>JAHLJT010009436.1:742053-887360 GCA_031308135.1 Acheta domesticus | reverse complement strand
TACGAGTAAAGCTGTCTTCTTTTTAAAATGCCAAAGTACACTATTAACCTCTAATATTATGTAGTATGAAGACACATGTGTTTTATCAGTTTCATTCTTAAGATATTCTCTCTAACTGTTCATATCTTTTCCATATCCATTATTGTTGCGTTGTAAGATTTATAGCGTGTGAATGTGAATAGTTTTTGTTGTGCGAGTCATTTAAAATCTATTGAGTGGAGATTCGTTGACTCAAAGCAGCGAACCACACACGTAGATCGATCGCCTCTCGAACTTGCGACTGAGGAGAAAGGAGAAGGCGATTAAGGGCAGGATCAAATAACCTGCGCCGAGCCGGCCTCCGGGCCTGCCCCCTGGCTAATTTAGCTGTCCGGCGGCGGCAGTGTGGCGAGCAATTTCCGCTGAACTCTAAGAATAGAATTCCTCGAGTACAGAACGTAGAAAGGAGGAACAACTGGCCTACTTCCAGTTTCTTTTCAATCGATGACGATCAATTTTTCTTGGTGTTCACAATTTAGGTGAGTGCAGCTTCTCTACATCAAACTGACTGAACATTAATACGCTGATTCATGCGCGAAATAACACATTCCGCACACACAGGGATGGTAGTTTTAAAAGTAGTTAAAAAAGACGCAAACTTACCAATTGTGTGAAAACATGCGCATGTATTCTCCTTAAGAACACTATAGTACAGACGAGCAAGGCAGAGATGCAGAGAACGAAAAGTTCGTCTTACCCTAGTGCTCGCCAATATGTACTGAAAAATCACAGTAAAATGCGGGGCGGACCTGCCGCCTCAACCTAGCAACTAACATCGTCTCAACTCGACCACGATCGGCAAGTCACTGCGCGACGCCAAAAAGGGAGGGCGGGGAAAAGGTGCACACTGAAAGCAAAGCAACAATCGAAAACACACAGCAACTATACGTTGTTAATGTTCTCTTCCACTCCTCTACTTATTTATTGCTTCTCGTAATAAGGATCCATCATTCTCGAATCTTCAAAGAATATTCTTGACATTTGTTGTAATCCTTATCTTCCGTCAATAGTTTTCAATGAATTTGAATTTGTATCTCCATAACGTACCTATTGGAACGTCACAACTTCGCGATCTCTCTCTCTCTCTCTCTCTCTCTCTCTCTCTCTCTGTCTCTCTCTCTCTCTCTCGCTCGCGCGCGCGCGCGCGCGCATACACACACACACACACACATACACACACACACTCGGGCTCTCACCACGGGTGGACTCTCTCACTCACGCACTCGCACTCACTGTCTTCGGCCTAGCACACTCTTCTATTTCTTCTTTTTTAACTAGATTTTGTTCCAAACAAGCATCTAACACTGCGCTTGCGTCTGTCCCATTTCGTCTCCGACGCTGCCTCTCACCTCCCAGAATATCGTGCTCCATAATAACCCGAACGCTGCGCGCGGTTCTAACACCCTCCTCAACGTCGACCTCCATCTCGTCTAGCTTCCCCCGCTACCGTTCCCTCCCAGCTGCCCCCCCCCCGCACGTCTTCCCCATCCTGTCCCGCCCCCGCGCCCACTCGCTCCCGGCTCCTTCGCCGCTCAGGGAAGCTCGGTCGCTCGCCGGCCGGCGCGCGAGTTTCGGAAACTAATTTGCGGCTTGATTACTCGCGTTCCTTCAAGACTTTAGACAAACGGCGGTGGCGCCCCGCCCCGCCCCGCCCCGCCCGCCGCCTTTCGCCGCCCCGCCCCTCTGTCGCGCCCAGCCGCGACGCGCCGGGGCTCGGTTCGTGTCCGGGAAGAAATGGCGCTGACAAATGGGCTAGCGGCCGACAACGCCGACGGCCAGAGCTTTCATCGGGATTGTGTTGGACTTCATCCGTATCGCTGCACTTTTTCGTGCTACGTTTTGTACTTTCCCGTAATCAATATAAAATGAAATATAATGAGGATGGGGCGGATTTCAATGATTTTGTATATTTTTGTTTGTTGCTTCAGTGCATAGCGAAGTGAAATTACTTGACATTTCGTTAGAATATGATGCTTTATAGACTAATATGTTAGTGCATATTTGGCCGATTTTTATTGGTGAATAGTCCTGTAAGTATAGGTGCATATTTTGCATATTTCGTTAATATAGAGACTTGCCTATAAAACGCTTAATCTTTTCTTAGAAACTATTTATTTATGAGCGTTCATTGATTCGCAAAAGCTTTTCACAATTTGCGTTTTTTCTCTATTGATGATAAAATACTTGTGCAAATATGGGATATTTCTTAATAACATATTTTTTAAACTAGTCAGACGAAGTACAACAAGACAATATACTTCAATAAGGTGAATGTTTACTTCAATTATTTCTACCGCGAAATAAGTAGTGTAGGTTATATTATGTTTGCACAAAAATACATATTTTCATTGCAAGCACGCTTCTCCTGAATTTGATTAAGCATTGTTTATAGAGGAAATTAAATATTGTTAATTTTAAAATTGCATGGTAAAGGGCTTATTTCAGAAATTTTGGTTCATAAATGCATATTTTTCCAAGCTTTTTAGGGCATGAAAATCGTCTCCCTAATAATAAGACTATTTTCTTGGTTTAATGTGTTGTTTCAACATCGGAGAAATTATCAATTGTCAGTCTTATTATTATTATTATTATTGTTGTTGTTGTTATTACATCGGATAAATTATCATTATCCGTCTATTGAACTCTTTCGCGCAATCTTTTCCCGCCGGTAACGCAAAGTCGCTCGTCTCGATTCGACCGCGCCGAGGCCGCGCGCCGCCTGCCGTCGGCGGCAACGCGAGGGGCGGGGAGAGCCTTCCTCCGCAGAACTGGAGTTGCGGGCGCAGGCGCGATCGCCGCCGAGTTCGACGTCCCGCGGTAATTGCGCCCCCCGCCGCGCGCGGGCGTTTTATCGCCCGGGGCGCGCCCGCCCGACCGCCCGCGCAAGTTGGGAGAGCGCGCTTCATCTGTATGCGCGCGGCCGGGCGCGCACGCCGCTTTACGGCCCCCCGGGCGCCCCGACGCATATTGCGCGCGCGCCACCTGCCGGCTCTCCCCTCCCCTCCCTCCCTCTCCCCCTCCCTCCCCTCTTCCCTTCCCCTCCCTCCCCCTCACTCTACCCCACCCTTCCTCCCCCTCCCCTCCCTCACCCTTCCCTCCCTCCCCCTCTCATTCCCTCCCTCTCTAAGCTCTAAGCCCCCAATAGGTCTCCCGACATGTGAGTTAGTCTAGTGCAAGTGTGTGTGAGGGCGTGTGTGTGTTTGTGGGTGGGTGCGGCAAAGAGAGAGGAAGGGACAAGGACGAGGAAACATCGCCATCTGGAGCTCATTTGTTAAAATATTGGCAACCCGTGTCACACTTCTAGTGACCTATCAGGAGATGACGAGGACCAGTATTCCCTCAGCAACTTGACATTCGCCTGGTATTGATCGGAGAAACGACTGAAAGCTACGATCAGAGCTGCTGCCCGCGAGAAATCTCCTCCAGGCAGTGATTGAATGTGGGGAATGTAAATCTGCCACCGTCGGAACTCGAACCATAGGACCTCCGGGTTAGAGGCGCTGCAAAGGCTACATTAATGCTCTCACTGAGCCATCTCAGCCTGTAAAAACTTTTGGTTTTGTATTGTCATTCTGCCATAACCCTAACCGTTTTTCATGTACATTACTGTAGTTATTGCTCCCAATTTTCTTGGTAGGAGAATAATTATTTTGTAACGAATATCAATCTTGGAGACTACTATTTGGTCTTATGCGATGTGAAATACAAATTACAAATTTTAGTGTCGTATAGAAATTGGAAATATACTAACGCGCCCTCAAGTTCATTGTCTCATAGATAAAAATAATGTTCATTTATTAAAAATACACATAATATAATAACTTACTTCATTTGTTTGCTTCAAGCTTAGATATTTTTTGTGTTATTCCTATAATAATACCTTTCTTAGGCAATTTCAAGTCCAAGTTTTGTTAAGTGAGTTTGTTTTCCATTCTCGTAATAGAGTTCCCTTTATTTTCTTCATTTGTTCACCAGGCATAGCTACCAATTTTTCTTTTCAAAAGTATTGTGGCAACTCAATTTCATTTCAATATAATTAATGCATACGGTTTGTTTAGTACTTTCAAAGTGATTAACACAAAAAAGCAAAATGTGCAAAGCAAACCGCTACTCTCAAAGGAAATTTCTCTACTGTGTATGCATTATTTTGTTCTAAACTTTCGTTCCCGTGATTATTCCCTGTACGCTTGCTAAGAAAATTATTTGCATTCCCTTGTGATGAACATGTTTATTTGACTGTCACGTTTCAATACAATTTCGACGCTTTTGCCTCGAAATAAGGTAGTCGGAAAGTTGTGGAAGTAACAAGAAAGAACAGAGAAACTTAGTTTAACACAAAATTGAAACGTGAGGTACAAAAGAGTCATACAGAATTAAAACTGATTTTCAAGAAATTTGATCCTTTTTCAATCACGTCTCTTCAGGAAGAATCTTACTTTATATGAGTATATATAAATCTCTGATAAGTTAGTTTTGAACAAAAATGCATGAGTAACTCAATTAAATTTACTCTTCATTGATTTTTTTAAAAGTAGGAAACTGTATATGTTCCTGTATTAGAGATACGCAAAAAGTATAAGTTCTGAAATATCTTAAGCCTCGTACACTTGAAATTGAATGTTTTCTAAGTAAAGTATAATTTTGTAGTACATGGCGTTAACCACTCAGCATATAACCGTAACTCAGCATATTCGTAAATTTACACCAAAAATGCGCGAATTCATAATAAATGTTGAAGATAATTTTTCAAAAACATCAGATGTTGAAAGGTATGATTTACGGTGACCGCTCACCGTTGTTAAGTTCGAATACAAGGATTCACAACTATACGTCAAAACCTGTACTTGACCATATTCGTCGAAAAAAAACCAACAAACTTGGCGCCTGTAACTCCATTGGGAAAGCGAACAGTATTGACGGCAGCAGCAGCGACCGGTTGCCGGCGAAGGAGGCGGTGGTCGCCACAAGTAGGGCAGGGGGGAGGGGGAGGGGGAAGCCAGCGGCGGCGCCGAATCTCTTCCGGCGCCCTTCAGTCGCGGAACGACGTCGTGGGGCGTCGCGACGCGCGGTCACTTGGCATTTTATGGATCCGGCCCCCAGATAAAGTCCACGCCCGTCAAAACATGGCGCCGGAGCGGCGCGGCGGAAATTGGCCGCAGGTGGCGCCAGCGATACATAATTCACAGCCGGAGCCTCTCGAGGTCTCGGGGCGTCTTTGGGCGCCGATCCCGATCGCCCTCCCCGCCCCGCCCCCCCCCCGCACAACACAGCGGCGCCACAACCCCCGCCCGAATTCCGTGCTCCGGCGAGACGCCGTTCTTTGTCCTTCCACTCTGCCCCCGCTTCTCTGTCCCGCCACTCTACGTCCCGCCACTCTACGTCCCGCCACTCTACGTCCAGCCACTCTACGTCCAGCCACTCTACGTCCAGCCACTCTACGTCCAGCCACTCTACGTCCAGCCACTCTACGCCCAGCCACTGTACGTCCCGCCACTCTACACACCCTTATTTATAATTCAAATGTTTTTAAAACGGTATATTTTTGTTTCACTAATACTATTTTATATATCATTTCTTCAATAGAAAAAATGTGTTTTCCCGAGAATATTAACAGAATTCGATAGAAATCGTCCCTACTTTTGCAAAATAACAAAGTAAAAGTGATTTATTATTTGAAATTTCTATCGATTCTATTCATTTTATTTTTGGAATGAAAAAGTAAGTTAAATGTGATTGATTGCTGTAGAAAGACCAAAACTCACGTAGATTAAATATTTGGAAAGTCGACCAGAAATATGTAAAAGTTACTAAAATTTACAGAATTGTGTAATTTCTTATTTTACTAAAATACGTAAAACCATAATGTATTTCTTTGAATATGGAATAACGTAATTGTTGAGTTTTAATTGACTTTCTATTGCATAGTGACAAATACGCGTGTATGCAATGCCAATTCTAATAAGCGTGTGATTCATCTATTGAAATATATTACATTGAAAGTTTCTCCAATAAATAGACTTCTATTATTAAGTTGAAGTACAAAAGAAATTTCATAAAAATTGAAATATCTGCTGAAAAGTGATCAAATACAATACAATTGGTCCATTGTTGAGCGTCATGAATGTGGCATATTAACAATTGCTCAATCTCAACTATATAAATACCGTGGCACCACTCGTTGGGCCTTTTCTTCTTTCTCGGCAGATTTAAAGCCCACGAATATATAACTGCAGTATTACACGACGAGAAACGTTTAGAAAAGTAACTCGCTTCTCCCTAGCTTGAATGCTTCTTTGAATCTCTGAATACGAAATTATATCCTCGCCAACTCAAAAGACCATGCTCTTCATCGCGCTCATTGTTTGAGACAAATGATCGTTAAATTTCTCACGAAGGCTCGGACGGACTGGCACTGGAGGGTGCCAGAACAGGCAAGAGGGTGCCTGCAGCGAGCTGTTCTTGTTGGGCATTTCGCTGCTGGTTTCAGAACCCTTGCTGAATGTGCCACATCGTACCATTTTCTGCCCAACGTCCCAGACCGCGCTTTATGACACACGAGTGCTATCCATCAGTGTCGCCCGACAATTATTTGGCATCAAGTGCTATCTACTACTCTGAATCCCTCTACTTCCAGATTACTGCATGACTTGGTTTCACTACTTTTTTATGTCTTTGTCAGGCAGTAACATCATTACCTACTCGCGATTACCAGGTAAATGTTCCCCAGACATTCTTCGTAAACCCTTTGAGCCGATCTGTGAAGAGAGCAGACAACTGCGGCAGAAACCGCGAATGTGTAATGTTATTGCGTAATTGCGTTAGTAGCGAGTCCATAAGATAACAGTAATGACAATAAAATTATAATAATAAAAATAATAATAATAATAATAATAATAATAATGATAAACAGAGGTGTATAAAATCAGGAAGGAAGTCACCATCACCGACATCACAGTGCCACTTACACGTATTGTTCAGTCGGTATATTCCAACAAAATTACAAAATACAGAGAGCTTGCTGATGAGATAAAGAAGATATGGCATGTAAAGAAGGTGCATATCCATCCCCTGATAATTTCTACCACAGGAATAATAACCAGATCTCTCATTAAACATCTGCAGGAACTTAACATAAAGCAGTACTGGCAGCAATACAAAAAGCTATCATTCTGGACACCTATCACATTGTACGAAAAATTGTTACTGATATGTAGAGCTGAAGGTCCTGAGAGAAAATTAAGAACGTGCTGGCTACTTCTTCATCGGAGCCGTGCGAGTGAGCCTAGCCACAACACCACCAGGGGCAGGTGAATGTCCCCTCCCCCGCGTGGGAGAAGTGGAAAAGTCAATAATAATAATAATAATAATAATAATAATAATAATAGTCGTTAGCAAGGAGGCAGAGAAACATCTTAAATACGAGAGTTTGGAAATCGAGATCAGCCGAATGTGGGGCGTAAAAGCACAGGTCGTCGCCATAGTTATCGGAGCTCTGGGATTTTTTCCGAAAAAATTTGTGAAAGAACTTGTCTAAACCTCCAGGTCATTCAAAGGACTGGGAAGTGCAACAAATTGCTTTATTTGGAACAGCCCACATTTTGCGGAAAGTATTGTAGAGGCACGGACAGTCCCTAGATGTGCTCCTTAGGTAGCTGGTTGCAACATGGAGGTTTTATAATCAGCCGACTCATAACATCTTTAGCCGTGATATAGAGTAATAATAATAATAGTGGATGCACATGTCACCCTGTACCCGGCCACGCCCCTTCGCCGCCCGGAGGCCTCTTGAGCGAGGCCTCCCAGGCCGCCGTCGCGGCGCGCGCCCTCTCGCGGCCACTTGCTTTCAGCGCCCATTAGCCGGCCGCGCGTGACGTCACAGCCGCCGCTAATGGCGCCGCCGCTCCGCCGGCTTCAAAAAGCGTGCCCGCCGCCGCCGCCGCCCTCGCCCCCGCGGCTCGAGCGCCATGGCGCTAACTCGATTTGCGCGGGCTGAGTCGCCGCCCCCGCCGCCGCCCCCGCCGCCGTCCGCGCACTTCTCCGCTCCGCCGGTCCCGCCCCCACCCCTCCCCTCCCCCCTTCCCCGCTCCGCCAGAGCCTACCCCTCCACCACACCACGCTTTGTCTGATGTATTGTGTCAACCCTTTCCTGTCCTTTCGTTCCTGCAACCACTCGCCTTACGATTGTCAACCATTTCTCTTCCCTCTGGGTTCCCTTCGCCCCGCTCTCCCCAGCTTCTTCTCCTCTGTGTTGGGTCAACCTTTACCCGTCCCTCGGTTCTCGCATCCACTTACCCGATCGTCAACCATTTCTCTTCTTTACGAGATCCCATTTCCCTCCAACAACATTCTGTTCTCCTTGTTCCAATTCATTATGCCAGCCTTTTCCCTTCGTATTGTACCTTCAACCACTCCTCCTTTTATCATCAACTGTGTCTCTCCACTCCGATCGTGAATTCAGTTTCACCGTTCTACATCTCACTTTGTTTTAATTCATTGTTTTAAACTTTTTGCTTCCGTTTTGCATCCAGTCACTCGGTTTGCAAGCATCAACCATTTCTTTTCACACTTAGTTTATTTCTTTTTTCGATTTGGTTTTAGTTGCTACGTTCTCCTTTAATTCTCGCATCCATTTTGTCTACGATTGCCAACCATTCACATACCTCGAGCTTCTTACGACTCGGTCAATTTTTGTGATAATAATATGTCGATTCCAAACTAAATCTTCGGCGAATTAATCCTATTTTCATTCTTACATCGTAATTCTATAATATAATTGCAACAGCATGTTTTCTCCAGTTATATTTTCTTACTTACACTCCAAGAGATATCATTTCCTTTTGCTTTCATCTTAACTTTAACTTCTTTTTTTATATTCGCCCCTGATTCTTTATTTCTGCTATAAGATACTTTTTGTTTCTATTTCTATTATTCTAAATGTGATAATACGGTATTACTTTTATAATTATTAGATCTTTTGACATCTAAGAGCCCTAGCGTAGTCCGTGCGTTTGCAAACAACATAAATTTCCACTTTGTAGGGTAAACATACTTTCTTCAAAGCCTTGTTGCTTTCTCTTTATTATGCCAAACTATTTTTAAAGATAAAAGAACGCCGCATTATTTGCGAAATGCAATTGGAGTCTGTCGGTTTTTCAAGCGCTTTTCTGAGAATAGGGGCAGCTCTATTCGTCCCAACCCAATATGAAGATGACTGAATGCTGCAAAACCATACACGCATATATAACGGTTTTAAGATTTTCTAAAGAGTTCTCAGTATTTTAAAAAATACTTGTGGTTATGACTGTAATAATCTCAGCGGTAACTGTAGCTTTTCTGTTGGTATTCGTGGAAGAAATTCTACCTTTTCCCATCTTTACTTATCTCTCATTAACTCTCTCTTACTTCTCTCTTCTTTCTCCTCCCTCTCTCTTCCTCTTTCCAGCCGATCATTTTGGAGGAGCATCGTCGATTCTTGTTAAATAATGAACATATTTGTTATTGTATTGCATAGTATTTATGTAGTGTAAATATGATACTACACAATATTATTGTTTAAATAATGACATAATTGGAACAAAAATAAGTATATTCAAATAAATTTTGCCAAATAAAGGAAGGTAAACAAAAACTCTAGCATGCCCCCCCCCCCTTGGATCCGCCAATGCGCCCCGTTGTTTTCTCTTTCTATTTTCCGGAGGTGCATCTGTGCGGTGGCTGTTCCACAAGCCCTCGCTCTCCCTGCCTCTCCGCTGGCCTTTCTGCCCCTCTTCTCCGCCTTGGCGTTCCCGCCCTCGAGGTCCCTCCCCGTCGCAGCGCGCCTGCCGCCCCTCCGTCACCGCCAGCCAGCGGCGCGTTGCGTCGCGTCGCGGCGCGGCGCTGTCCCCGCTGCAGCGGCAGCAGCGGTTCGGAAATTGCCCGGATTTAGTTTGCCTTCCGCGACGCCGCCGCCGCACGGCGAAGCGGCGTCGTTTGTTTGCGCGTCGCGGCGCCCGCTCCTCTCCTCGCCCCCCCCCCCCCCCGAGCACTTCGCCCCACCACGCGCCGTCCCGCCCCGCCCCGCGCTCTGCCTTGCTCGGCGCTCGCTCCTCTCGCCAGGTTCTGACCCCAACGCCATGGCCACGCCATTTACTTGCTTGCTTGCTTGCTTGCTTGCTTGCTTGCTGGCACATCGACAGATTTCACACTGGAGTCTTGGATACAACCGAATTGTATTCTTTTCGTAGTTAGCTGTATTTGAATTTGTGTGTAAAGAATAATTAATAAGCGTCATAAAAATGACTAAAAATGTCCGGGGATTTCCGTTTACAATGTGTAAACTGGGTTTGTTTCCAATGTAACGTTGCTAATACGTGACGTGACATTTGAATTTGATGAAGAAACGTGATGTTTTAATTCCAAGTGTATTCTTAGAATCATTTGTACGAGAGGTAAAGCATTGTAGAACGTTTTTCAAGCTTCCAACATTGTAGAAACATTTCCAACATTGTAGAAAGCTGATAAAACGCTTCAAATTGTGGTAGAAAGTAATCATTTCATTGGACAAAAATGTATATCAGTGTGGGTGTAGTATATTTCCAATTTAAAATGAATTTTCGTATTACTTTCAAGCTATTTTTGTGCATTTTCATTGTTGATAATGCTATACTAATAATATTTTATTAGTTTCTTATTTTGTAAAATAAAACCTTTTCTGAAAACCATAAATTACTTGATAATTACTTGTACTTCATTTCTGAGAACGATGTTAATTAAATGTTAATTAGCATTTGAAACTCTGAATATTAATGTTGCACTGAAACTCTGCAACTAAAATTCTTGCAGTTCAAAGAAGAAGAAAAAAAGACTTAGTTAACATGTGTTCATTGCTTCACCGTTTCACTAATATATTTTTCTATCAACTATTTTTCCTAATTTCATGTTTACAACAACTTTTTACATCAGAAAACTACTGAGACACAATTATAATAATATTAATAACAATAGTTATAACAATAATTTTATACTTTCTCTAATAAAAATGATGATCAATACGAATAACGAGCTGAAGGATATAGCATTACAGGCAGATTTTCAGATTTTAAAATCAGTTTTATCCCTCCACGCTTTAGTTCAGTATTCTAATTTTAATTTCAAACCATACAACATTGCATTCACGCCAGAAATTCCCCACTACAAAGAATAAATATCTATTTGAATGTCATCCACTGACATCAAAATAATTATTTACACCACCCTAACCGATGCATGTACCAGTGTGTGTGGCACGCGCGTAAAACCTCACGTGCGCCCCGTACATCACCGAGCAGATATTTATGTAAATGTCATGTGGCAGACAATTTAATTTCGTCTGAAAATATGCGTATTCTGGAAACATCAGATCGTGGGCGGGCGGGCGGGCTCGCTTGCGGGCGTGGGGCGCGGTGCATTCTATCTCGCAATGCTGGCGCCTCTAATTAAATGAGTCCCGCAAAAGCGCAGCAGACGCTGCGCCGCGGTGCGCCGCGCCACGTCACGCCGCTCCGCTCCGCGCCACGCCGCCCCGCGCCACGCTGCTCCGCACCACGCCGCTCCGCGCCACGCTGCTCCGCGCCACGCCGCCCCGCGCCACGCCGCTCCGCGCCACGCCGCTCCGCGCCACGCCGCTCCGCGCCACGCCGCTCCGCGCCACGCCGCTCCGCGCCACGCCGCTCCGCGCCACGCCGCTCCGCGCCACGCTACTCCGCGCCACGCTGCTCTGCTCCGCGCCACGCAGCGCCTCGGGCAAAAAGTGGGCGTGCCGGGCTTAGCCCGAGCGCGCGTCAGTCGGGGCCGCGCCGCGCCACCCCACCCCACCCGGGCGCAGGTGGTGAAAGACAGCTTATCTGGCGGGAGGGAGCGCCGCTGGGGCCGGGGTAATTAGTGTGGCGACTATCAACACCATTTCACAGAGGCGTGAGCGCGCGTGCACCAGCGACCGACCGGGTGGCTGCCCCCCGCTGGTGGGCCCCGCAATGACGGTGGAAGCGGCGATGAGATTCTTTGCCCCAAGTGGTGCACAGGGTGAATGTGGTGTTGCAAAAGTGTCGGCGGAAGGGGGTCGTGATGATGAAGAAAGAAGTTATGTCGAGCGGATATAATAGAGTTTAGAAACTGGCATACTTTCGGCTCTTTGCTGAGATGTTTGGGATTTCTAATTTGATCGCTACGAATCTTTAATATTGTCGAATGTACGTGAACATATAATGCAGAAAAGACGTCAATTTTCGATGTTACAGTGTTCAGAATGTCGTAGCCAGTCTTACATATATCCTATTTTAAGTAAGCACTTCTAAATATTCTGTTTCCCTCGGGTGCTCCCTAAACTAAGCCATGAGAGAAATTTTAAAAAAAATGAATTTTTGCAAACACAAAATTGAAATTTATGTAATATAACATTTCATATTGAGAGAAGAAAGCAAATATATTATTACAACTATTTTATAATAATTATATTTTAAAACTCGCATGTTTACGGTAATGTGTGCATTATATTCCTGACCTTTTATTTTTTGTACTTCATTTATAATTCTGTTTTCAAATATTGAAGAACAATATTTATTTTAACACAAATATGCAGCCGTTTTTTTCATCAGAACTATTGTAGATTATCCTGCGTAAGGTATATTTGCCTGCAGTCATATTTTCATTAACTCGTCTATTATGACCAATGTTTACGTCTATTAAGTATAGTTCATTAAAATATGTTAAACTTTTATTTCAATGCATTATTTCCAATTGGAATTATTATTGGTAAATTGTTATTATTTCTATTATTATTATTATTACTATTATTATTATTATTATTGTTATACAGAAGAACATCAACGAATGTAATCCTCATTTGCGAAATGAATGTATTCCTTTCTGGGCATTCTGTGAATCAGAGAGTTTCATCCATTGCCGTGATTTTATCGTGCCTTGCAAATCAGCGCGCTGCGCCCGCAGCGGTGCCGATGTCTGCGGGGACCGCGCGACGGCGCGGCGCGGCGTTCCGTTTACGCGCGACTAATTTTAATTAGGCGGCCGTGCCGTTGCCTAATGAAATGTAATTACCGCCTGGTTAATGCGAGCAGGGGTTCGCGGCGACGCCACGCCGGTAGCGCCGGTGCAGGCGGCAGAGGGGGTGTAATGGCGGCGGCGCCGGCGGGCTGCGAACCCGTGTCCGGCGACCGCGGACACGCCCCCTGATCGCGCGGCGCGCGTGTCGCTGGGCGTCGCGTGCCGCTCGGTGCGGGGCGCTGCGTGAGGTAGGGGCGCGGAGGGGGTTCCCGCTTGATGGGAGGGATTCGCTGGCAGGTCGCCGACTGGATGCCCTGTCGGTAGTGGTATATTTATTCCTTTTTTTTAAATTCTCGTTGATCGGCTTTTGTTGCCTTACAAAAGTTTTTAACAATTTTTACAATAATAGCTTATACATAACTTTTCGAGTGTCTTCCAAGGTGGGACCCCTTGTTAACTGCTTGTTCATTTGACACTATGAATATAGACAACAGTAAATGTATACAACAATGAATATTTACAGCAAAGAGTTTCTATTCTGTCTTAATGTGAGAAGAAATGGTAGGAAAAATTTGGCTGTTATGTTCTTTGCTATGTCGAGTCTTAAGTCTGGGAAAAGGATTTGAAGTTTTGCCAAGCTTATATATTGTTGTAGCGGGGCAGGAAGGTAAGGATGAATAGAATCTTAAGGACAGTTTGGAAATCCATTTCTTTAAGTGTTCAATAGAAAGTTCGTTTAGAATTTGATTGTTCCGTATGTACTATGGAGCTTTTAGTGCAGGTATATTATTCCGTTTCTATGAATGAATGGGGATTGTCTTTGTGTGGAGAGTAGTTCAAGAACAGCCCGGCTAGACCAGTCGTCAATGCCATACCAGTATCTCTTCAAAAATAATTGTGTAAGTACTTCTCCGAATGGGACAATTTTCCACGAAATGTCCATATAACTCACTGTTTATTAGTTTATTGTACTCGTAGTGAAGAAGATTCTCACTATACTCTCTCCAGTTAGTAGATTGTACCTTCGTCTTCTACAAAACGTTTGAGTATTTTTTTAGATGATCGCATTTTTTTTAGATAGAGATACCTTTCTATTTTGAGAAAGTTTTACACGCTTAATCAGAATTTTAAAAAAAGTAGAACAAAATACTCTACAGTATCACGTGGGGACGTGTGGTTTGCATACTGCTGTAGCTTGAGGCGCTGGTCGTTACGAACGCCGTGAATTATTGATGGCTGTGTTCGCGCCGGGCCTCAGATCTCGGGATTAATTCAGTTCGAGGGCTACCCAGAGGAAATCACACGTTCACGCTCTTCTAGCATTAATCCTACGCACGCGACAAGCCAGGCGTTATTGCAGATTGCCACTTGCAAGAGCCAACGTTCGCTTCATGTAAACATGTTTTTGTCGCGAGCTTAATGAGACTTGTGTGTGTGTCAGTCATTGAATATTTCCAATGCTCCATATAAGAGACACATTCGGTGAGTTGTCGAGCTGGTCAGTCGGCCTCAATTAAGAATTTGTTAAAAAGCTCCAATCTACATACAATGGAAATGCGTTTAAATGAAAACTTACACTGAGTGCTGTTTGAGAATTTTGTTTTATTGTTTCCGAGATTTTAGACTTACTTAGTAGTTACATGGTACAAAACGTAGATCATTGTAAGATAACGTAAAAAGTGAGGGACCTTTAAAAAACATTTAAACCAGAAATGAAAATCTACATGCATCGGGTGAATACTCAAATACGTTAAAAATATTTTCTCATTTTAGTTTTGATTTAAAATAATTCGAGAAAGAACTCAACTAATTTTAATATCTTAATGATAGCTTACTTATGAAATATACTTGTATTTACTGTGATCACCGTATTTGTACTGTGCTGAAAGATGACAGTCGGGTTGTCAAGCCACAGGACAGAACAGTCTGTGATAGTGGCATATTTATCTCCTTGCGTGTAATGTAATTGAAACTAATGGAAATTCTCCACATACCGAGACTTTTCTTCTTCTTGTTACTCAATAGATACTCATGTGCTTAATAAAAGTTCATAGCATCATTTGAAGAAATACAATGAAATGAATTTATGTTCAAAATATTCAAGCAACAAGAATCAACGTGGTTGAAAATGGCTTCAAAATTCCGGACGTATCTTAAAATTTCGAGCAGCAAGTATGCACGCCGGAAATAAGATGTGTGAGGGATATTGCTGTAGAAAACCCCCATAAACATGAATATGTGGTTGAGTATGAAGTGACGTTGGGCGTGTGTGTTGCAGAGCCTGCCGCAGACGCCGCAGTCGGCCAAGGGCTTCAGCGCGCTGCTCAACGGCGGCGCGGCGGGCGAGCACGGCTCCAGCGCGGAGTCGGTGCCGGAGGCCGGCGCCGACGACCACGTGAGTACCTGCACCCCCACTACACACCCACTCTTCGTATTCTTCCTTCCTTTCTTTCTTTTTTCCTTTCTTTCTATTTCCCTTCTTTCTTTTTCCTTTCTTTCTGCCTTTTTTCCTTTCTTTCTGCCTTTTTTCCTTTCTTTTTTTCTTTTCTTTTCTCCTTTCTTCCTTTTTTCCTTTCTTTCTTTTCTCCTTTGTTTCTTTTCTCCTTTCTTTCTTTTCCTTTCTTTCTTTTTTCTTTCTTTCTTTCTTTTTTCCTTTTTTTCCTTTCTCTCTTTTTTACTTTCTCTCTTTTCTCACTTTCTTTTTTCTCCTTCTTCTTCTTCTTCTTCTTCTTCTTGTGTTACTTATTTCTTCTGTCTTCTTTCTTTCTTCTTCTATCTCCTCCTTTCTTTCTTCTATCTCTTTCTTTATTCTTCTTCTCTCCTCCTTTCTTTCTTCTTCTATTTCCTTCTTTTTTATTATTCTGCCTCCTTCTCTCTTATTTCTTCTTGTTTCTTCCTCCGATAGCCTATAAGACTTGAAAACATGCTTGTATGCTCAGTATTTTTTTAATGAACTAGTCAATGGTGTTTTTTCTCTGTACTTGTCATGTGTGCTTTCCACTGTTATGTTCTTGCGGTAATGACAGCTCTAATGAATTCAAAGGAAGGACTATGGATGTCAGTGCTATGTGAGTATGATTGAAGTCGGAATTGAAAAGGAAAGAGGAACAGCAGTTCATCGTTGACATTTGTTTTGCGACTCGTCCAGTTTGGTTTAAACAAATCGGTTATAAACATGTCGGTGCCGCCGAACAGAATATCTCCATGTAGTGATTGCGACTCACTATTTAAATCATGACGAAAGTCCTTTACCAATACCAATTTTCTTTACATATTTATTTACTGTTCACAAATATCAGTGTTTTTCATTAAACTTAGAGAGTGAAAATTCGGGATCGGTTATTTTATTTATTTGAAACTGATGTTATTCGAAACTGACGTGGATTTTCAATGCCTTTTTACCCATATATTATATCACTATAAAATTCCTTGGACAATAAATGGACATTGTTATTATGTAGTTGTACATATTTATTTTCACACAGCAATTTTTGCGTTGTAATACGCAACTTCAGTGAAATAATTTGTAGGTTTATTTCGTGGTCATGTCATTAGTACTACGATATTGCATCTATGTTCATTTTCAATAATATTTTGAGGCAGGAGTTCGTATTCTATAATATATTGGCAGTAAATGTCTGGGAACATTGCAGTGTTCGTTTGCTTGAGCTTTTCGATCAGGTATTGTACAGTAAAACAGGTCTGCAAATTTGTACTTCACAGTGAAACTGTAAAATAACATCTTAAATTATTAACAAATTGATGATGAAATATCACATAAACCTCTAATATTAATGATAATGATAATTATTTTTGACGATAGCAATTCCTCCGCGGTGGCAACAAATAAGCAATTATCAATTTCTTGTCTTATTGTGTCTTTACAATGCGTTCAAACGTGCGTTCTAATGTGAATTCGCGTAATAGTCGTGTCCGAGTGGCGTGCGGGAGTGCGTGAGTGGCTACACGTTTGTCATTGTTGGTCGGCGATTGTGTGTACCCGCGCATGCGTGAGTGCGTGACAATTGCGAATTGACGGTGCGTGTACGTGCGGGAACGTATCCACCCATAGCTCTGCGCGTCTTTTGTAGCATCGCGTGTTGATGTTCACGTATAGATCATTTGCCTCGATTCTGTTCCAAGAGCACAATGGCAGCGTTCGAATTTTCAAAAGAACGTTCTGGTGTGTGTTGGGTCTGTCCTTTGCGAAGCAAGAAAAAAAATTTGTTTTGTGGATGAAAGGTAAAAAGAAGGTGATGTCAGGGAAATGTTTTCTAAAACAAAGCTAGGATTCATCACTGAAGAGCAATTCAATACAATTTCGTTATTTGTGGCGGATGTATTGATGAATATTTTTACTTTGTAAATAAATCATATAGTGTTACATAGTTTACATGACTCGGTGCAATTTAATTCTGAATCAGTAACAGTTTGGCGCCATTATTTGTTTTCTATTTTTTCGCTATTTGTATCTTCCACCAATGTAATATTATGCTAATAAGAATACCTTTTCAATTTCGTATTACGAACGGAAAAATCTGATACCTTACCTTTGTTATTATGAACAAATCTTCGTGGGACGTTTATAACCCGTATTATGATTCAAAATGATATTGTGATTTTCGGTTTTTCGTTAGTAAAGTTCCACTTATGATGTATTTATTAATATTTGTTTTCAATCCGCCGATTGAGCAGTAATATAATTAATAATCTTCGATGTTTCTTAATGAACAATGAAATATATCATCAGTATCAGTCAATGTAATTTTTTTTCTGAATGTTTTTATTGTATATTCTACTGTACCCAGTGGTTCCGCCTGCGCGTTCCGTCTTCCGAAGGAACATTAGCACAGCGCGCAAAGGAGCACTTCGTCCCGTGGAAGAGTCGTCGCAGGGCGCCATAACCGCATCCGACGGGCGCTCGGACGCCGCAACGGGGCTTCTTGAGGGCGGCGGCGTCGCCGTTATCACCACGGCGATGCCCTCCGTCGGCGTTGTTTCCCCGGGCGCGATTCGGCGACGGCGACGGCGGCGGCGGCGGCGGTGCCGGAGCGGGTATCGATTCCTGGCCTCGCGCATTGTGCCGGTTGCCGAGGCGACGTCGGCGGCTGCGGTGCCACTGCCAGCGCGCCCCGTCCCTGCCCCGCCCCGCCCGGACCCCCCGCTCCCCGTCGCTCCGCCCCGTCCAACCCCGCCCCGCTCCACCTCCTTCCACCCCGCTTTGCCCGGCCCGGCCCTGCCATCCCCCGCCCCTCTCCGCCACGCCCCGCTCCACCCCGGTCCGTCCCATTCCGCCACGCTCCGCCCCGCCCCGCTCCGCCCCGCTCCACCTCCCTCCACCCCGCTCTACCCGGCCCGGCTCAGTCATCCCCCGCCCCTCTCCGCCACGCCCCGCTCCACCCCGCTCCATCCCATTCCGCTACGCTCCGCCCCGCTCCGCCCCATTCCGCCCCGCTCCGCCCCGTTCCGCTCCACCCCGCTCCATTTTATTCCGCCACGCTCCGCCCCGTTCCGCACCGCCCCGCTCCACCCCGCTCCACCCCACCCCGCTCCACCCCGCTCCACCCCACCCCGCTCCACCCCGCTCCATCCCATTCCGCCACGCTTCGCCCCGTTCCGCTCCGCCCCGCTCCGTCCCATTCCGCCACGCTCCACCCCGGTCCGTCCCATTCCGCCACGCTCCGCCCCGTTCCGCTCCGCCCCCGCTCCGTCCCATTCCGCCCCGCTCCGCCCCGTTCCGCCCCGCCCCGCTGCGCCCCGCTCGTCAGCCACGGCCCCGTCTCACCACGACGCGGCTGTTATTAGCGCGCGCTTATTACGAGGCGATAGGCGGCGTCGCGACGCTCTCGCTGCGCGGGCGATCGGGAACGGAGCCGTCGACGGGGGCAGGAGAAACAAATGCGAGTTTTTGGAGAAATGATCAGAACCTCGCTGGGAAAATACGATCACGACCACGACACTTACGAGCAACATCACACAAATGTATACCATTTTATGCAATAGACGCATTAAATATTGAGTAAACATCACAAACAGGTATTCACGCTCAGTAGATAATGAGATTGTGTGATGGTTAAGGGTACAAGGATTGCTCAACATCGAATACGACGTTTTAGGTATCAATGCTTTGAATTGTAAGATATTATATTACACATTTCCGTGTTATGCGCTTTTCATATTTCTCGGATTATTTTCACGTTTTCCCGGCAGATATGATCCATTGTGATTCGAAAAAAAGAATTGTATGTTAACAATTCTTATCTCTTGGCCATTAGATGCTTCGACAAAATAATGGGCAACCGTATTAACACCATTTTCTTCGATAGTGAAGGATCACGGTGAATACGGTAAAAATTTTCCAAATCATTTGGGTTTAGAGCATGATCCATCCATCTTAGAGACAGCTCCAGTCACTGTCTTCTTCTGTAGCTGCTCGGTCTCTGAACTCCTCAGGAGTAGCTACTCGTAGTGCGAGGAGTCGAGGACAACGAGAACACTGCGCCACACACGTGTTGCTCTTGGAGGTAATCTGGAACGTTCATGCCGTTTACTCTAGAAATGAAGTGTCACATTTGCGCACACATAGCCCTGCGCCTGTTCCCGTCTCTTTGCATTTGGAGGTCTTTCATTCTATAAGCGAGAAGACGAAAATTATTTGTAAGTCTAGTGCGTGTCGTATCAGCTGTATATATAATCCGTCTCGAATGGATAAAAATAACTCCAAAACGGCTAACTGATAAGAAATTGCATACACTTTTAAGTTTTGATTTTTTTTTTCATTTTCATTATAAAATTTATGAAGTCTGATTGATTGATGTTTCCGTGCGCGTCAACTACTTAAGTCATTAGTCCCGTAAGTGTAGTGCGTGTTTTTTTTTCGGAAGGTAGCGATGATCTTTTCCTCGCAGGATGGCGAGATCTGGCGCCGACCTACCGTTGACTAGCGGGGTTTTCCCCTCAACCAGGTATCTCCCACCAGCGGGGCATCGCTCCAGCCGGGAGAAGCTGTAAGCTCCCGACCGGTTTCCCGGCATGTATGGTAGTGTGTGTGTGTCTGTGTGTGTGTGTGTGTGTGTGTGTAAGAGGAGAGGAAAGGACAAGGAAGAGGAAGGAAAGATCGCGCGCGGTTCGTGGCCCGTTTGTTAAAGTACTGCTCCGGCATCCGCCTGGTGTTAATCGGAGAAACCAACCAAACTACCGATCAGAGCAGCCGGCCGCTAGAATTCTCCTCCAGACAGCGACTGAATTCGACCTTAGCTGACAAGTTAGTGTCGAAAATCCTGCCGACGTAGGTCCTCCCGGTCAGAGGGTCTGGAGTGACATCAGGTTGATGCACTGTGCCATCTATCCCGGTATGAAGTCTGAACTTCAATCTGTTAATGTGAATTGTCTCCATTTCATTGGAGAAGCAAAAAGCGGCGAAATCAATTCATTCAATCATGAAATGCATTTTCCTGTCTAGATTGACGTATCGAGTTTCGCCTCTATTCGTTGAATAATGTCATAACCAGATACTTCAGCATAGTTTCGCTATCGCCACCGCCGTCATCACGTCAAATTCTTTCACTAGTGTTTACTGCCCGGAAATTGCAGATACTTTGATTATCTGAATTGTATATCCGACGACGTCGCTCTGTACGCCGATAGTGATCTAGAAACGCAGTGTCAGGTGCCAATCGCGCTGTAACATGCGGCGTAATAGCTTTCAACTACTTTTAACAGCATGTAACTGTAACACAACTCAGCCGCAGCCATTACCGACACCATCAACACAACCTCACTCCATACTCCGATTCTACCTCTCTCTCTCTCTCTCTCTCTCTCTCTCTCTCTCTCTCTCTCTCTCTCTCTCTCAAGCGCCAGCATCCGTGCGTTTTCGGGGCCAAGATAACAACGGCGACTCGGAGCAGCCGTCTCGTTGGCGCGAGTTCGATCCCCGTCGTAATTGCCTGCCCTGATTGAAGTTTTCCGCGGCTTGCGGCGTCCTCGCGCCCGCGCCCGTCCCCGTCCCCCCCTCTCCCCGTCTCTTCCGCCCGCCCTCCCCGGCGCTTTAATTTAAATTCCGCCCTGGCGGTTGGCACGGCGCCAGCGCCCTTTCCGAACGTCCCACCCCCTCCCCTCCCCCTCCCACTCCCGCTTTCGTCCAGGGCGCCCGGCGCGTCGCCCTCAGGAACGTTCCTGCGCACGTGCGGTTTGTCGCGTGAACAGCTCGAGGAGACGCGGTGTTTTAAACAGGAGAAATTCCGTTTCCCTTTTTAATTAGTGCCGTCTTCTTGAGTGAAGTGGATAAAACTTGTAGATTTCCTGTGACAAATAGAATGATTTATTTTTTCTGTTATTTAAGGTCGCATCAACGTCTAGGTCATTAGCGATGACTGTTGGGTTGAACGTAATAATAACTGTGAAGATGTGATATGGTGATGATAGGGGGTGAAAACGCGAACACAAGCCCCATGCCCGAAGCGGGTTTCGAACCCGTGATCCTTCGGTCCGAGATCGCTACGTCACTACTGCCTCGGTCATCGGGGATCGTCAGAACGAAATCATGTGAACGATGTATGAATGATTCGCCTTCCCTTTATTTTCATTTCGGTGTTAAGGATTCACGCATCTCAGCGGTCCAGATCCAACAACTCTTAGCTCCATGCAGCCTGTTTGCCGATGTTGTCGTTTGCGATATGTTCATTAACAGAGAGTTCGTTTTAGATTGGATATATGGTGCTTCATTTGGAAAGAGTATGGTATTCGTGGGATATACTTTGATTGTCCCGTAGACCAAAGGATCGTGGCCACATTTGAGAGGTGCAGTTGCAAAGATTATTATTATTATTATTATTATTATTATTATTATTATTATTACTATTTTTGGCTTCGTGAGTTAAAGAAGAACAAATTTTAGTTCAGTTAAACGTGGTTTTACTTCTGGTGTAGTTTTTCTTAAGCAATCTTTGTTGAATTTATGAGTTAATTGTGTCGATGGAAGTTAGCCATTAGTACCCATTTAGTACAATTTTAAAACTCACTGTAGGGAACTTATGCTCTTGGTAAGTTATTTTTTCTCCAACTTGTCGGTTCACGTTCTATAATGTAACCCGGTAATATACATGCTATGTGTTAACTGTTTAATGTTGTTTTGTAACTGAATTGTGATTTTCCTCCTTTAATATTTTGAATCATCTTAACGATGTAGTTAGTCAATCGCGTTGTGGCATTCTTTTAACCACGTACCTTTATTTATATTTGCTTTCACAATATTATTCTCTCTGGGTACAAATCTATTCTACATTAGAAGCAATGGCACATAACGAAAAACTAGAAGAGGAGAGTAAATAATCTTCCGGTCAGAAATTCTGCTTCCCCTAGAGTCGAGTGTTGTAAGTAAGCTCCTCGTGCCCTCGCGTTGGTGGAATGGTCGATTCGTGCGGCCAGCGCTGCGCCGCGAACGTTGCTATCTTATAAAAATATCCACCGGCGGCGGTCTGAGATGAAGTTTATTGTGGGGGACAACTTAATTCCCCCACCTGTTCGGCCTGCGGGAAGGGCGGCTTTTCTTTTCAGGCACTGCGGCTCTTGCTAACTTAATTCGGAAGTTGTTTCGAACGCTGATAACTTTTTGGACGCTTTTTGTTATTGCCGAGGTAATAAATATTCTTTTCCTCTGGGGAGTTTTATGAGTTTACAACAGTTCGGTCTTTTAACTGAAGAAATATTTCATTTCTAGTCTCTGAGTATAAAGGCTACATTTGAGTTTTTATTTTTCCGTGGAGTAATGAGAAATAACTTTTTTTGTTTACTAAATTAACAGTACAAAATAAGCTTCAGAAGAACATATTAGGACATAAATGTAATATTGTTGTAACATGTATGGTGAATTGACAAATAAATGTTTATTTTCAATTTCATTGATTAGTTTTACCAGGGTTTCGATATTACTTCCGATGATTTCGTATCTATGTTGATCTATTTCCGAGATGAATTGTGTGCGCTTTTGGAGGTTTCATTTGTCAATGGCGGAATGTTATTAGCATTTCGAAGGACTCAATTCGCCAGCTTTGAGTCCCAATTTTATTTCAATCGCATGCACTCAGTCTAACGTGCAAACCGAATAAATAGCGCACGTTTCATTGTGGGAGGTACGTATTTCATCGTGTTTGTTGCTTTTGCAGCGCAAACTCTGCACCCGAAGTCTGAAATAACATGGGTAAAATTCGTGATACCATTCTGTAATGACAACAAATTGTGTAAATGCATCCGCATCACGATGTCATAGCACGCTTCGGAACACGGAACATAATGGTCGCTGCAGATCCGGTTGGGTGTGAAAATTGAGAACCACGCGTGTAACAGGAAAAAAAGGACAGATTTAATACTCTATCGTGTACACAAAATTACTAATTGTTTGCATCTATTTGCATCATGGAAGGACTGTTAACAATTTTTTTCCTTTCCCATTCTGGATTTACTGTATTTTAATATTTTTATCATGTTTATTTGGAGATTTTAATATTTACTTACGAGAATAGTCGTGTATATCTTTGAAGAAGTCAGTACATGTAGAGACACGCTCATTGCGGAAGATTCCTTTTTCATTTTTGTAGTTACTTAACCAAATAACAATTTCAACACCGGGTGAATAATTGAGATCATTTGTGACACCCTTAATAGAATATAGGGACCAGGATGGAAAGATGAATGAATTCAATTAGTTGTGCTTCAAGTCATTTGGTAGCAAGAAATATTTTTCGCGAATGTTTGTGGAATATAAGAAAGCTAAGAGAGACAGAAAGAGAAAAGACAGACAGAGAGTGAAAGAAAAAGAGAGAGGGAGAGAAAGAGAAAGACAGAGAGTGAGAGAGAAAGAGAGAGAGAAAAAGGGATACGGCATTGTGCATAGTCGTGTAGTACCGTACGCCTCGATTTCCCACATCTTACGATGTTTTGTTCCTCTTGCGAAGAGTGGCTCCACGTCAGCTGATCCTACACATGCAATAGAGAGCGTGTGCGCTATTCTAGTGGATGCACAAGAGTGTGCACATGCCCTTCCAATGTGTCGTCCGCCCCGCCTGTTCCGAGTCCTGCCGTCGCCGTCTCCTCCTTCCTCGGCCACTGCGCGCACCCGCCGCCCCCGCCCTTGTCTCCGCGCCCGCCCTGCCGCAGACGCGCCCGCCGCCTCCGCGCGCAAGAAGCGCCGGCCCTCGTCTCGCGGGCGGAAATTCCTTCGGCGCTGAATGGCGATATTTTGTTGCTTCCGCCCCGGACCCGCGCGGCCACGAGCCCGCAAAAACGCTCCTCCAGCGAGGTGGCCACGCCCCCTCCTCCTCCGCGTTGCGGCCATGTCTTTCGCAGCCTTCCCCCCTCCTCTTTCGACACCGCGCTTGGCTATGGTCCGATTGAAATAAGTTGGTGACTGACAGTTGTGCTTCTGAAGCTGTAGCTTCATACAATATCAGGGTATGATTTGGTTACTTTAAGAAGTATTTATTTCTAGTGTTTACTTTCGTGTCCCGGGAGCACGTGGTCAGTGGTACACAAACTGTCAATGTCGTTGCCTGTCATTCGCAACTGTGAATCACCAACTTATTTTAATCGATCCATAGTTTCACATTCGGCTAGCTAATACTAGAATATACTCATATTTGGTGGTCAGGGCTTTATGTAGTCTATGTGGCGCTATTTGAACGTTAATACATTTGATTTCTACTTTCGTGAATTTGGAAGAGTGTCACAAATTATCTTACTTATTCACCTTGTGTTGAAATAGTTATTTGGTTAACTAACTACAAAAATGAAAAAGGATTCTGCCGTGCAATGAGCGTGTCTCTACATGTACTGACTTTTTCAAAGATATACACGACTATTCTCGCAAGTAAATGTTAAAATATCCAAATAAAATACGAAAAGATGATAAAAAATATTAAAATATAGTAAATTATCACTTGTAGTGTGGCATTTTCATTATTTTCGTTTTTTTAATCTCATTTGTTTTCATCTAAACCTGCCCTTGCTTCTGTTGGCCAGTGCAGTTTTATTACGTCCTTTCCAAACACACTATTGTTATCCCCCTCATCCCCTGGTGAGGGGGTTCGAGTACGATTCCAGACATGAGCAGTGTCTTGCCACGCGCTCCACACTCCATCCCGCTTCCCCGCTCGTTGGTGTGCCCGAGTCGCAACCAGGCATTCTCGTGCGGCTGCGCGGCCGCCGCTCAGGGCGTTCATTTATCACCGGGAGGCGCCGCTCGAGGGCTGTCGCTTTCTTTGTTTAAGCGCCGCCGCGCTCCTCGCCGCACACCCGCGCTTCTTGCGCCGCGCGAGACTTGTATGACACCAGACTGCCACGCCCCCGCCCCCGCTCGCCCCCGCCTGCCCCTGGCCGCCCGCCGCCCCTGGCCGCCCGCCGCCCCTGGCTGCCCACCCACCCTGGCCGCCCGCCGCCCCTGGCTGCCCACCACCCCTGGCTGCCCACCCCCCCTGGCCGACCGCCGCCCCTGGCCGCCCGCCGCCCCTGGCTGCCCACCCCTCCCTGGCCGCCCGCCGCCCCTGGCCGACCGCCGCCCCTGGCTGCCCGCCGCCCCTGGTCGCCCGCTGCCCCTGGCCGCCCGCCGCCCCTGGCCGCCCGCCACCCCTGGCCGCCCGCCGCCCCTGGCCGCCCGCCGCCCCTGGCAGCCCGCCGCCCCTGACCGCCCGCCACCCCTGGCCGCCCGCCGCCCCTGGCCGCCCGCCGCCCCTGGCCGCCCCCCGCCCCTGGCTGCCCACCCCCCCTAGCCGCCCGCTGCCCCTGGCCGCCCGCCGCCCCTGGCCGCCCGCTGCACTCTGCCCCTTGCCCGCCTCCTGCCGCCCTCTGCCTGCCGCATGCCACTCGCCTCTGCTAGTGTTGTTTTTTTTTTCTCTCTTGCGCGTGTTATACTCTCCATTTCGCCTCCTGCCTTCTACAGGCTACAATATCTCAGCGACATCACCGTCCACGCGGCAGTATCACCGGGAGAAGTGGCTCAGGGCATCAACCGATGACTCTGCAGTGCCTCTGATCGGGGGCTTTTAGGTACCTCTGATCGGAGTCCTGACGGTGCAAGGATTTTCAACGCTAGCTATACCGGAGCAATACCCTAATATACGGACCAAGGACAGCGCGTAATATTTCCTCCCTCTTTCTTGTCCTATCCTGCCCCCCTACACCCGTACACTAACATGCACAGCACTACCACTCCTGTCGAGAGACAGGCCGGGACCTTTAGAACTTGTACACTCCTTATGTATGTAGTATGTTCCCTCTTTATGTACACTCTGTATATTTAAAATACCTGGTTGGGAAAATCCCCGCTAGCCGACGGTAGGTCGGCACCGGATCTCACCATCCAGCGGAGGAACCCCCCCTCCGAGTAAAACCATGCACTACACTTACGGGACGCGCAACTCTCATTCTATTTATTCTGTTCAGTTTTGGCATTCGTAAACCATTCAGAAAACTGGACATTCCAAGAGACTGATATGTGACTTCTAGGTTGGGTGAAAATGCGAATAATTGTGAAATGAAAAAGGTAACATTATATTTTTCCATTTTATTGTTTCTTCTCTTCCCAAGCATTCATTTTTATTGTATCCATAACTGGTGCTGGCGTTAATATGAGTTCATTGCTTCATTTTTTCCTTTTATTTCATAATTGAAACATAAAATGTCGAGTCGCGTGTGTGGTTGAAGGTATTCTTCTAAAGGAGTCATTTAACGCCATTAACATTAATTATTCTTTTTTTATGCTACGTATGCCTCGTAATATAGAAAGAGTGTTAAATTCAAAAAAAATCATACTATACTTTTTTTTTAAATGAACGTCTCAATCCTACTATTACTATTTTTATATACTTAAAACTACTATTTTTTGGTATTACTGAGAAAATTCAACAAAGGCCTTTTATAAATAAGAACGCACAACAAGAAGTATTTTCCTGTAATTCCCGTACTAATTGTTACCGAACTTCTTGCAACGTTCTTACATGCATTGACCCTACCGATCCGAAAAAACTTGGAAGCTCCAGTTTGTTCAATTTACAACCATAACGGCCAAGGAATGAATACTCCCGCAGCGGCTGAGGCCTCTGCGCTACCTTTGCACCAATGTTTTGCTTCATCCGGCTGCAATGCATAAATGAAACAGGCAGTGGGCTGCGCAGTGTGCACCTCGGCCCCCGCGAGGGCAGGGCGTAAAGCGCGGCTCCGCGCCCTTACCCCCCACTCCCTCCACCACCCTCGTCCCCATTGCCATCGCTTCTAGCACCATCGCTAACACCACCACAGTCACCGCCGCCTCTGCTTTGACCACTGCCACCGCCAGTGCTGCCCCCATCGCTGCCTCCGCCACCACTAGTGCTACAACCACCACCCTACCACAACCCCCCTCACCGACACCATTGCTGCACTGCACTGCACCATCACCACCACCCCACCACCCCCATCGCTGCACTGAACCATTACCACCACCCACCATCACCATCGTTGCACTGCACCATCACCACCACCCCACCACCACCATCGCTCCGCTGCACTGCATCGTCACCACCATCACCATCATCACCTCTTTCGCCAGTATCACCCCCAAAGCCTCCACACCACCAGCGTAACCGTTGCTTGCACCGCCCCTCTCCTGTCGCTGGCGCTTTGTTTGCCCCGCGTGGGCGACCTGCGCCGACCTCCGCCGCCGCTGGCCTCTCGCCGCCGCGCGGGCCCGGGGATATTAAACGAAATTTGCATACTGCCCCGCCCCCCTCCCTCCCTGCCTCCGACGCCCTGCCGCTCCCGGCCCGCTGCCGTGCGCCGCCTCGCGTTATCTTAGCCGTGCTCCTGCATGCACTTTCGCGTGACGGAGGCTGCCGTTTTTACTATTTGCTTGTAACCCCTCGCGTGCTCGGTTTCTTGTACTTGTAGATGCATGTAGTCCACGCGCCGACTGGACGTCTGCTAGTCGGTGCGAAGTATCCACTTCGATCTACGCGCGAGTATCTGAACCTCTCAAAACATTTCCACCACTTGTTATTTGTTGTTTCCATCCGTTGTCTTTGTTTTTTTCGGGTTGCAGGTGTTGTGAATTTCATTTGTTCATATTCTTGTGCTATTTTTATTAATGTCTTACAAAATTCTCCCGTAAATAATTTCATTTGATGTTTATTGTCTGCTCTGATGTACTCACTTCTTTATTATTTGTTGTAAGGGTGAATGTCTTAAATCTTTGATCCTAATCATGATAACTCTACACCTTCGCTTTCGCCCTTACTCTTTACATTACTTCTCCACCCTTTAAGAGATTCAGACATACACTGCCTCCTGTATTCTGCCGTGGCACCCCAAATATCCACTAACTTAACTCCGGTGACAGTAGTGGTTTATTTCGTCGGACAGGGTGCCCTGCGAATGCTGTGGTATTTCACGGTGGGCGGACTGCATTTCGCGTAGAAAAGCTCAACGGTGTTTTTAAGTTTAAAGCCTTTCTGGGCGTTTTCCGGCCCGTTTCGTGCATTTGCACTCCCGTGGACACAGCACCGCCGCCGCTACCGCCGCCACCGCCGCCACCGCCGCCGCCGCCGCCGCCGCCGCCGCCGCCGCCGCCGCCGCCGCCGCCGCCGCCGCCGCGGACACCGCCGCCGCCGCCGCCGTCGCCGTCGCCGCCGCCGCCGCCACCGGCCAGCAGAGGAGGCCGCCGCCGCCACCACCGCCGCCGCCGCCGCCGCCGTCGCCGTCGCCGTCGCCGCCGCCGCCGCCACCGGCCAGCAGAGGAGGCCGCCGCCGCCACCACCGCCGCCGCCTCCGCCACTGCCGCCGCCTCCGCCACTGCCGCCGCCACCGCCGCCGCCGCCACCGCCGCCACCGCCGCCGCCGCCACCGCCGCCGCCACCACCGCCGCCGCCACCACCGCCGCCGCCACATCCGCCACCGCCGCCACCGCCACCTCCACCTCCACCGCCACCGCCGCCTCCACCGGCCAGCCGCGGAGGCCACCGCGTGGGGCCGCGCGGAAATCCCGGCAGCAGTTGGAACACGGACAGGTTTTCGTGTTTTCCTTTTTTTTTTTTTTCACTACCTCCCCGCTGCACGGATTACACTAATAAATCCCGGCCGGTGTGCGCATGAAAGTACCGTCACGAGCGCGGCACTCGTGTTTGAGTAATGGGCGAACATCGTTTACCTCCGCCGTTGAACACCGGCGGGCCATAGCGCGGTAAACGCCTACCACTTGAAGTTTCCGCAACATCGACCGGGAGTACCCTTCAAGATTAATGACTTGGGAAGTCAGTGCCCGGCTGGCGGCGAAGGCCCCGCCGGAAGCCCCGGGAGGTCGTAGGGCGGCCTCCGGCCTTAAAGGCGAGCGGGGGCTGCCGGGAGTGAGGGGATCCGGGCATTAACGGGCTTCCCGCAGTAACCGCTCTCGTCGTCCTAGCGGCTCTCCAGCCCTCGTCTTCGTCATCGCGCGCTCGCCAGTCTTTCAGTTGGCGGCGGTTCGCCACGTCTTACTGCGTTTCTTATCTTGCTCTCTCTCCCCTTCCAGCCGCTCGACATCACTGCCATCAGCTTCAGAATCATAAACGCATTCTCTGTCATTGCCCTTTGTATCAGTAAATATCTGTTTATTTTTGTATCTTTGTGGCAAGCAACGAAATGTCTCCCCTACCATTCTGTTTATTTCTTCTGCATGCATCATTGCACCCGGCATCCACAACTTACAGCTTTTTACCTTAGATTACGTCGATTCACTCCTATGATTATTTTGAAAGCGCCTTACACGACACGTATTTCTAGTTCCCTGTTTCCAACAATACCAACTTGACATTCCTCATATGTCTAAAGGTATTATCGTGGCGTGCAGACTATATATAACTTGCATCTTATTCCTCTCGGGTTTTATTTATACATCTCTTTCAACACATTCCTCTCGTGTATATTTTGCGTCATTTTCACCACGTGTCGTGCGTCAGTACAACTTGAGGAACACTTGGTGCCGTTCTCTACCTCCAAGACGTCCAGCCCTGGCCAGCCTTCCCGTTCTCGTCTGCGCGTTGTGCGAGGCGAAGGCCGGCCGGGGCGGCGAGGCGGCCGCGCGCAGTGACGGCTGCCCTCAGTCGCCTCAATTGTGCCGTTAGATGCTCGTTACGTGGCGCCGCCGGCTGCCGGCCACCGCGACGCGAGCGCCCGCGGCCCAGCGCTGCCCCGGCGCCCGCCCCTCCCTCGCCACGCCCCCGCACCCCGCACGGCGAATGACTGAGAATGAAACATTATACGAAAGCATGAAATGTGTGTGCTGAAATACTCTCGCGAAACCATAGTATATAGTATGTGCTTATGTGACCTTTCTATTACTTGGGATTGCCCGTATACAACTCAATAAAATGCACAGTAATATAAACAGTGTTGCCAACGAGACAAATAATAAAATGTTTAATGAAAATAAGGATAATATCCGCGTTTTTAATAAATAGAAATATTAATGTTTCTAAGTTGCTAGCACACAGGTATGTAATGACTATTTGTAAGCTGCGCCCGGTTATATCCACACATATTTTTCGGAATGTTCATTTCTTATCGTAATGTCAGTGTGTATTAACATAGCTGTAGAAGCATTCTGTGCAACAATATAGTGAAACCGCTGTGAATAAAGAAATCCGTTGTCTTGTGCTGTAAATTGGCGCCGTGTCCAAATACCTGCCCAGATGTTCCAGCGAAGTGACAGAGCTCCTGCTGGAGTCATTGGGGCGACAAATGAGGGCGCAGGTCGTCGGGGGTGCGTGGGCGCTCGTCACCCGCTGCGAGCGGACGTGCTGAGCGCCTAAGGGGGGGGAGCGCCGGCGACAGAGGAGCAAGACTCCATTCCGCGACGGGCGGCTCGACTCGGCCCGGCGCGCCGTCAGACGCCCCGCCGGATAATTCAATTTGGCGCCGACTCGGCGCCGCCGCTCCGTCGCGACCGCCCCTCCCCCCGCCCCGGCCGGCGATATTGCGCCCCGCGCCCCCACGCTCCCCGCCCTTCGCCGCCCGCCCGTGATGAGTGGCGGTTGAACGCTCCAGCGCGCGACTGGGTCAGTGGAGGAGCCCCTGAATGAAGACGCGCGCGCCGCCGCGTTGCCAGTTGGGCGCGCGCCGGAGGGCGTGGCAGCGGGCGGGGCGCTCTTTTTATTTTGGCATGTGCCCTTGCTTTCACGTTCGACAGTGAAATTCAATCTTTCCGATGGGGCTGAATGGCGCGACAGATTTCTCCAAAAGACTGTGCTGTAAAAATGAGTAAGTATCTCCACGTAATGTTCTACCAAAGAAATAAAATAAAGTATTTTTATGATTTTTTTAATCCTTTCTGAAAGGTGTCTTGCATTATATTATTGATCAGAATAAGATGAAATTGTCTGCTTACTTGACTGATATTCGTTTATTCTTCCCATCTTTTGATACAGCTGTGTCGAAGAAAACCTCGACAATATATTTTCAGGAGAAAGCGTAGACTTCCGCGGCAGGAGCCAATAGACTGTCCGGGAGAGGACAGTCCTAGTTAAAGTTGACAACGTTTCGGCCGTCAAACTGCGTCCTTCCTCAAGGAAAAGAACATAGTTTGGGCACTTTGCCTTCAGGAATATCCCAGAATAACGGCCGAAGCATTGGCAACTGTGTCTACGATATTTCATCTCCAGGAAGCTCCAAAATACCTCCGTATCATTTTACCAATGTTACAGGAATAAATAGATTCGTCAATAGTTGATTCGAAGCAGAAATAACATTAAAAATGTATTTCGTTTGTATTTTTTTTCGTGTGAGGAAGATGTCTCTTATTTTATGGAAGAGAAAGACTTGTGAATGGAGTAGCAATACAGTATTTGCTGGAACTGTCAAACCGTCGCGCGCCATCTGCTGATAAATTCCTTCTCGGATTTCTTTGTTCTGCTGTAATCGCACCAAATGTCGGCGACGTTCGTGCCTGGAAGAAAGCGAGAATTAAGTTTCTCGTCGAGGAACGCAGCTCTGGGACTCGCGCGGGGCGCCGCTTGTGAATACTAACGAGCTCTCAAAATGTTCAGTGAAAGGGCGGCGGCGCCTGCTGATTTCACGACATTATGTAGTTCCAGTTCACTCTCATCGCCGCCACCTAAGTTCTCAACAGCCACGACTTAGGTATTTAAGTAGGATTTTCGTTGCCTAATATATAGAAAACTGAATCAGCGGGATGCTTACCCAAAGTAGATCAAAATTATTTGGAAGGTGTGTTATAAATAACTACCAAAGATGTGTCGTTAAATGTAAAGCATTCAGCTCTTCATACGAAACATTTTCTTTGAGGGAGTTAACGTCTGGTGTATTTGAAGGTAATGAAGCACTCTATGATTCAAACATATTATACTCTTATTTGTAAGTAGCACCCACAAGTAACAATGACAATAGATTTGCAATTTTATTAAAGCATTGTATTTTTAATTTTCCCGCATTTATTAGACGCAAGGCGTTATGCATAATATTCTTAATTTTATATATGTTTCAAAAATAACCGAGGGAGGGAAGAAAGTTCTGCGGGCGTGGCCGCATTCACTTCGTGACGCCACTGATTAGGTGTTTTGGCCCATTCGGTCGTGCGTGCGACTCGTCCGTTGCCTCTCACGGGCGCCGCGCAGGTCAGCGGCCAACGCTGCCGGAGAGGAGCAAGCCGAGGCAGGCCAGCCATGGTTCCCGGCAGCTGGGAAGCGGCGCGCGTGGCGGGGATAGCGTTGGACGGGGAGCGAGCGGGGAAGGCGGGGAGCGCGCGGAACGGAGACCACTGGGGAACGGGGAGAGCGTTAGACGGTGAGCGCGCGAGGCGGGGAGCGCGTGGCGGGGACGGCCTTGGACGGCCAGTGCTCGAGGCGGGGAGCGCGCGGGACGGGGAGCTCGCAAAGGGGGAGAGCGTTGGACGGGGAGCGCGCGAGGTGGGGAGCGCATGGCGGGGACAGCCTTGGACGGCGAGTGCTCGAGGCGGGGAACGCGCGGGGCGGGGAGCGCGCGGGACGGGGAGTGCGCGAGGCGGGGAGAGCGCGGGAGGGGAGCGCGCGGTGTGGGGTAGGGAGCGCGCGACTGTAATATGTATGACGCGCGGCCGAGGTTCGCTGAGCGAGGGGAGCGGGTGCTGGGAGGGCGGCGCGGCGCGGCGCGGCGCGGCGTCTGCGCGGCATCCGGAAAGAGGCTGTGATGAAATCTCGCGGACGGAGGAAGTCGCGGGGGCTTTATTTCCATTCCACGCGGCGGCGGCGGCGGCCCCTGCCCCCGGGGCCGTCCGCCTCCGCCCGCAATCCCGCCCGCCCTCGGCCACCGCCCCCAACACTTTCTTCTGTCGTCGCCTTGAGCCAGGCGCTGCCCTGCGCTCCTTCCCTCCCGGGCCGCCCTTCCGCGTCAGCCCTCCACCGGCTGCCCGGGGCCCGCTGTCCTCCCTGCCCTACGCATCCCTTGCGAGCTCCCGATGTGTGGGCACCCAGCCAGCTACAGTCCCAGTTACCCGACTTCCAAGGTCACCACATATAAACGCTACAAATAAAACAATATTTTCTTAAATTAATAATAATAATTGTTCGCAATTAGGCCGTCTCGGACCATGCAGACATGTACTTGCACTTACTGAAGCTTACGGAAGCTGGGCCGCCTGCACGATGAGGTTATTCAGTCATGCTTGCGAGGCAAGTGACTGCACAAAAGAAGGACTGTGGCAGCGGCGGAGACGACGGCGGCGGCGGTGACGGTGACGGCGGCGGCTTCGTGGGAAGCGCCATCCCGACATATAGTGACTGCTGCGCGGGAGGAGGCGACTGCTGCGCGGGAGGAGGCGACTGCTGCGCGGGAGGAGGCGACTGCTGCGCGGGAGGGGTCGATAGCTGCGCGGGATGAAACAACTACTGCGCGGGCGCAGGCACCTAAACAAGACGCAGGGATCCCAAAATCAGACTTGCAGGTGAGGAAAGGCTTCACTAGATTGTTGCAGGTGAACTGCCGTAGTATCATGAATAAGGTAATAGAATTTTGGAATTTAATTGAGGCTTGTGATCCTGATATCGTGATAGGTACAGAATCATGGCTCTCGGATGCGGTAGCGAATTCGGAAATTTTTCGGTCTGATTATATTACGTTTAGGAGAGATCGCGAAACTAGAGGCGGCGGAGTTTTCATTTGCGTGAAAAACACATTAAATGTCGTATCAAATTGGGTTGATAATGTTTTTGAAATGACGGGGTTGAAAATTCATTGTTTAGGAAATATCCTAGAAATAATTGCTTGCTATCGTCCACCGGCTAGTAGTTACGAAATCTTAGGCGCCATACACGAAAGAACTAAAAACATAAATAGCCATCCAGTAGTTATTGCCGGAGATTTAAATCTTCCAGACACTAATTGGAAAGGGTGCGTTTGCGACGGAAATGTGCAGCAACTTGTCAATAGACTTGTTTGGGACAACGGATTAGCGCAGGTAGTAGACCAGCCCACTAGACAGGAAGCGCTTCTAGATATTTGCCTCGTTAGACCGAAAGACTTATTCTTATCGTGCGACGTCATGGAAGGTATAAGTGACCATAAAGCAGTTCTTGTCGACTTGGACTTAAGTACTTCAAGGAAAAGTATTAACGCCGGATTTCCACTGAGGGAATACAAGAAAACGAATGTAGAAGGGCTTCAAAAATACTTAAGAGAACAGTACGAAGGGTTTCTTAGAATAGGAGGGGGGATTGAAGAAATATGGCGAGGATTTAAAAATATTCTTGAAAATGCCGTGCAGACATTTGTGCCGTGCAAATTGTTAAAAAGTAACCCCGATCCAGAATATTATAATGCAAAGATTAGATGCATGAAAAGAAAAACCAGAAAGGCGTTTAGAAACAGACACATTAGTGATAACCATATGTCATTATTTCGAAGTTATTCAAAAGCATTAGAAAAGGAAAAGAAAATTGCGGAAGAACGTCATTTGAAATATATCCTTGATGCGGACGGCAGTAATTGGTCGAAATTTTTTAAGTATGTTCGTAGAAGGAAGGGAAACAAAGATGAAATACCAGTTGTTCGGATAAATAATTCGCAAGTAACTGACGACAGGGAAAAAGCAAACGCTTTTAATGCGTATTTCACGTCGGTATTTCAGCAGAAAACTAACGATACACGGATACCAACGTTATCAGATAGAAATCTATTTTATATCGACGTAAATACTCTACGGAAAAGAATAAAATTAATGAAAAGCGGAAAATCTCGAGGGCCCGATTGTATTTCCACGGATATCATTCAATTAGGCGGTGAGGCTATTCTACCGTATCTAATTAGATTATTTAATGTCTCTATCAATAACGCTTGCGTACCGGAAGATTGGAAGTTAGCACTCGTAGTACCTGTTTTTAAAAGCGGTGATAAAACAGTCCTTAGTAACTACAGACCGATAAGTCTCACATCAGTCGTATGCAAACTCATGGAACAATTAATTACTAACTACATCCGGAAAGAATGGGAGGACAAGGAATGGCTGTATCAAGGTCAACACGGTTTCAGGAACTGTTTCTCATGCGAAAGTCAGCTTGTTTCCCTGCTACAGGACCTAGCCGATGAAATTGATAATGGGGGAATAGACGCGATAGTAATAGATTTTGCTAAAGCTTTTGATGTTGTTCCACACGATCGTCTTGTAAACAAATTAATAGATTCGGGTATAGAGACAAGGGTGGTGGCTTGGATAAACGAACTACTACGTGATAGGAAACAAAAGGTTCGAATAGGAAGCTATTTATCAACCTCCGCTAGTGTTACGTCAGGGATTCCACAAGGAAGTGTCATTGGACCTCTCATGTTTCTCGCCTTTGTGAATGACTTGCCAAAACATTTAGCTTCAAATGTAAGACTCTTCGCCGATGACTGTATCATCTATCGGGTTATCAAATCAGAGGACGATGTAGATATTTTGCAGCGAGACACAGACAAATTACACTCCTGGGCAGAAACAAACGGCATGGAAATAAACAGTTCGAAGAGCAAAGCCATCACGTTTGGTAGGGGTCGATGTTATGGTGAAACAGTGTACAAATTGAATAACAATGTCATACCTACAGTTACATCTTGCAAATATTTAGGAATACAGTTAGACAGTAAATTGAGTTGGGAAAATCAAGTAAATTTCGTTGTAGGGAAAGCCTGGAGATCTTTACATTTCGTTATGCGGATTCTAAAGAGGAGTACGGTGAAAAGTAAAGAATTAGCTTATATGTCACTAGTGCGACCCATGTTAGAATACGGCGCGGTATGCTGGGACCCGTACAGAATATCGCAGCAAGGTAATCTAGAAAGGCTCCAGCGCAGAGCATTAAAATTCACTTTCAGGGGTACAAAAAATAAAGGTGCATGGGAGTCACTCGAAAAAAGGCGGATTAAGTTGCGACTCTGTGCTATGTACAAAGCATACAAAGGTTATCCTGCTTGGGGTGAAATTAATCGTCGTCTAGGAAAACCTACTTACTTCGGTAGAGCGGATCACAAGCACAAAATTAAGACAAGAGTGCAGAAAACGGATGTTGGGAAATTTTCATTCACAAACAGAACTATTAGAGACTGGAACAGTTTGCCTGCGACAATCTTTGAACCCTTTCCTCAAAACCTGAGAAAATTTAAAAATAAATTAGTTTCCTAGCTATTCATCTATATTTTATGTCATTGTATTATTATTAAGTTTCTACTGTTAAATAAGTAGAATTTCCTATTAAGTAATCTGTCTAATTGTTATTATTAGTAGTAGTTGTAGTAGTATTGTCATTATTATTATTATTATTATTATTATTATTATTATTATTATTTATATTCGTGTAGTGCAGTGCAGTGCAGTGTTGTGTAGTGGAGGGAAAGAAATGCGAAAGAGATGCATATCAGTTAAGTGTTGTGAAGTGCAGTGCAGTGAAGTGAACTGAAGTGAAGTGGAGTAAAATGAATTGGAGTAAGGTTTGCGCTGTGAAATTATGTACCATTATTCTTAATTATTGTTTGTTTTTTTTGTTTTTTCTAAATCAAGTACTCTCTTGTAATTTAAATATTCTGCCACCAAGTAATGATACTTCATTGCAGAATTAATAATAATAAAAATCTAAAAAAAAAAAAATCTTACCGGGGCTCACTATCATTTTCACCTGACAAGCGAATGTGATTCATCAGGGTATCAGCATTAGGCTGAATCCGATTTTTATCCTGGGAGGATGGAATGGAAGATGGAATGACGATGATAATGAAGGAATAATAATAACAATAATAATAATACTAATAATATTATATTATTATTTATGTCTTAGTTTACCTTCGTGCTAGGAGTACTGCAGCTTTACCAGCTTAGTGTTTAAAGGATGTTAGAACTCCTTTTGATTTAGCTTTCTCCGATTATTACCTATTTCCAATGGCCCTCTGTATAGTCCATGTAACTATTATTTTTAGGTGGTTCTAATGTCTTTTAGACGTGGGGTGATGATGGCGTGGCAAGCGCCATGCTTCAATCAGATACCTTTATGTCTTTTTCGGTGTAGAAGGGAAGTATAAAACTGATATTCCAGCTGTTTTTCGATTAGTATTTCTGTCGTTGAGTGACTTTACTAGCTATTTTTGCAATCTTCATAAATGGGGACACGGTATTCTGTAGACATAGGGAAGACAGAAGGTGATGACCTATTTTATCTACATCAAAGAAATTGAAGTAAATATACCAACTATATCAAAGAAATTGAAGTAAATATTATTGATATAATTTTGTTCAATTTGGAAACATCTGATTGAATTGTAAAAACCTTGAAATTTGGTTCCCTGTGCAAACTTCTGTGACATCCACTCACTTTTATTCGGGCCATAGTTTCTAGGGAAATTTTTCTTTCTTTTATCATTTCATCATTTCACATCCTACCTGTGTGGCTAACCTCTATTTTCAGTTTGCAAACGCCCACAATAGAGGCAAACTTCTTTGTCTCCAACACGCCTCACTGTTTACTACCGCAAATGAAATGAACTTTTGACGCAGAAACCTCGTTTATTTAACCTTTTTCATCCGAGCTGTTTTTGCACCTCCGGTAATTCTACTCCGCACAGTCGCAAATATCGTCTGGGAACGCCAGTGTTCCAGTAATGTATTTGAGCGGGGCTCTTCGGTATCACATAGAAAACGGCACTCGCGGGTGGCGGCTTGACTAGGAGTAGTGGCGTGAGAATAGAAAAGGGGGCGTTGCTGCGTCGTCGGGGGCCCTGGGGGGCCACCGCTCGCAATTTGGGCGCGCGCCGCCGCAGGTGGCGCGAGCAGAGCCGGGCCGCCTCCCCCGGGGCCGTGCGGGATCACGCGTGCGGCGGCGGCGGCGGCGGCGGCGGCGGCCGTGCTAATGTGCCACGTGCGCCTCGCGGAGAGCGGCTGCTGTTGCTTCTGCCCTGTTCGCCTCTGCAGCCTCTCCGCGCCCGGGGCGGCGTTGTACTCCTGCCGCGTTGTTCGCTGTTGCGGTGATATTTTACTTTCTCGCCTTACGAATACTTCGTAAGAAGAGAAAGTTATGCAATGGTGCGCCGGAAAATGGGGAATTTTCGCCAGAAAAACTCTTATAGCAGGGGTCCGGTGACGAAAAAGTGGATAAAACCTGTTGCTAAATTTAGAAAAAAGAATCCTCTATCTCGTGGTGTATTCAAAATCCATGTTCTGTTTCTTCCTGATTCTGCAAAATCGATTGACGGCAAAAAGTCCGTCCGTCCGTCTGTGGTCAACGCTAGCGCCTAAACCGTTCAGGCGATTTTCGTCCAAATTGATATTACCCAATCTTTTTTACTAGTGTGAAGGCTCGTGTTTTTTTCTGTTTTCGATGCAGCTTCTTGGCGGGTTTTGTCAATTCACTGACTTTAGATTTGTTGATAATCGCGTCTCAGTTTCCTACTTCTTCGTATGGAGGAAATAATCCCTTTTTGTGATTAAGACAGTTTATCATAACAATCAATTGTCTTAATAAAAAAAGGGACTATTTCCTTGATGCGAAAAAAGAGCAGACAGTACACAAAAATAAAGTCAAGGATTCCTACTTCTTATTCTGCCTTAGTGAAGTGACAATATCTGAACTTCAAATTTGTGCCATCCAAATTTTCTCCATCTTCCAACTTTTTTTGGTTTTCGTTACTTCTGTATAATTCGCCATTAGTCCTGCTTTCACTTGAATCTCTCCATAGAAACACAGCTTTATGTTGTCCCCGCTCTTCGAAGTGGAGCAATAAAGACCTCCATTTATCATCGACGGCATTCTTTGCTTCTACTTTCTCCATTCATCTACTCCCGCACTCGCAACTCGGCCCCATCCGCTGTCCTCCAGCCGCCATCGACTTGGGGCCGCATCCATCGCCGCCCAAATTGCCCCCGCCCCACCCGCCGCGCGGCGCCGCCCGCCGCGCGCTCCCTCAGGTTAATTAAATAACTCCACCACTCGCCGGCAGGCGGCGCCGCCACCGCCGCCGTCGAAGTTTCCAAACGGGCTGACACTCCCCCGCGCGCGCGCGCGCGCGCGCGGGCGGTGAATTTTGCGCAAGTGCCGGCGCCCGGGAGGGGGGGGGCTTGGGGAAGGGACGGGGGCGGGGCGGGAGCACGCAGGTAATTAACGAAATGTCGCTCCCCGGAGAGGTGCGGCGCGGCGCCGCCCCCACGGGAGCGCCGGGCATTCCGGAACGCCTGCCCATTCACGCTTCGCCCGCGGCCTCGACCCCGCCCCCCCGCCCCCGGCCGCGCTCCCGCCCCCGCCCGCGCCCTGCAACTTTTGCCCGCCGAATTGGCTTCGGCCGCGATATGCAAATAGAAGCGCTATTACGCCACTAGCGCCGAGTAGTTCGCTCGCCTGCTTTCCAATTCAGAACTCGATTGAATGGGTTGATGATTTTATTTTTGCGTGAGGAATTTCTTTTGATGTTGCCAGACGAAAAAGTGCATTATAATTATTGTACTTAATAAATTTTATTTTTGATTTAGTGGAATTTAGCAAGCAACACCTTTTGTATTCGGGAAAGAAAATGTTTTCACTTGAGTTATGTGATATGTTAACTAGTGATGGTTCGAGATACTACTGATTATTGGTACAATGAACGTACGAATACTTTTTACGCATTTTAGCTTTAGAGCTGTTATAAAGATTTTTTTCGTGAGAAATATAAAGGTTTTACTTTAGTCACTATTACTTTGAAACGTTTTCATATGTCATTTCGTGAAGTTCCGCGAAAATCTTGGATAAGCGATTAAAATTTTTACCTCAGAATTGCAAAATTATGGTCTTCAGTTTTCTTCTTTACATATCATAAGGTAATTGAGAGAACTTTCTCAACATATCGGTTCTTATAAACACTTTGCGCTTCAATTTCATTACGCATTTCGGCGCACGAGATTACAAAGTTTGCTTTCGCGCTCCAGCAGTGAGGCCGACAGCTTCAGCAACGCACACAAACTACAGAACTAAACTCTCACCCGTTAGTAGTATATTCGACAATGTTTACGCGTCGTGTTCCACCAATATAATTGCCCTGGATGTCGGCAAATAGAGCGTGGTTTGTTGTTTCTGCGTCAGAGTTTCGAGACTGCGAATATTACCCAAATAAATTTCACGGCGGCTTTCCCGCTCTGATATTACGCCCAGCATGTATTGGCGGCATATCGACCGAAGTCGCCCCTCGATCGCACTTGCGTCGTCCCTCAGGCTGGATGCGCCGCAGCTCTGCGAGCGACTGGCAACCTCTTTCTCCCGATGATGCTCCTCGCTCGCGGCGGAGAATAAGGCGTCGAGACGTGGGGTTTATGTTTCTCTCCCTCGCAGCAGCTCAGACGAGAGCCCCTCGCTGTATAAAAGAGAGCGGCTGGTGTGGAGATGAAACAGAAACGGGATAAGATGTGGAATTGCAAGCGTCTGATAAAAAATAGCATTACGGGAGTCGGGAGCCACAAAGAAAAAGAAGCATATGAAAGGAAAAACATAACAGTTGTTCAGATCGATACTAATAAAGAAAATTATAAAGAGAATTACAGTAAGTTAAAATGTTTTACGTTAGAATGATCAATAAGGTTACGTTAGTAATACATGTTTAATTTGGTAAAGCGAAATCGGTGTATGTTGTGAATCGCGGGTGGTTGCTGTGACAGCCATTATTTACTACAGATTTGTGGGTTCGAAGTCAAAGCTCTGTTCACTGTGATGTGGAAGGCTAATCACCAAGTACATCCTACGTTTATCTAAATAATCATTCATTGTGAAAGGCAAGTATTCGTTTGCTGTACCTCGTTACCAAACCCTGTTAACGGATCATGCATGTTGAAGCCATGCGCTACTTTTACCCGTTCTGTTAAACTCGTCCAGACAAAATAGAGCTTTTGTTGTCCCCTCCGAATTTGGTCCTTTATGGACAAAGTGGCGAATGCCTGTCACCAAGACCATCTCTTGAACGAAGTCGAGCAACTGATAGACCAAAGGGAGAGAAGACAAGAGACTAAAACATCACATGAATAAAACCTGTAGTTTTATTCGTGTAGGGGTGTCTGTAGGGACTTTCAATGAACGGTTAAATTTTAGTCGCCCAAAACGGAGAAAATTCTCTGTTATTTCGAGCATTTACGGATATGTCAGGGTATGTCTCTGGAATAAGATGATGACAACTTATGAACTGAGACAGATACTGTGTGATAGTGAAGCCATGTGAAACTAGTGGTGCTAAAACAGCACATACTTTCTCGCCCGTACTTTCACGCAGAATTACGCGAAAAGTTCTTGAAGTTTCGAAAAATTGTACATGACTTTATTTCAAAGTCTGTCTTTAAGGAACATTAAAACTTAATCTCTAAGGAACTCATAATTTAGGAGGAAAATCTCTATATTCATTATTGTAGTTGTAGGAAAACGCCAAACAAATTTTGAATTTTTGCAATTTTCGAAAAATATGAGTTTTCAAGGAAAATGGGACTTGCTCCATTTCCTTAAACGTCCTTCACACTATCCAACAACATATTTAATAAAAACCAATGGAGCCGTTTTTTTATGGCTCCATCCCCCCCAAAAAATATCGGTTTCAAATTCAAGGTGACAAAAGCCAGATCGATTGGGGAATATCAATTTTGCAGGAAATCGGCTGAACGGTTTAGCCGCTAGCATTGTTTAGAGACAGACTGAGGGACAGACAGACAGATGGACAGACGAACAGAGACTTTTCTGGCTTTCGCTTTTTCGGTATCAAGGACTCACAAAACTTGGATTCTGTCTACGCCACATGTTAGAGGATAAAGGCGAGAAAGTATTTGCTGAAAGGATGTGAAAGTATCATTTCCATTTTCTTCCTTTAAGTGATTTACACTTTGATTTTCATTCCGTTATCTCATTGTTGCGCTTCAGGTAATTTTGCACAGTACTTTTAATCTCATGTATCTTCAGCAGCCCCTCCATACCGCCCTCCCCATTGCCCCCCCTGATGCGTGTTCGCCCCCGCCCAGGCCGCCGGGCCGCTCGCTGCTCGAGAGCGACTGGCTGCGAGAACAAAGCGTTAGTTATTGCAAATTCGAGGCGTTTCGCGCAGTGCCATAACCTTCCAAACTGGATCGTGATTTAAGGTTGTTATGCAAATGCGGCGGCTGGCTGCCGAGCCCCTCGGCCTGGGGCGCGACGCGCCTCCAAGGACAAAAACTCCCCGTTGCTCGGCGACGACTGCACAGAATACACTGGAGGAATGGGGCCTTCACACATCTGGATCTGGCGAAGGACCAGGTTCAGATTTAAACAAATTGATATATCTCACAAAATTTGAGAATTTTATTTTGAATCAGGTTGAAATTTACAAGTACGTTTTTAACTTAATGATTCCAGTGCATTCATTCATTAATTTAACATTACATCTCATTCGCACTTTACAATCAAAGTACTCCGCAGGACGTTTTCAAATATTTGGATATCACAAATGTTGGTTAGAATTTTATAGATTAATAGAATTTAACTGGAATTCTGTTAAACTCTTAGAGGCTAATAAAAATATTTCATCAATTTTAACTGTCTCCAAGAATGTAAAACATTATTGAACCATATCATGTTATAGTATTATTTTTGTTGACAAAATGTAAATATTTATTTTACAAACTTTTTTTAACCTACAACTGTTTATTGAAAATTATCCATGATTCAATTTACAGTTTTGAATGATCATATTACATTTTATCTAAAAGCAACAGCAGCTCCGCGAAACTTGACGCACTATGCACATGTGGCCTCGAAAGTGACCCTGAGTGAAGAGTGTGAAGAAGAACAAGATATACAAAAACAGAAAGGGGTGAGAGCGTGTTCGCTGCCTCCGGAGAGTAAACACAGGCTCCGTCCGTGTAATGGAGTCGGCCGACTGGACGTCCGGCCGCTCTCGACCCGACGGTCGATTGTTTTGTTTGTCATTGACCGACCCGACCTCCCTCCCCAATTGATCTCCTCGTAAAACGGTTTCACTGTCCGCCCGAGTGTAGATACCCGTCCAGCCCGAAAAATGGCGACGTTGGCTTTTAGAAACGCTCGAGAATAGCCACATGAAATATACCACAAAATTAGGTTACACTTCGTTTTCATGTCAGGTTAGTTGAGCAAATTTCTCTCTATCGGTCAATTTTGTATTCCAAGCGAGGGAGTATTGTCTTTTTGTTTATTATTGAAATGAACGGGCCTTTGTAAAGGTTTAGCGAAAATAACATTTCATCAGTTCTGCACCACCCATTGTTTGTAATTAAGTGACAATAGAATGAATTCTCCTGCCTCGCATTTCAACGAGTGAGCGAGTTTTGTGTGCCCTGTATATGTCAGCGGCATAACTGGTGTCATGGTATCATTATCACTTAACGTTTCTGTATTACAGACTCGCAACATCTGCTAATGACATCTTTTTATTAAATCGTTCAGAAAAAAATCAGTTTTCCCATAAGTTGGAGCCAAATTCCATCCGATGTGTTTTTATTCTCAATTGACTACATATGAATACGCTGTAACTTATTAGTTGTTTATAAACAATGCTCAATACTAATCAAATTTAAAAGGAACTTTTAATAAGTTTTTCCATTTTTTTATAACTCTGTTTTATAGTGTTCCTACAATTGCAATAGTGAATACGTGAACTGTTAATTTAACCAGTAATAACCCTTCAAAACCAACACTGGCTCCGAGAAACTTCATGTATTCGTTTGCACCTGTGACCTCATGTATGAGAGTGTGATGATAAAATACTCAAAAACAGAAAGCGGTCTGTCGGGCTGGTTTTCTGTTGGCTCTTGTACCAAGTAGAAGACTCCAAGAAGTATTGCGAGATTGCAGATATTGATGAAGACTCAGTCTTGTCTGTGGTGCAATCGGAAATAATATAGAAAATTTTTTTTTAGTTTTTATTATGCCCCGGAATAGAGGAGCGATTTTTGTTCGTACATGTCACTGTTTTATTATATCGTCTATTTACATTTGAAATAGCATTCTGGTCTCATCTAGTTGTAAATTATCCATCCCGAATTGTAGACAGTATTAGCTGTATAGAATTTAGGTACTGGCATGTGGTAAAATTGGAACACTGTCCAAGTATTCACGGTACGTTGACAAATGAAACCCATTCCCCACGCGAAATGTTTGGACGGCCCATCATTTGTAACGTAGGTGCCGAAAATGTGTTCCGGAATATTTAACTCTGCGGCGCGCAACAGTTACGCAAACAATATCTCCGAAATAGTCGTGCAAATGTACCTGTTGCGAGAAGCGTTAGAATTAACCGAACTAATCTACATATGTATCGCGGTGGCAACGCTTACATCAGCGTTTCACGGAGCGGAAGCCCGTCCTAGTCGCCACCGTCCCCGTCGACGACGACGAAGTAGCAGCGCCACAGAGACCCCGAGACCGTGCTGCAAGCGAGTTCTGATAATCCCTGCATTTATAATGGCGCAAAATAAATCCATTACCATTTGGTTTGTAAAGTTGACTTGTTGTGCCATCTGTGGTCGGGATATGGAAATAGCTGGCGCGGGGCCGTAATCTGTGAGGCATTCATGCATTCGCGACCACAGAGACTAGAAGCTGCTCGGGACAGACTTGGAGCAGGTGGCGTGGGGAACTGCCCCGGATGCGTGGGCGATGCAATGGAGCAAGTATGCTGGTAATGACTTCTGCTGTCAATCATCGTTTTATGGGGTAATCAAGTGCCTCTCATTTGATGGAGTGCACTGTTGATGTAATCATGCCGTGTCACTTCGAAACGGATTCGAAAATAGTGTTAGTATGAAAGTGGATTGAAGCGAATTTAGTGTGCACAGTTCGAGAATTTGTCTAATATTTTCTTAATGAAATATGAATGAATTAAAAATGCTCCTGCTATAAATATATGAACGATAACAGATATTTACTTAACCTTTGAAGGAAATAACATGAATCAAGATACCAATAAAGACGTCACTGCGCACTTCATTTAAAAAAAAATTATCCAAATGAGGAGAAAATTATTTAGAATGTTTCTCATTAACTTTTAACGTCCCTATGAGAATAATGTTCTAGGCAATGAGATCTGGAATATATTGTAAAATGTATGTCATACAATATCTTCAGTTGGTTAGTGAATTGAACTACACGCAGTCAATTGCGAAAGAGTTGTAGAAAAGTATTGTAAGAGCAGAATCCAGGTGTTCATGTTTAAATGAACGGTGTAACCGCATAGCATTTCGCTGGCTGACCCCGATTAAAGTGCAGGAGCGCGCCATGTATTTTACATGGAACCCTCCATCAACCCGCTGCTCCTCCAACGCTCTCGATTGTATCATTTCCGCACACTGCCCGCGTGGCGTCGCAAATTATTTGGTTCTGTCATCGGACCGCAGCACGCGCCTTGTTATTACATGAATACAAAATCGAGTGACCTCTTTGTGATAATGTAATTTGCGCTCCACATTAGCCGTACTATAATTCGTATTCCCTAGAGTTATCCATCTTGCTGTGCGGTTTAGGTTCCTGTAGACGAATATCATGTTGCGGTATTAATGCGATGTTTAAAGGAAAAAACACTGTGAATTGTAATGTAATATTCTTGCTCCGTTGCAGTTCGCATAACTAGATAAGGGATATTATTGTTTTACATTGCTTTTTTGGTACTTTGCTAGGATAAAAAGGTTAAATTGTTATTAAATGTAAGATCTATCGGTATATATTGGGCTGATTTGTCTAAAATTGTTTTTTATTTCTATATTGTTAACGTCCAAGTTAATTATTGCAGGACATAAAATATAAATTAAATAATTTTGATGTATAAAGGAAAACAATTCTTAGAGATGAGTGTTACTTTATTATTCCCACTCTGAATCATTAATTGTATTGAAAAGTTTACAATAAATTTTTAGTTTATTCAAATGTTGGGTACTCACCGCTCTTGATAGGTGGAGACATGCTTTTCAGAGTGAAAATAATTTTATGACTCGGAACTTCAGCCAAAATTGTAGAATCGAGATGATTAAGAATTACTGGATGTTCTGTTTCATTTAAAATGATGTCAAATGTCAGTAATACATTCGGTACTTGCACTGTTCATGGAAATATGTTACAATTTATCTCTTCATAGGCAGATTCTGAAGGAAAAAACTACATTATTTTGGAATAACTGCTACAGGATATTTTATTTTGTGCTCCTTTTAAACTAATTACAAATTGATTAAAAATAACCCGTTGCATATTATTTTAATTTAAGTCTTAATATTAGGCTTCCAATTATCACAACAGGTTGTTTTAAACATCGTAGATATTAAGAAATATGGTAAATGGAATTATATTTGAGCATGAGAGCAAAATGGGGTAGTTGCAATTTACCCAAAATACGTGTTGAAAGCGCGATGCTATAAAATACGTGTTGAAAGTTGCATGTGCTGCCATATTTATGGCTTTTTTTTTTTATTTGCGGCGAATGGCCGAAGAAGAACATCGGAGTGGTTCCTGCGCGAGGTCGCACGCAGTCGGGGGCGACCAGCCGCGCGACCAGGTGCGCCGGAGCAGAGCGGGCGGGGAGCGCGCGGCCCGGGGCGGGGCGGGGCGGGGCGGGGCGGGGCGGGGCGGGCGGTCCGATCAATTGGACGCGTAATTCCGAGAGGTTCGCCCGTAACGCGCCTGAATCCCGCAGCAAATGAAGCGTCCGCCGGCCCCGGGCCCGGGATCGCATCCCGGCGCCGGCGCGCGGTCGCCGCCCGCGCTGCTGCTTCCATCGCAGCGCCTGCATAATTCAACGCAGCCGCAGCCGCGGGACGCCTCTCGCTGCAAGAGCCCGCCCCGCCCCCACCGCCCGTCCTACCCCCGCCGCGCCTCGTTCTTTTCAGCTCTGAACAGAGTAAATTTACGATCTGTTTTGCGATAAAATAATTAGTAAATATATTAACATTGATGGTTGACAATGACAATTCACGTGTGAAAGTATCCTAGTGGTACATTCCGCCGCCTTCGTGCGTGTAGAATAAAAATAGTCATTTTATTACTTTTGATTAGCAGTTAAAGTTGTGGATGTGAGTATATAAATTTTGACTAATTTGAAAATCTATAATGGAGTTGTAAGGGTGTAATTCTGGGTTATCTGTAGGTTTCTTCACTGTTGTTGAGGTGGTTGATGGCTATTAGGTGGGTTTGCAGAAGTTGAAGATAGATTGAGCTGCTTGTTTATATTCTTTCAAAGACTGTCGGTACGTTTAAGAGCCTGTGTTGCGTTGTTTCAGATAGGTATATCATGGTGCTGCAGCAATCTTTCTAAGAGTCTTTTTTTATTGAAATCTCTGTAAAATGGAGAGATTTGCCCTGCTTGCCGTGCCCCAAATGCCTCAGTACGCCACTGTTTGCGACAAAGCTGACGTCATGCTACAGCAAAGCAATGGTACCCCCCGACATTTAAGATTTGCTACTCACGTGTGGCGTTATATCATAGCATTTAAAAATATTTTTCTTGTAAAGTATTGTTGTACTCTATGGATGTGTACTATACTATGTAATTGCAGAATCCATGAACACAGTGTTTGCTAACATATTTTGTTTATTACTGATCAGTATTCGTGCTACTTTCCAGAAACATTTTGTGTGTTTCTTTTCAGCAGCATTTTTGCTGCTGCAGGCCACAAGTTGGATTTAATAATGAATCAGTTATTACAGAAAATGTTCGTATCTTCTTGTTCAAAATTACAAAGCTAAATTGCGTATTTTGGCTCGTGTATATGTAAGCACTTGTATTAAGAAGTGTTTAAAATATGAAACTGCTGGTGCTACAACAGCACATCCTTTATGGCATTATCTGTAACTTTAGCGATTTTCGGAAATTCAAAGAGTAAAACGAAAATGGCACCGGCGCCATTTTGTTAACGTACGCTTAATTCGAGAAAAAAGCTGTTCGTGAGAATAAAATTGTTTTAAAATGTCATACATTTCACGAAAAATTACGGAAAACTACTCCATTTTCGAAACATTGTACATGACCTTACTTAAAGATGTCTTTGAAAGATAGTTTTCTTTAAGAAAACTCTCTCTTAATAATTCAGTTGAAGGAAGACGCGGAAAAAATGAACTTTTGCAATATTCTATATTTCAGAGAGTTCAACAAAAATGACACCTGCTTCTATGGATGCACAAAATTGAAGCAATTTTTGAGAAAAATTTGAGAATGTTTTTAAGGCTTCATGAAAAATACACCCCAAAAACAAAATATCCTTTACAAATTCGTAGGGCCTCGATTTCGGCCAGATCGATCTGGAAAATTCAATTTTGGAGAATATAGCCCGAACGGTTTAGGCGCTAGGCGCTAGTGTTGGCCATACACGGATGGACAGACTGACAGGCGGACATATATAGAGAATATTTTTGTAATCTCTTGTGCATTACGAATTTTTTTGGTTAGACGGTGAAAAAGTGTCTAAACCGTATATAATTAACAAATATCTAATTAATTTAGTAAAAAATATTCCTGAGAAATAGAAATAGGATTGTTTTTAAATAGCATAACCATAATATACCCAGTGTACCATAATATACGCAATGCCGACGAATTCACGTAACGAGATAAATATAGAATGTCAGTGAATTTGTAATATTTATTCATACGTTGAGTGAGGAAAGTATGAGATAAATACCATGGTGAAAGGTTTTGAAACTCTTCTTACGTATATTTCTATGATTTTGTCTCAAATCTTTCCTCTATGTTCGGTACGAACGTGGGTTTTCACTAAACGTTTTGTACACCTGTTTCAGGAAGCTGCAAACAGCTTTATTGGGAGAAACATTTGCTCGGTTCCGTATCAAATGGCACATCGATTTAATGAACATTCTTTTGTATAAAAACAAAACCATTACATAAAGCCGAACTCAGTCGGGTAACTCAACCCACTTGCGCCACAAAAAATGCACATGGCCCTCGTCTTCTGTTGAAAGCGATGCCTTTACATTTGCTCGATTATTTCAATGCGAAGGAAAAACAAAACAATTATTTTCTTCCGTAACGGCCGTGATTTTCATTCCCTAATATATCGGTGCATTTATATTTATACCGAGCGATCTGTGTAATTCCGAGAACGGGGAGGAGCTCCACGAAGGCCACTCCATTCGCGTCCCCGCGCGCGCAGGGCGGCCAGCAAATGAAAACATGCGCGTAACGGCTCGACGCGTGTGGGGTGCGTGCGTCACGCGTGGCTGTCGCCCGGGCGCCCGCACTCTCTTCCGCAGTTTACGAGGCCGCGGCGCCCCCCCCCCCCGCCCCCCACCCCGCCCCACCCCCGACATCCTCGCCCCGCCCCTTCGTCGTCCATCCGCCCGAGCTGCTCCCCGTCCAACTTTATGGACGCGCCCGCCGGCCTCCCACAGGGCTGCTCGCTTTGGTGGAGGTTTCGAAAAAAACTCGTTCTTTTTAGGACAAAATAATGGTCTCGGTAGTTGTTATCGGAAATAAGTGTTCGGAATAAAATAACGTTGGTTTTACAAATCATATGGAGAACTTCAGAACGTTGGGCGATATTTGTGCATATTAATGAAAAAATGTAATTAGTTTATTTCGTTATTTCCTTCTAATATGGGATTTTCCTTTATGTTCTTGATTGAAATAATTTTAGTTTTTGTGGAGACATCTTGAAAATTAATTTAACACAAATGCGTTATCAATGCGCTTAGATGCTAAATATTGAAGCATGCCATAAGTTCTTTAAGTTATTCTATTCTACTACAAAATGGAACTGAAATTTTATCGGTAAATTCCGCTTTAAAAAATGTGAAAATATTTCCATTTTCAAACGATTTGCTTTGTTCTACGCACATTTGTAATAAAAGGTAATTTTAAACATATCACAGTGGTCTGGCTCGTCTATCTTCGGACATCACAAAAGTATTGATGTGGGCATTCAATTAAACAATACAAAAATCTTTAATGTGGATATAATATTCATGTGTATTCTTTACCAGGAAGGATAACTATGTACAACCGTGAAGGAAATTGTGATAAATGATGCCAAATAATTACGTTCAGAACAACTTATGCGCCTCGAATTTCATTCAATCTCCTTTGAAAATGTTTGTTTCATTACAAAATTATATCTAATTAAACCGTTCCTCTCGTGAATAAATTCGTGAAGTTTCACTTTCACAGCGATGCACTTCTGTGTCTTGGACACCCCAAAATTACCAATTTTTTTCCATTACCATGTGTGTTTCATTAAAGTCAATAAAACATTAAAAGATAAGCAATACAACAGACATATAAAGTCATTTCAATTATTTTCGAGGTTTTTTGTAATATTCTAGAAAGATTCTCTAAGGTGTGTGACAGTCTATTCATCTGGTCGAGGTAATGAGCTATGTATCTTCCTCTGTAGATTCCTTATTATTTCCAGAAAACGGATTTTAGTTGTTATGGGACCGTTATTTCAAGAAAAAAACTGAAAAAGAATCAGTTTCCTACCAACAGACCGGGATACATTGTGTGAAATCTCACTCGCCTAAAATGTGTTCCGGAAGGGTCTAACCGGGAATAAATGGTCGGTACTTACACACACGCCTAGATTACCTCATTATGATTTGATCACAAACATAAAATGAGAACTGGAGTACAAATAACGACCATAGGCAAATTCTCCTTTGTAAACAGAACAATGTTAGATTAGAACGATTTGCTGGGGGCAGTTTTTGAGCCCTTTCCTTGCTAAGTGCGGGGTTTTACGAAAGTTATAGAAAATTAGTCTGTAGCGTGAAAATGTGTGAGCAAAATTGAAGCGAAGATTGCTATAATTGTGAAATCTACAGATGAACGGAATTGAGCAGTTTATATTTAGATGAACTGGTGTGCTGTGCAGTGAAATGAAGTGGAAGTGGTTTCTTTTCGCCTTATTTGTTATTTCTATTCTATTATGTCTTTTTTTGCTAGGCTATTTTAATACAAGTTAATATTTATTGATTTATGTTAACGAGGATTTCACATTTTAAACATTTAATAATTATAGGTATTGTGTTGCTGGGTAAATATGTTTAGCCGTATTTGTCTTAATATGCATATGTGTGAATGCTTGCAGGCATGCTGTGCAGACGATGTGCATGTGTGGATTTATAAGTATGCTTGTTTGTATGTTTATATAGTATGTGTGTGTGTGTGTCTATATATATATATATATATATATATATATATATATATATATACTATTTTTATTTGTAGTTGTATATTGTTTCGTGTTTCTATATTCTGCCTCTCGGCAACATCAGCACAATAAAAGCTTCTATCTATTATATGTAAGATTTTCTTTCTCAAAAAATTCCTACTTCTTTTTTTCGTTATTAATCGGAGTAAAATACTGGGAAAAATTACTATCACGCACGCTGTTTCGGAAAGTTCTCCGAATTTTCAAATGAAATCTGATTCTGATGTAGAATTAATATGAATTGGAAAATGGGGCTTGAAACGTTTATCACATAAACTCCCAGAAATTGGTTTTCTATTAGATTACAAAACTATTCCCACTCATCTTTTTTGAAGTTCATTGAATTATGAATTTATTGATTTCAGCTCCATGTATAGCAGTGAGAAAATTGTTCCACCGTCCTTCAACGAATAATACTTTGCCAACATCCCTGAGGGAGCCTTAAAGAAAGAATTAACACGGAAGTTGCATTATGGGCGTAGAACTCAATATATTGGGTTTTCAAGGAATATCTGCGTTGAAATGTCATCCCTACCTTATTTCTATGGAAATGAGGAAATAACACGTCAGGCCGTTTGCGAGGAATGAATTCTCTGATTCTGCGGTTCGTAGCGCGAACGACCTTCACTTTTAGTAGTGGCATACGGGAAAATCTCGCTGTGCGGATGGGTTTATACCGCAGGAAGTCAACATCTTGCAGGCGGCTGATAGCTCAGTTTACGATTTCATCATTTATCAGAGCGAGCTGAGATGTACGATAAAGAACTATACAAAATCGCCGAGGGCACTTTGCGCAGATTTGTAGCTTTGTCCACTCGGATGCAGCACTAAAGGGACGAAGGCTCTCACTTTAATTACATTTCGCCTGCGCCGGAATCAGCGAAATCCAGCGCCGGGCCTCCGCCGTCAACGGCTCTCTCCCCGGCCGCCGGGGCCATAAACCCTTTATCGGGCGTCTCGGAGTTTATGGCATCGAGGGGGCGGTGGCGGCGGCGGCGGCGGCGGCGGCGGCGGCGGCGGCGATGACGCCTTCGAGGCAGACGGCGGCGGCGGCGCGTCCGCGAAGAAAAGAGAAGCAGCACGGCGGATGGATACAGATGACGAGGGCTACAGTGCTGCTTGCGGCGGATGAGAGGGCAAGCGGTAGCGGAGTTGGAGCGCTTGATAATGGCGAAGGTGATAGAAGCGCACTTTAGGCGATGTTAGCAAAAAGTGAAGAGCATTACTGAGACAGTATTGTTTAAGAGAAAAAAAGCTTGGTGGAACTGAATTGATAAAAATGACGGATGAAGATTATTGGGCGATTGCTCATATAATAGAGATTTGAAAATAAATTATTGCCATAACGTACGTAATTGAAGCGTACCCTTGGGAACTCGTGTGAGGAAGGGATAAATAAAAATGTGGAACATAGAAATGAAACGGAGACGAAGCAAAGGAGGCAACATATTATGAGGTCAAGGCACAGTGTGTCAGAAGCCAAGAAAGAAGTGAACGGAGCAGAAAGCAAGGAAAATGATAAAGATACTTGGCTGTCCTGGATGAGCCGTGTCGCAATCGGTCGAGCTGACGTTTCGGCCATCATGTTGTGGCCGTCTTCAGAACTTTACTGCTGCAGTCTCAGCATCATGGCTCTGAAGAACGCTACCACATGATGACCGAAACATCAGCTCGACCGACTGTGACGCGCCTCATCTCGGACAGTCAAGAAATAAATGTCCCCGACCGTGGAAACCTACGAATTCACATAACTGATAGTGACGCGGCAACGGCGACGAGGCCGTGTGTAATTGGAGAGTCCGTGGTCGTAGGCGGCGGAGGAAGTGGAACAGAAATCCGCGTGGATTCATTGATAGTGATTCCGGGCGCTTCAACTACTAGGGCAATTATTCCCGGAAGTGTAGTGCATGCTTTTGCTCGGGAGGTGGCGGTGGTCTTCCCCTGTTGGATGGCGAGATCCGGAACATACCTACCGTCAGCTAGCGGGGTTTCCCTCATCAGGTATCTCCCACAAGCGGGGCACCACCCTATCCGGGACAACCTCTAAGCTCTCGACCATGTCTCCCGGCATCTATGGTAGTGTAGTGCACGTTAGTGTGTGTGTGTGTGGGGGTGGGGCTAGGACAAGGAAGAGGAAGGAAAGATCACGGGCGGTTCGTGGCCCTTTTGATAGGGTACTGCCCCGGCATTCGCCAGGTGTTGATCGGAGAAACCAGGGAAAACTACCGATCAGAGCAGCCGGCCGCTAGGATTCTCCTCCAGACAGCGACTGAATTCGACCTAGCTGACACGCTAGTGTCGAAAATCCTGCCGCCGTCGGGACTGGAACCTAGGACCTCTCGGTGAGAGGGAGTGCAGTGGCGTCAGTTGCTGCCGTGAACCATGTATGAATGGGCGTGGCGAGCGCGGCCACATCCGGCGCGTGGCCGGAGGCGGGGAGTGGGCGGGGCTATCGCAGAGGCGAGCGAGTGACGGAGGAAAATGCCGCGCGTCGTTTTACGGCCGTCTGTCGCTCCATTCGCTGTCTTCGGGCGGCGGCGGCGGCGCGTGGCTCCCTCGCAAGTAAATAGCGTTCGCGGCCATCGACGACGCTTCAGAAGAGCTGTGCTCGTGTAAACATGGTCCGTCAGGGAGAGAGAATTGTCAACAAATGAAGGTTATGTTTTCATCGGTCGACCAAATGCTTTTCGGTACATCTGTACTACGTTTATGCAGGATAATAAGTCTTTCTTTATCTTATCTGAATTAGTATTATGTGAGTGGAATTTCCTTTTTCTCGATAACGTGATATTGAATCGAATCATCGTCATAAAATTGATTTGCGACTTTCAAAAGAGTTCTCTTTTATTTTAATTTCAACTTGATACGCGACATTACCTGAGGATCTGGGCATCCAGGAAAGTTTATTTTATTTTTCCAATTTTTATCCATATTTCTAAGTCATCCGCTTTAGAGCAAAAGCATCATTTGAATCAATTTAATAAATTGGAGAAGCAAATAATTCTTCGATTGAGACAAATCTTCGAATGAAATGTTAAGCGCGCTGTTTAATTTTCTATCAAATGAATAAAAATACTTCATTATAAATATATATTCAACCTCCACGTAAGTAGCGTTACCAGATTTTCTTCCATTAATTCCTTCTCAAACTGTTCTAGTCGCACACACAATCCGTTTTCTTATCTATTACGGCCATTACACAAAGAGTACAAGCAGTCGTTTTCCTCGCTTTTCTCTGATGTGGGTCACGTCTGCTGTATTCTGCGACAAAAATTCAATATCAAGGAGCGGCGCGGGACCGCGCCGCGTAACGCTGTTTTACGGTGGCTTTCGGGGCTGCGGGGCAGGCGACCGCCGCTCTTATGGGCGCACGTGACTCGCTGCGGGGCGACTCCGCCGCGGACCTTCTTCCGGCGGGGGAGGGGGAGGGGGCGGGGGCGAATCTGCTGCGGCTGCACTTGCTTTATGGCGGCAATTGTTTTAGTGGCTCCTTTTACTGCCGACTGAAAGTGTCGCTTAGATGCGCTAACGGGCGGCGGCGTCGTGTCCCCGCACGAGGGAGAGGAAAGTGGCCACTGAGTGCGGGCGCGGGGACGTTCTGGCTTTTAGTTTACAGCAGGATAATGATGCGGGAAGTTCCGACTCTGGAACTACCAAGAAGACGCATTGTTTTCTTAAATTGTAATCAATTGTTTTGAAGGCATACAAACGTTTTACAATGAGTCGAGCTTAAGAAAACGTCAGGAAAATTTTACTATATTGTATTTAATCATATAATTATATTCAACTTGGTCCAATATATTCTTGAAACAGACTTATTTGTATTAAACAGAAACTTTAATATAAAATATAGCAACAAGTTTCAAGGTTTTATTTTACCTCATCATCAGGCTAGAAGAATTAATGAAATTCAGTTAAATAAAATTTTTTTTAACAATTTTGATATTTTTTTTCCTTCAAAATAAACATTGGACCAAGTTGAATATAATAATATGATTTAATACATACAGACTTAATATAGAATAATAACTATATTGTATTTCTCTATTGTATTTATTGTTTTCAATCATTATTTCAAAATTAATGTTTGAAAATATTAATTACATGTAATAATATTTTAATACTGTGAAAGTTGAACACGAATTATTTCAAATTAAAGATATTTACATCCACTTATTTGTTATATTATTTATACAAATATTTTCAACCAGGTTTCATTCGTTTGCTTATTGAAAAACAATTTCCTAAATATTATAAATTAATGAGTGGCAGGATTTTTGTTTAAATGTGCGTACAAGTGCAAACTCTTCCTACACAAGCCTTAACAAAATGAAAGCCTTATGTAGAATCGCTTCAAATATATCTCACTTGAATTGAGCATCGTACTTGTAATATGCCATTCTGTTAATTTTCAAGAACACGGGAGCTACATTTTGATTTGCACTCTTGTTGTGTTTTGCACACCAACTTGTGGAATAGCTGTAGTTACGAAGGGTGTTGCTTTCTAGTAAATTCAGCTTGCGTCGTACACGTAATTGCAGTATCGTTACTCGTAGGACACACCAAGTAAGTTTACGAGTTAATCTCATCCCAAAGGTCAAATTGCGAACTCGCCAGCGAACGGTGAAGGGAAATGAGTACCCGGCCAAGAGAGGTCGGGCCGCGTAGAGAGGAGCGGGTCACTCCCACGCAAAGAGCGGACTATTGACTGTCCTTCTTGAGTCACAGTCACCCCCGTCGCCGCAGTTTCTACCCCGTAGCCGTCTTGACATTTCACTCCTTCTACATTATTTCCAGTTCTTCAATTATTAGATTTATTATTAATTCTGCAAGTAAGTATCATTACTTGGTGGCAGAATATCTTAACATAACACACATTAAGATTACGTTGGCTAACAATAAATTAGAGAAGGGTAGTTAATTTAAATAATAATAATAGTATTATTATTATTAATTAATAATAATTGTACATAATTTCACAGCGCCAGCCTTACTCCAATTCATTTTACTACACTTCACAAAACATAACCGATTAATTTCTTTCGCATTTCTTTCACAACACTGCACTACACTAATAGAAATATAATAATAATAATAATAATAATAATAATAATAATAATAATAATAATAATAATAATAATAATAATAATAATAATAATTATAATTATAACTGCTGTTTTGATTTTCATTCCCGGTTTTTCCTTGAAGTTTGCCCTCACCTACGCCAACACCATCTTAACCGCCATCCTCAGCTTGAAGTCACTCGCGTCGCTTCCCGTTGGCCAGCACTTACCTAAATCTCGCCTCCCGCGGATCGTCACTCCTGCCGGCCACCACCAACCCCTGGGCGGAGGCCGCGGCGGTCTGGCGCCGGGCGATAGCGCAAGCCGCGCGCCCCGCTGGCCGCCTTCGCCGCCGCCGACCCCGGGGACTTATCAAATTAAGCCCGAGGCAAGCGCGCGGACCTCGACGGCGCGGCGGCGGCTGCGGCCGAGGGCTCCCAGCGCGCGGGCCGACCTGACCTTTCCGCTCGCTGCTCCGCGCCGCGTTCTTGCTCGCCGCAGGGGCGTCCTCGCGAGTGAATTGAGTTCCGAGAGGTTTAAATACGGTAGCTAAAGGCCGTGCAGTTTTCTAAGAAGTCCCCTTTTCTATATACCTTTGGGTTTTCTGTTTAGAAATGTCCGTGTTGAACTTAGTAACTCCGGTAACACCGGTAAATAGATGGCTATTTAGGGAAGACATTTGTTTTTTTTTATTAAAAAAATTAATAAATTGGGAAATATTTCTTCTTACTATATATCTTGCACTAATGCATGCTAAAAGTCGATACTCTTATAAACGAACTCAACTGCATTTATTATGTATGAAATAATTCATATTTAAATAACGTTTTGACATTGCAAGTTCATCTTGGTTTTGATTGACAGTTCCCCCTATTATCAAAGTTAGCAGGGAAGATGGTAACTCCCGAAGGCCGCTTTACACCGCCTCACACTTCTCTGGCGTACCTCAAACGCACCTTCCCCACTTCGCCACGTGATTTATTCGCGATGCGCGAGAGATAAAGGGAAATGGATCCTGAACGGAGTCCGCCTCGTCGCGAGCGAGATAAATCACGAGATAAAACGAACGAGGCCTTCCCGCCCCCTCCCCTCCCCATCCGCTCCAATCCCCTCCCTCACTCCCTCCCCACCCCTCCCCTCCCCGCCCCACCCGCCCCTTCCCCTCCTCACACGCCCCCTCCCCCCTTCCCCTCCTCACACGCCCCCTCCCCAGCCCACCCACCCTTCCCCTCTCCACCCCACCCGCCCTTCCCCTCTCCACCCCACCCGCCCTTCCCCTCCCCACACCACCCGCCCTTCCCCTCCCCACCCCGCCCCTTCCTCTTCCCCACCCCGCCCCCTATCCCTCCCCTTCCCCACCCCGCCCCCTCTCCTTCCCCACCCCGCCCCCTCCTCTTCCCCACCCCGCCCCTCCCATCCCCCAGCCCCCTCCGCTTTAAACCGCTGCCTGCCGGGCGCGCAGCTCGCTTCCTCGCGCTTCGCCCGTCTTGGTCCGCGCGCTCCATTTATGCGCGCGTTCCGCCCAATGACGTGTCCCGCGAGGCTAAGCGCCGCGCCGTTCGTCTCCCGCGCGCGCCGTCGCGCATGCGCGCAGCAGCGATCGCAACCCTCCACTCGCTCTCAGACATCCGCCCCATTAGCAGGCTGATGCTCTGCAATTCAATTTTATTTGCCTGACTCCAACCCTCAAGACAGTGCCACTGTCTGTCTCAACGTTTTTTCACACACATTGATGGTGGTTTAAAGAAGAAACTATTTTTTGTTGCAAGGTAAAGTAATATTTTACTTGAATTGTTTAACTTGCTATATTTGTTCTGTATAATTTTTATTCAGACTTTTTCGAATAAATTTCTATTTCATGTGTTAAGAGTTAAATAGTTAATAGTTAAAGAAAAATGTTTAAAAAAATTTAAAAAGTTAAAGGTTCAAGAAAAGAAAAAAGTTAATAGCTAAAGAAAAAGTTTAAAAGTTAAGAGTAGTGATACAGTTAAAAGTTAAGTTAGTAGTGATAAAATTAATTTATTCTTTGTGCGAGGACAGACCGGAAACTAACGCACAATTATGTTTTTCTTCGTTGATATTGGATCTGGAATGGTGAAATTGCACGACGATGTAGTTTGGACTTCGCGCTGTTGCGTTATTTTGTTTTCATGTGTGGACGTAGCGAGAGTAGCCTGAACGACGAAAGAAAAATGGCGCGAATGATACTGTCGTCAGCTTGTGAAGAGCAGAGAAGTGTAGCGCGAAAATTGTGAGCCAAAGTGAATAATTGTAGTGAAATTCACAGGGGGTGTACGGGAACGACTGAATGGACCGTAGCAATATCTCCTGGTGGCGTGCATTCTTCCAAGAGGGCTATACTGCAGCCAAACGGCCTAACAGGGCATATTGAAACTGGTAGCAAGCCTGCAGAAATGTGTTGACAAACTTTTGCGACTATGAAGAAATGTAGGTCAAAGATGTAAGGTCTGTGGTGATTATTTTGGTACCAATTGCATTTTTGGCAGAAAGGTATTGTGCGTTACTTTCCGTGCTGCCTTCGGAAAGTTTCGGCACTAGATCTTTCCTTTCATCTCTTCAAGGGAACAACATCTCATTTTCAAAGCCAAAAGCACTGACGCGAAAATCACATTTGCCCATAATGTTTCGATTCTAGGAATTCAACATGCTGTTATTTCTGCCTCTGCCTTAGACTCACTAAATTTTTACATCACTTTTCATTCAGAAATTCACATTTTAAACATTTTTTCACTTACATTACTTTTTTACTCTTAACATGATGGCTCTTAGTGAATTGGCTGTGTAATAAAGCTTTTTCTGTATTTTAATATAGGAAATGTTTGCTAGCAAGCATTAGCATAATGCGAGGGTGGGACTGAAAAAGAGCCTTGTAATGGGGGTTTGAATATATAACGCAATGTGCTGTTTCACAAAGCATATAGAACGCAGTTTTTAATTTAACAACCTGCTCTGAAGAGTTTACAAAGCTAGCTTTTAACATTTGATGATATTTATGGAAACAAAATTGAAAAGTCTTTTGAGAATTTTAAATTCATTTGTCTATGATAATATTATTAACGTTATGTAAAGTAAATTTGATTCATTTGGTAAAAACGATAAACGTAAAGATCTTTATAGTCAGAATACATATATTTATATTCAAACTTTATATACGGTATTTGCAAAACGTCTCTCTCGGCTTTGGAACTCTATGACTAAGCTCAGCAGCTACAGCGTGCAAAGTACGCCATTTCCGGTGCATCCTCTTCTATTGCCACAACACGGCATCCCCTTGGGTTCAATCAGCCAAGCAGAAGCATCGCCGACTCTCCAGAACGGCACTGCACACAGCCGCGGGCGGGCGGCTTCTCGAGAGGCATGGGCGGCGTCGCCGGGGCCGCCTCGGGCGGATTTTTCTCTGCGCGCGCGGCGCTCCCTGGGGGGATATCGCGCGCCACCAAATCCGTTCGGAGCAGCGTTGCCCCCCGCCCCCGCCCACGCCCCCGATTCCCTCCCCCGCCCGTACTACAGCCAGAACCGCTGCTCCCCCTCCCGCACCTGCGCCCCTGCCCCCGCCCTGGCCCGCCCCACCCGCGCCCCGACCCCGTCCCCCATTCGCACGCACACATCCGCCCCCCTGTGCCCCGCTCCGCTCCCCCCGGCCCCGCCCCGCCCCTATCCGCGCCACCGCTCCCGCACACGCTACTGCCCGCCCACGCCCACCGCCTCGCCCCGCTCCCTTCCGCGCCCCGTCTCCGCCCCGACCCCGCGCCTCCGCCCCCGTGCTTCTGCCCCCGCGTCCCCCCCCCCGTTTCCGTGCCCCCGCGCCCGCGCCAGCGCTTCCTCTTCCGCCACCAATACCACAGCCCCTGCCTCTGCCAACGCCCGTGGCCTCGTCCTCGTCCTCCCCTAGTCTTTCCCTCACCCCCGCGCCCTCTGCCGTCATCACAACGCTGGCGTAGAGCTGCCGCCGCAGATCTGAAGCTGCGGTTTGACTTCGGCTTTCCCGCTCCCCGTTTCCAACTTTGCTGCTCGCGTTATCGCCGTCGTCTGTCGTTCTCGCTACATAAGATGGGATTGCAGCTGCACCTTTGCCTTTCCACATCAACCCTCATTTCCATCTCTGTCGTCGTCGCCATTGTCATTGTTAACACTTTCGCCACTAAAGTCAGTGTCTGCTTTCCCTTTTCTTTACTGAAACCAATTTTTGCCGGTACAATAACTATGCTCTCACTCTCCCAGTGAAATGACGAGGTTTTAACGACCCTTCTCGGACACCAAATCACGGCACGTCGCCACCAATAGCTTTTCAATTCCATCTCATAGTTACGTGTTTTCAGTATCGCAGTAACGCAGCTACCGTATTCCATATCCACCAATATCAACCCAAGTAGCAGTTATCGTGTCAGGCTATCTTACTAATACCACAATAAAGCCAGTTCCGGCGAGAACTCTGCGCTTGCGAAGGGAGAGTTGCTTGTACCGCTAAGGCCGCCGCCCTCCCTCCGATGCTTTATCACCCTTTATTAATGTATCACCTCGACCGAGCGTTCGGTTGCCCCCCTCTGCGCTCCAACCGGTGCCAGCTGTGCGAAACATTAGGCTGCGGCCGGGCGCCTGGGCTGCGGCGGCCCGCGGCCCGCTCCGCGCGCTTGGCGGGAAGACGGAGAGCTGCGCGGTTGCGAAGGGGAGTCGAACCTCGGGCGGCGGCGGCCGCAGCAGCTGCCACCGCGCGGCGGACGGCTGACCTCTCATTTGGCACAGCCCGCCCCGCCCCGCCTCGCCCCGCTCCTCACCGCCCCGCTTAGCCCCGCCTCTTGGCTCTTGCCGAGTTTAGGCACGTCGATGGCGGTTGACTCTGCGGGCAGGATTGAGGTCTGCGTCTTTCCTGCAGCCCACACTTTCAGCCAACCGAGGAATATCCAGGAGAAGAAATTAACAGCTAAAATTTTCAAGAAGCAAAATAATTGTAATATTTGAGTTAATATTTCAACACTTACGACCTGTATTAGGTATTTGCTATGCTGTTAATGGGGGACTCGACAAAGAACTTTAATGTGAATGGGAATTGTAGATTTGTGAAGTGACTTTAGTCTTGTGCTTAAGTTAAAGAGATGTCCAATTCTTATAGTGGGTGGCTTTACGGTGCTCTCCAATCGATGGGATGAAATGCTTCAATATTCTCCACTGTTCATATTTGATAATGATATAAATATGTATATAAAATTAGAGTTGTGACAAAATTAGCATGAAATTACATAAGGTGTACATTAATAATATCTATTACCTCTTAATTAATAGAATTGTATTTTACCCATTTTTGGACTGTTATTCTGTCAGATATGGAAATCAGATATGGAAACATGCTTGTTTTGCTCAATATTATTATACTGTTGATTTAAGTTACTGTTTATAGAGGAACAACTATGAGCAATTATAATTTATTTTAAGTTTCGAAGTTACTTACAACGTTAAAAGCAGATTTAAATTCACGACATAAATTTGGTTTAAATTATCTAGAATTCTCTCTATTGAGGGAGTACGTGCTCATAGAGCAAGAAAACATCTTACAGTTCGTCCTTGGAGAAGACGTGCCCAGGGTGAAGGATGGAATCATTTCAGAGACGGCCTGGAAATTCAGGCTTCTCGCAACCAACCTTCTGCGTTCCGTGGCAGTGTTTTCTCTCGGATCGCTAATTTGGTTCGGATTCTGCGCCGAGCGCTTCCGCCCCCGCTGCCGCTCTCGCTGGCGTCGTGCCCTGCGGCGCCAAGTCGCTGCCTCCGCCGCTTCGCCTCTCCGCCCCGTCTCCGCTCTGCCACCGCACTTTTCACCGCGCGCTTTCCGAATTTGTTGTTTGCCTACCGCCTACGTTCGTTGATCCCATTACGTTTCTCCCCTTTCTGTTCGCGCTGACACCTGCGTAACGCTTTTCCCCTCAACTCCAAATTTTGCTATCTATTATTTCCCAACGCTTATGAACGGTGTTGTTTCCATGTCCATTCTTTGTAAATGGCACTGGCGTAGCTTCAGTTGGTGTCACCTGGAGCAAAGCTAATGGTGTCACCCCCCATTAATTAAGTATGAAAATATCTATTGCTGTATAGATTGTACATTATTTTATTAAAAATACAAACATATTTGCACATAATAGTTATTTATAATATATTGAAAATTCTATGTAATTAACAATAATTCCGCTATAATTGCGATTAAACCATAATCTATGTTTGTAATTTAAATGTATACTTAATATAAATAATTTTTCAATAAACCATAAATATTATACAATTCCGCCAATGAATTTTTCAAACTACTAAAACTAAGAAAACTAACTATTAATATATACAATTTTTAAGTGATTTGAATTAATTTGAATTATATAATTCCAACTATCAAATAATTTAATCTGTGTCACCCCAAGAATGGTGTCACCCGGGGCGCGCCGCCCCCATCCCTCCCCCCCCCCTAGCTACGCCACTGCTAAATGGTTGGATTTTTTCCACCCTACCTTTCTGATAAGGAACTTAGTCTCATTATCTTCCATCGACCATTCTATTCTCTCCTATTAGTTTTCAACCTTCTTTGTTACACTGTCTCAAAGTAAGAGCATTCTTTTCAACTGATTGCTATTTATTTCATGTCTTTTATCCGCGCCACAATCGTCGAGGTGATACTTTTCCGTTTCCTCTGTTCTTCATACCCATTTGTCGTCTTCATAAGTTTCTGTTTCATTGCCCCTTCCATCTCAACCTCCTTGGGTGACTCTCCCTCAGCCAAGGCGCTCCGTGACGAGGACAGACCGTCAAGATATCTGGCCGCGCGGGCGCAGCGGCCGCCCGGAGCTCGCGAAGGGAAAATTAATTCGAATTAGCGGGGGGGGCGGGGCGGGGGCGGCGAGCTGCTCGGCCTGGGACGCCTTCCAGGGATCTCCGTCCGGGCGACGCCGTCCACGGCGGCGGGGAGAGCGAAACAAGCCGATAATCACCAACGCGGCGCTTCAAAAACACTGGAGTTGTAATCGGGAAATTTAAAGCAGCGCCTGACCCAATTACCACGCTCGCTTAATGGGAAGAATATATTCTATTGTCTGGTGGGTAGTTGGAGAAATATTTTGGAATTGAAGAAAGTTGTTTTAGAAATAGAATTAACAATAATAATAATATTAATAATAATATTATTTTTCGTTTCTAAATGAGGTTCATTACAACAAATTGTAGAATAAAACCTAAGTGATGTTACATCTGGCATATTTATTGTCGTTTAGGGTACGTCTTTCTACACACGTATTAACAGTAATGAATCATGTTTATTAATCATTATAATTAAACATATATGTAATATACTGTCAATTCTATTGTGTACAGTATTGTAGGATTATCGTTATAAGGCCTGAAACATTGTAATGTTTTATTAATGCATGCATTATATTGTACAATTTCATTCGTTAATTACATACATGGGTATTAATGGATAAATGACAAACTAATGGACTTTTCTCTATTGTGTGAAACCGTATTCATTATATTCTCTTGAGTATGTAAAGAACATACGAGTATTTCGACGTATTTTTATCTAACGGTACTAATTTCTCATTAAATCATTTTTGAGTTTTAAATTTTTTGTATCTCTTTTAACCTTCGACATATATTTTTTATATGATCGAACGAACACATACTATTCCATTTTCTATGTGCTACGGCATGTCATTCTGCCCTCAGGACAGAAGAAGAATAATGACCAATCTGCTCCGTCCGCGAATTCCAAACACGAAACGCGTCGCACCGGCGAATTTGACAATATTTACAATCTCGAGTTTTCAGCCTTCCTCGGGAGACGTTCATCAAAATAAATGGCTGAAGGGATCGATCGTAAACAACGAGGCGTTCTCGTTCCCTTTCTCCCTCGTCAACCTGCCGTCTCTCTCCGCGCTCTCGCCAGCTGCACGGGCGCTGCAGAAAAATGAGCGCTTTCAGCCGCACCGCAGCGGCGCCCAAACGAAGAAAAATCGCCGGCGCGCTTGTCTCCCGCTGCCGATTAGCCGGACCGCGAGCTCCGTTCTGCCGCCGCGCCCCGTCGCGGCCCCGCCCACCCGTCCGCGAGCGGGCACGCGCTCTTGCGGCTCAGAAGGCTCGCCTCGCGGACTCACCCACTCACCAGTCGCTCGCGGACTCACCCACTCACCAGACGCTCGCGGACTCACCCACTCAACAGACGCTCGCGGACTCACCCACTCACCAGACGCTCGCGGACTCACCCACTCACCAGACGCTCGCGGACTCACCCACTCACCAGACGCTCGCGGACTCACCAGACGCTCGTGGACTCACCAGAAGCTCGCGGACTCACCCACATGCGGCTGCGGAGAAGACCAAACCGCAATTTATCCGCTCTGTTATTGTCCCCAGTGGTGGTATTCTCGCCATATGGTGGAAACTACGCATGGCGTACAGGTCCTTCCAGAGACCCTCCCAACTTTGGTTGCAATACCCCAATTTTACCAATCGATTCAGAAATTTGCAAAAGCAATTATTCAGACACAGCTCTCACTTAATGTATGATTTATCACCATCTTGCTTCAGATGGCAGAATCTCACTGGTCTCCTCGTACCAGGGGCCGCAACGTGCAGTGTCCCTCTAAGTTTATGCCAAAATTTTGTAAATAGTAATATAAAAATTGTATGGAAAATTTATGTAAATGTAAAATGCTAGTTTGTAAAATTAAATGTAAAATTTTCATTGAATTATTGAATGAATGAATTGAATGAATTCATGAAGGGCCGTATTTCAATATTAACAATTATATTTGTCGTTTCTTTTAGCTTTTCTCATTGTATAAAGAATTTTGTACAACACTTCTTTTTTTCTCTCAAAGCGAATTTGTTAAGTAGTAGTCCAGACTGGCATAGGGGCTAGCGCCCGGGTACCGCTCTTCCTATTACGGCTAGGCCGACGCTTCGGCCATGTACACTTTAAGTTATATAATTAACACGTATACATTGGACCTACCAGACAAACGTTGGGCACTTTTTCTTTTATGCGCCTTTCCCCTCATTATGGGTTTTTTTGCTCGCGAATAGGCCGACTTGGACCAAATGTGCATGCACCCTGAATTTACCGGGGCTCAATATCATTATCTCGGTAGCAGGTGCATGTAATTTTATCAAGGGATCAGCGTTTAGCTGGATCCGAATTTTATCCCTCAAGGTTGTTAGTCCTGGGGGTATGGAAGATGAAATGATGATGATATTGAGGGGTGAAAGGACGTCACACATACAGACTTACAAAAACACACCCACGTCCGAGGCGAGACTGGAACATGCGATCCTTCCCCCCCCCCCCGAAATCTCTAGCGATCTCGGCTATCGGGACCGTCTATGTTGTTCTTTATTACACTTTTATTAACATATCTTTCGAGTTTTAGTTCATTGTGGGATCTATATGGAATCCATTTATTCATAGAAAAGTTGTCTTAGGAATGAAATCAGTTCTATTTCAATATATATTTATTGACTTTCTACGTATTGATGTCGGAAATATTTTACAATCTTGGGAGAAGACGTGTCAAGTAAACATACAGCAGTCAGTCAATTGCATGAATGCTTTATACTCTGAAACTGTCTTCTGTATTTTAGAAAAAAAATTGATCGAGTTGATATTGGGTTTTTTGTTTTCTTCAGATTATTAAATCAAAGTTCAAGTTATAAGGTGAGCATTCGTTGTCCCTATTTCTCGTACTAGACCAGTAGTATTACTATTACGCCTTTTTATTGACAATTATTCCTTATGCAGCATTTTAAATGCGATAATACCAGCGCTCGATGAATAAAGAAGTGCAGAACAGTGAGGAATTCTGACAGTGCGAAACTCCTGCTAATTGGAGCGCTCACGGCGCACTCGCCGCCTCCATCCGGGCACGTTACTCCACTGTTTCAGTGATGCCAACTTTTCACGTCGTCGGCTGCAGCGGTGGCCTCTAGGAGCGCACTGCGGGGACATAAAGAAAGCAAATGGCTTTTCGCTGGTCGCTTTTCAGCTGTTTTATTTTCCGCTCGGAAGTGGCACGTTTTCAACTATCTTTGTCCCTTGCGGCTGACAGTAAATAAAATATAAACCAGCTCGTTAAAATACTCTGTAATGCAATTTTAATGAATACGGAATTTTATTAGAATTCGCGGGCTTCCGTACGCAAAGTAGCTATTTACGGAGGGGAGGCACCGAAAACAACTCGAGGAATTAGCTTGTTTTTCCTCCAATGTTCTATTAGTCGGTGTAAACATCTCCGAGCGCATTTTCCGTGGCCCAGCGCCGGTCTCGTCCGCGTCTCGCCGAGATGGTGGGGGAGCTAAAACAGCCCCAGGGCCGCGCTCGGAGTTTGTCTTCCTCCCACCCGCAACAAATCCAGCTCTAAGGTCAGCTGGACAGCAGCCAATTGGAGGTTTCGTTTCATTAGAACTGTACAGGTCGTCGAAGGGAGTTAGGCAGCAAATACCTGAATGTGAAATTCGTAATTGTAGCGTAGGAGAAGGGGTTGATATCCTAATCGTGAATTCAGCACGATAAGAAAATTGCTCGCAGAGTTGGGTTGTTTTTTTTTGCCGTCCTGGAGGCTGTCGTCCTCATCCCCGCTGAGCCGCGCCGCGAGGAGAGTAGATTGTATCGACGTCGCGCCGAGACAAGATGGCGGTGGAGCGGAAGGAGGCCGTGATGAGAGGCGTCGCACGCCCGCTGCGTCTGATTGCGCGGCGGCCGTGATCGGCGCCGGCGTCGCCGAGGTCTCCCGGGACGGCGTCTCCGGGCTCCCGCGCGCCGTCTTCCATCTCCGCCCCCGCCCCCGCCCCCCCCCCGCAGGGCCGCGTTCCGACTGCGTGCGCTCGCCCTCGCTGCTGACTCGCCTCTTTCCTCGCTCCCGCTGGGGCCGTGGTCTTTCTCCGCCGCGACGCGACGCCCCTCTTCCCGGTCGCCATCCGTGGAGCCGTCGCGCCTTAAACGCACTCGCGTCCGGCGTCCGCGGCCACTTCTCTTGTTCGTTGAGCTTTCGTCGCGCTGCTTTCGCGTTGAGCTTCTTTGCCGATTCTTCTGCGAATTGCCACTCACTGTCTATTTCCTTCATATAACCCGCACAAGGCAGGCTGGGAGTTTGTGTTTCCTAATTCTCCATCCCATTAGCTTTCATTAATATGCGCGGCAGTATTAATTCATTTCTATGCCTTCGTCCGGTGATCTCTTATGTTCAAGCTTCGAAAATTCTAAATTTGATTTCGTCTAAATTTAGTTTGTTCTTGTTCTAAAACTATTTCTTTTAGTAATTTTTGCCACATCCGCATTTTTGTAAACGCTGTAGACGTCGTTATTCATTTAAGATAGCTAAGATAGCAGGAACGCTTCAAAAATTGCTTTTGTCAATGCATTTGATACTCTTGTTATCTCTCGTTTACTTTTAGTACGACGATAACTTCTACGCCGCACTCCAATATCAAAATTGTTAATAGTTTTAGCTGTAACAGTTCGGTTTATCCTTTGTTGAAATATTTGCCTTCTCAAATTTTTATTTATCAACTAGAAATTATGTGTCAGAATTTCTAAACCCAAAATCTGAGTCATTTTTTCCTTTTATTGACGTCTATAACGGTGCTGTCCTCTTCCATCATGTTACCTTCCGTATACGATTTCTTTTTTACTACATCTTTACAATTTCCAGTAAATTCCTTTCGTTGGCAAGTTTGTCCATGATGTTCTCTTTGATTTATTTAAATCGATACGCGCTCCTCCAGAGATCGTCGTCAAAAACTTTTCTTACCTTTACGCGATCTGACGTCTGCACTCGGTCTTGTTTTCCGCTCATCTCTTCGGATGAACTTTTTTTCCTTTCACTGGCTTGGTGGAAATGAGAGGTGTCATTTTGTGAGTTCGCATCTTACTTGACGATCTTGATCTCCTATCTCTCAGTATCCGATTTCTCGTAGCGATCTTGACGAATTCACGGGACGATATTCAGAGGGTGTAATTCCCAAAGTAGATGTCGTAGCTGAGACGTTTTATCCGAGAGATACGCCTGATGAATGCAGGTATGAAAATGGAAACTGGTCTCCGCAAATGAGATGGACGGCGAACGTATTCCAACCGCCAAAGGAGAAACCGCAGACCCCAGAGACGTTGCCATCGTTCTTCCGGTGTGATTCCGATTTATATCGTTTCCTCCCACAGGAATTCTCTCTCCCCTCTCTCTGTCTCTCTCTTTTAAACGACAGACGTCGCCTTGCCTGAAATGTGCGCCTCATTACTTCCTCTCGGTTCGTTACGTGCTGCAGGCGGAGATTCCGCCATATTCCCGTGAAAACAAAAATCAATCGGGGCAGTTTAGTGGCCTTTCGCGAAAGGCGCACAATTGAATCAATTTCGCGAGTCGCGAGCGAGTGCACAGGGAAGTTGGCGACTTCCAAAAAGTCTGCGGACTTGGCGATGGCATCGAGAGAAAGAGAGAGAGAGAGAGAGGAGAGAGAGAGAGAGAGAGAGAGAGAGAGAGACTCGCGATGCGAAGACGCTGCGGTTTGGACTCATGAATCGTCGGTCATAAAACTCAGTCCAGTGTAGCAAGTGGGCTTGCGCCCTCGGTCACTTTCATCAGCGAAGTTCGTTGCGCGGCTGTCGACGGCCTGGTGCCGGAACCAGCTTCCCGCGTCTTCTTTTGTTTCTTTACTTCCGTTGGGCGCCCCCTATTGGATGTCACTCGTCTGCCCTTTTCTCCTTCCTTTCCGGCACCGTCCGTGAAGTCCGCTGCAGGTGCAGAGGAAACCGGTTTGAGAAAGAGGCTATCGCCGGGAGAGTAAGAGAATGAAATTATCCTTTCTGACCCACCCTACTCTCTTCCGCCGCTGCTCCTTCCTGTCTTTGCTTCTCCCCCTCCGCCGCTTTCGTGGCGCGCGGAACACGGCAGGCAGGATCTTCGGCGGTGAGACTAACTTCCAGAAGAGCGTGAATTTACTGCAGCCACCGCGAGGTTTTCTGAACCACCTCCAGGCGAGAGAGACTTCGCCACTAAACATGTTACGTAAACTTCAGGATCTCAACTTCTTGTGAAGATGCGCGACGTCGGGGGGTATTAGTTACATAGCGACGGATAGGCCCGTGGTATGTGTCCCCCGGCCCCCCTGACGTGAACTCTGCCGTGTTCGTACTAATTCTACAAGACGAACGACGACCTGCCGCTGCTTAGTAGATATTAATATTACGCGTCCAAACCATCTAAACATTTAAGGTGTTTTCTTCCCTCAACAAAGATGCATCTGCTAAAGATACTTCAACAGACCTTTCAAAGTCTGAATCTGTTCAAGAAAATTGATGCCGTCTCTCAAGGCTTGTCAGACTATTTCTTTTGTTTGAATGTTATTCTTTTTGTATGGAAATCACTTTTGCCTCGGAGCCTCGAGATGTGCCTGATTACATTGTAATATATTCTGCCTCTCCGAATCAAGAGCACTCTTACAAACTCGTAAACAGTAAGCAGTTTTCTCCGGCCGCGTTTTTCAAAGCTGCCGTTCGACGGGAAAGGATCTGTTTATTTTAGAAGACAGTATTTTTCTCTCTTTGTGAAAGAAACCGGCGATTATTCAGAGTTAATTTACAATGAAGTTTTCTAGAGAGAAATTGGAAGTTTAAGTGGGCAGCTCACCAGAGTCATAATGCAGGTCCTAACGAGAGGCGAAGTACGCTCAAGCTCGTGGCTTCGAGAAAACTTGAAAAGGAGAGAAAAAGTAATACTGTTAAGTGAAGTGTAATAATATTCTACCATTCTTGCGGAATGGGTTATTAAACTTTGGAGATGAAAACGAGATTTTTTTATATTTTATATTTCAGAAAAAAGTGAACGAGATTGGGACGGTGAGTGTATAAAACAAAGATGAAGATATCGAAGAAATGAATGAAAGCCACACTTTATAAGATGGAAATGAGAAGATTCTATATAAGAAGTGAAATTACTTCTCTGAAGTTCAGCTCCAACAAGCAACCCGCCAGCGTCGGCATTCTACTATTACATCTTAGTAGAAGAAAACATCGAATTGAGTTCAGCGGGCAAATACAGGCGAAGAATAGTTTGAGATATGCAAATCAAATTTCAGAACGTGCTTTTCCAAAAATAACTTGTTAATTTCTTTTTCAGATGGCAGTGACAACTCTCAATCTTCTGTTAATATTGCTTCTGCGATAAAACTTTTCTTTGCGATGATACATTGAGCAGTCGAGAAACTCTGCACTTATTCCGAAAGGCTCGACCTGGCGTTCTGTTTTAATCGTCAGCAACACTCCGAAGTCTCGCCATCGCAAACGACTAAATAATCTATCTCCCCATCTTTGTACTTGACGCGTCGAATAGGAAAATGTTCGCTCTGTCTTTAAAGAGTGCTCTTCATTCTTGTCTTTCGAAAGGGAGTGAATTATCTGCTACGTTGATTCCGTTCAGTGTCGTTCTGAGACATAAAATCCGCCCCGATTCAAAGGACAGCCCTCGAAGGCTCCCGGACGGGCGAGGAGCCGGCCCGGCGCCATTGTCGGAGAGGGATCGTTAAACCTTTTACTGCCCTGTGCAATTAAGCAGCCCACGTGAAGGTTTTGCGCGCCTCGCCTACAGGTAGTCGGCCGCTTTTGTGGCGCGCTTCCAAACCCGAGACGGACGGCCCTATAAAAGCCGCGATTTTTCAGCGTAATTTATCGTCGACGGGGCACAACCAGAAACGCCTGTGTCCGGATCGGTGCTTCCCGGAGGCTCAAGCCTCCATATATCCAACCTAACAGACGCTTTTGGCCGTGAAAGGCTGCTTTGCTGCGTATTTCCAGATAATGCCCGAGTCACGTCGTTCTTTTCTTCCTGAGCGTTCTCTGTAATGGCCCATAGTGGACATCACTCCCACACGTTTATTCTTTCCTGCGTTTTTTCGTAGTGATGGTCACATTTCATTATAAATGACAGTTATAATGTGTGTAACAAATGATTCTTGGCAATGGTATGGCTCGCGGACCTAGTTTTGATGCAACACTTTTTCTCAGATTGAGATCTCAGAAATAAATAGGGCCTTCTAGGAATGTGGTGTTCTGCAAAGTTTGATATAACAGTTTTTTAATGCATACAGAAACAAAGACAAGGAAATTAATCATTTCCTAATCTGTTGTAATTTCTTTACATCTCTATATTAAATCGTTAAAATTAGTCGTTTTCAATTGACGCCTTTTCAAAACTAACAGTCGGCAAATCTCAAACATTCCTATGAAGAAATACATTGAGTTAAAGAAATGTGGATGTGTCCTTATCATTTCTCAAAGGAGTTGTAAACGTTCAGATGTGCCAAAGTAAATATTATAGTATGAATTTGCTATAAATGTGTTGCATTAAGGTGCCTCTAGTCGAAAACCTCGATAAATTCACTCCAGACTGCAAATGCTCTTGCTGCGGCGCCTGCGGGTTTCTCGCTTCGTGCCGCTGCTCAGAGAAGTGAAGCGGGTTGCCTATCCCTTCTACGTCGCGGCGGCAGACGCCCGCTGCCGTCTCGTGTGACTCGATCGTTCGCGACTCGCCGAGCAGAAAAGGGAACGCCGCCGCTCCAGGGAATCCGTCTCCTCTCGAGGCGCGAGTTCGCACCCCCTGAAAGAATTGCGGTCGCCCGAAGACGACCCGACCCCCCTTCGGCGGCGGCGATATTTGTCATCAGAAATGACGAAATGTCGCTCTTCTCCGGTCACCCTGGCCCCGCCGCGTCAGAGCCTCGGGCGAAGAACAGTAGCCGGGATATCTGTCAGAGACTCGACACCATCGGTTCCAGCCTTTCGTTTCAATTTATACGTCGCGCCTTGAGAGGACGCAAATGCGGACGGATGACCCGGCCGCCCGCCAGAGCCCGTCTGGGAAATAAACGGCTCGCGCTCTGCGTGGAACGAGCCCCGGCGCGTCGTTCGTGACATATGGAAGCGAAAACGATACGCGACGGGGTCGGCCGGGAGCACGAGAACGCGGGAGAGGAGGGGCTGCTTTGGAATGTGCGTTTCATGGGAAGGTGTTTTTATACGCGTTCTAATCATTCAGCGGATTCGCGGGCGTTGCCGGGTCGCGACCTGGCCCGCCTCCAAATGGCAGCTGCGAGCGCGGGGGCCGCGCGCTCCGCCAGGGGCAGGTCGATGCCGGGTGCGGAGCTCTCAGTGGCGGCCTTTCGCGAGCACGCAGAGGGCGCTGGAAGATCCGTCCCCGAGAGCGCCACCGTGGTGAGGACGAACGTCAAGGGTTGGTTCTTGGAAGCGGTCGGCTGTACACTCGAAATATGTTGGAGCGATGATCTTCTCTGGGGAAGGCGAAGGGTTTCCGCATCGTAGATATCCCGAGGAGCGGATAAAAGGAGAGAGGTGGGTGCTCAAAGAGATTTGGAGGAGATGGTTCCGGGAAGATACTGGAGGCGTTGTTCTCTTCATCTCCTCGTCCGTCTCTCTCTCTCTCTCTCTCTCTCTCTCTCTCTCTCTCTCACTCACTCTGTCTCTCTCCCTCCCTCCTTCGTCCCCACCCTTCCTAAGGGGTATAACGACGCTAATTACCTCCCTGGAGATAGTTTGAGAACTTCCGTTCCGCTGTGTCTAGAACTTCAGCATGTCTTTTTCGATTCACAGTAAATCTCATTCAAATCAATATCGTGTATGTGAAGATAATGTAGTTGAGAAAAGATAGAGTTAGTTTTCACTTACGAAAATTCAAGAAATTATTTAACGTGTTTCATATAAACACATTGTTTTAAAGAATATCCCAAATTTTAAAAACAATGCTTGATTATTGAGTTCTGTTCAAGTTTATAAAGAAAAAAGTCGAACTAAAATGTTTCGTCAGGTAATTCTACTATCATTTTTGTTCCTTATTACCAGTTTATAAACGTCAGTATAACTAACAATGAGTTTATCATTTCCTCACAACTTTTTACGCGTTGATTGATTTTCGTTGTGCAGTAGGTGCTGAAGTCTGCTTCTGGCGGTTGGAAAATTAAATATATTTGAATCTCATATGAAAACAAAAACATACACATCAAAATCACCGCTGTACACAATCTTTGGGTCTTCAAATCAGTTCTTTCAACTAAATATTTTTAGTCGAGACACTGATAAAGTTGAACTGAATATTGCAGATTTGCTTGTAATACTCAATAGTTTCTTGTTTTAATTCTTTGTATTCACAAACAAAATTGTTTTAATTCCTTTCATTCAGAAGAATACATTCAGGTAATATATTTCTCCGTTCACAAAATTTCGTCACTTTTATGTGGGAATGTTTCTGCGTGAGCAATAGGGTAAAAAACTGTTGTAATCACATAATAATTATCTACACTGAATTCCGTTCAATACCTCTTGCAAATGGATATTCTCTGTTCATTGAAAAAATATTAAAACCCAATATAAACAAAACAGTGAACACATTACGTCTTGTGGGGACATGTTATGCGATTTAGCCGATAACATTTTTAAAATGTTCGATGTAGTTTTAGTATTTATCTAACGCTTCGATTTGAGCGAAGAGTGACGGTGGAATGAGAGATAAAATGGGCGGGTGTTCCGCAGGGTTTTGCGTAAGCTGATTATTTCACGGCTTGCGTGGATTCATTAGTATAAGCCAATGAGCTCGCTGCTCCTCGTCGCGGCGCGACCCGCTAACAAGTAGCGCGCACGCGGGGCTTTGCGTGTTCACCTGGCGCTTTTCAACCCGCGCCGAGGACGGCGATGATAACAGTTGTGTGCAAAAGTGGATATCCGGAAATTCCTTTTAATGAAACAGCGAAGCTCGTTTGTTTAATTCTATTATAAATTTTGATCGGTTTTTGGAGAACTTAATTATACAAAGATAAAAATTAATGGATTAGATGACGCAGATTTATTTTCAATATGTACTGTAGGTGGGTTGGATTTGTGCTTGTAGCGATAAATTCTTTACAGTGGCAAACACAAAATCGGGTCATCTTGAGCTTTCGTTTGTAGAAATCATTTGGGCCACCTTTTCTATGTATGTCTTTTTCTATGTCAGATTACTACCTGTTGTTCCCGAAATTGATTTTCGTTCGACTTTTTGACTATAATTTTTCTCTCCCCTTTATCTCTTTCTATCAGTTGTATCTCTCACGTTGACCTTAATCATTCTTTTTTACTAAATTTTGATTTTAAATGATAAGTGGAGGGTAGTAACTGGATGTTTAGCAGAACATATGTGAAGTCATATTCATTTTGTTTTCGTATTCCTTGTGTTGTATATTTTCCGTTACCAACCATCCGGCTTCAAAATATATTTTTCAGCAGTCGGTCTTCCGAGGTTTGTCTTCCCTATTAGTTCAGAGTTAAGCATTTCTTTGTGTAATCCGTTATCGTCCATTCTTGCATTGTTGTCTAACTAAATAAACGTACGAATTTTGATTTTTCCCCTTCTTCTTGTACTTTTCATATAAACTGGAAGTGTTCAACTATTAATCTAAGTGTGTTTTTTTTTTAATCTGATTGTTCGTGGGTGTTGAGTGTTTTTTATTTTATTCTGATTGTGTGTTCGTGGGTGTTGGAAACAATACAACCAATTGTTTCACACTCTGATGACGCTGGTGCTAACTGAATGACGTATGCCATTCACCACTCGAAAATCAAATTATAACTTCATTCAAATCATAAGGTATAAGCTGTTCAATTATAGTTACACATATCAAATGGCTGTTTCGGTGTCATTTACTATCATTTAACATTTAGTTCAAGAGGGCAATGAAGCTTCTCGAGCACTCGCTGCCAGCATTAGCCTCCTTTGACCTGGCCCGCTCGGAGCTTCCCTCCTTTGTCGGATGTCACTCGCGCTTCGCAATTTGCAGCTTCTAATGCAAACCCCGCGCCCGGCAGCTGCGACGAAAGTAGGCTAAAGACTCCACTGCGTCGACTTTTTAATGAAGTGCTCCTCCTCGGCGCCTGAATATTTTAAAAGACTCGGAAGTGAATCACTCAGTCAGCTCTTCACTTCAGTCACCGAGGACGGCGATTTTATTTATCGAGAAAGTTTTTAGAATTGTTGACCCCGATGTGTTCCGAGATCTGTATTTCTTTTCTGTGGGAAGATTCCGCGGTTTACATCTTTCGTCATTTGATTTATCATAGGTATAACAGTAATTCTTGTTTTTGGCTAAATTGTACAGATGCGTTTCGAAATATAGTTATACAATATCTGAAGTGAAGTTATTGAATGTATTAGCATATTAAACGAAAACAAATTACGTTTTTGATTTCAGCACGAATTTTTTTGGGGGAAAGTGTAAATGCCTACGTATCAGGATGCGCATTGCTTTGGATGCACGGTCCTGGAAATGAGTGAATATCGCCCTGTCAAAGCCTATAAAAATCGTCACCGAACCGAACACGTCCGGAGAATCACTCTTATGACGGAGCGTTGTCGTTTTGAGCAACAGCGCGAATTCCGCCCCAAGTAAAAACAATGCGCGTTTTGCATATGCAACGCCAGCGTCAAATGTATATAAGCCTCGAAGCCGTCACTTCGCCCGGCCGCCGCGCGTCGTCGTTCCCCAATAAGCGCAGTCACTGCACTGCAGCTGATGCAAATGCGCCCATAAACAAAATTGCTTGCAACATGCTTCAGCGGAGCGGGCTTGGCGCGGCGGGGCGGCCTCCAGGCGCCCGGCGGGAGGGGGGCGGGTGGGTGGGCGTGGGGCGCGCGAGGCCAGGCGAGGCGGGGCGGGTGGACTAGAAGGGTAGCCGTGAGGCGGGCGGAGGGTGGAGGGGCAGAGGGCGAAGCGGCGGGCGGCGGGCTGGGCGGGGCGGGCGGCGGGCTGGGCGGGGCGGGCGGCGGGCTGGGCGGGGCGGGCGGCGGGCTGGGCGGGGCGGGGTGGGCGGCGGGCTGGGCTGGGCGGGGCGGGCGGCGGGCTGGGCGGGGCGGGCGGCGGGCTGGGCGGGGCGGGGTGGGCGGCGGGCTGGGCGGCGGGGTGGGCGGGGGCGGGCGGCGGGCGGCAGGCAGGCGGAGGGGTGGCCGCTAACTTGGTTAGCGCTCTGTTGTGCATTAAGCGGGCCCGAAAAGTCTTGTACTGTGGAGCGCCGCCGGCGGGAGCTGCCGGGGGGCGAGGAGGCGGGGGTGCGCACGTGTGCGCCAGCACTGGGACGCGCGAGCCCCAAATGTCGCGTTGGGCGCAGGCTAGCGCAGCTGATGATAACTTAATTCGACCACGAGGGCGCAACTGATATGCGTACCCCCATCCCCTTTAACTTATTTTTCGTACGTTCGTTTCAACATACAATTATGCACTCTGGAGGAAGGAGAAGCAAGCGAAACGCAATTATATTATGCCTGCTATTATTGCAATATTTGTTTACGTATGCCGTAATTGATCATAAATGATGTCCAATGAAATGGTGTATTTGAAATGCGCCGACGCCTGTTTGTATGGTAATCATGCGAAATTCCATCCAATTTGGTGTCTAGTCAGCTATCGAATTGTAAATTCGATGAAAATATTTTTTGATCAGCTGATGTAATGCTGTTCTAGATATATTGCAAACTGCACGATTAACTACCGTCCAACAAGAAATGATCTTAGGTTGTTCAGACCCCTTCGTTCGGCTGAGTTGTTTCAGATGCCGCTATCTGTGCAGCGACTCTGAACAAGAAATCCTTTGGATTTTGATCCGGCGGTGGTGATATTCGACACTGGCTATATAGCAAAGTCGAATTTAGCCCTGTCTGGAGGAGATTTCCAGTGCCCGGGTACTCTTAATCAGTAGTTTTCCATGGTTACTCCGATGAATACCAGGCGAAAAATGTCGGAGCAAAAACCTGAAATACGGGTCGGCTACGGACCACGCGCGATCATTCATTCTTATTCCTTGTATCCTCCCCTCCTACACCTTCAAAGAAGTAAACGAGAACGCGTATGTTGTGAGCTTAGCACTTGTTACGACTGGAGCGTTGCCTCGTTCGGGGAAGGACCTTGAAGAGGGAATTCCCCGCAAACCGACGTATAGGTGGGCGCCGAATCTCAGCATCCAACTGAGAAGGAACGCCGCCACCCTGAAAAACATTCACAACACTAAAGGGACTAAAAACCATAGTAGTCGACGTGCCCGGCCATCTCAGTCAATCAGACCAGTGGTCACATATTTCTTCAGTCCAACTTCATTATTATATTTGCATAAATTTCCGTGGTAGATACTAAAGATAGATAAGAAAAGGAAATTAACCTGAAATAGTGATTTGTGTTAACATTCGACTGCAAATACAAATACTCGAGATGTGTTTCTAAGTGAATGCTACTTTTCCCAATGTTGACTTAACTTTATCCAGAGAATGTCAGTTTTTTTGTGTAAGCCTGCTTTTTAAGCGTACAAAGGCTTAATAGCTTTTGAGTCAACCTATGTTAGAGCATTGTGTATGTGCTTTTATGAATTGAATTTTGGTGTTTGTTATACTCTAGTGATTAATGAATAGCTTATGCCTTTCTTTCTACCAAATCGCCATTCTGTCCTTTACATGCTGAGGCAACTGACGGACATATGCAGTCATGCAAGTGTAGCACAAAGGATTTCCTCCCTGTGAACGTGTTTAATTTGGCATTTTGTCAAATTTACGGTTTTGTGTTCTCTTTATGCTTTCAGAGAGCGTGCTTTTGTGACGGACACGCGTGCTACGAGACAACATACAGCCTATGCCTCAGAGGTTTCATTATTTTGCCAAATTCCTATTTAATATTTTCCCCTTTTGATCGCGCTCGATGTGTTTAAAAAAGCAAGCTCATTGACTGAAGATTTTTCATTATTTAATGTTGATAAATGAATGTATACGCGGCTTTCCCAAGGGATGCCGTATCATTATTCTTGATTCAATTTCTCGCTTGGAACATCAGGTTTCCGATAGAAAAATAATTTCTTTCATCGTCAATCTACAACCTTTTAAGTGGATTCTCCAAGATGTCTTTCTCGATCCTTTTTTACTCCTACATGGTATTAACTTTTATGTTGTGCACATTTCAAAAAAGCCTAAGGATATTTAAAAATACAGCTTGGAATATGTAATGAAGTCCAGAATTTCAATTTTCGAGTATGAAGTGTACTCTGCCGTGGAGTTCTGTATTTAGTTGCCTTTAAAGAACGTTGAATTTCCGTGTGTAGTGTATCGGTGTGTCGGTGTCTACAATTCGTTCTAACTCTTTATTTTTAAATTAGAAATATCGAGTATTCAAATTCAAATAACATTCTGTGTAGGCAAATTCAAGATCCATTAACAGAGACTTATTGCGTGGAATGGAAAGCAAATATTCAGCAGATAAAGTCCAAGAATGTGAGAAGAGAACAAAAAAAACAAGTGTCACAGAAATAACTGAGATGGTTCTAACGAGTTTCTGATACGCCGCGATCGTTCCGAGGCCCTAGCACCGGGGCTGCTTGTGTTCGGCACTCGGACCGACCGCTCTTTCTGAAATTGCGACCTCCGCGTGCGCGTTGAAAGCTTTGGTCGTTATCTCTACGATAGGGTAACTTCTATTGGCTACATCCAGTGTTTTCAAGTCATTTGGTTACTAAAAGGGATCGTCCGTATGTCGTGACCTACTATTTCTAGCGAGGTTTTTAATACTCTTTTCTTAAAAGTATTTTTAACCTCTAATAGACTTCTTATGCAGTTTAAAAGCATAAGGAAGACGTGTGAGTGGAATGGAAGTAGGAGATGGATCGATCAGTAGAAAACATTGTTTTTATGTGTCATAAAATGACTGGGACCGAATGGTGTGACAAAATGTAACGTGAATGATGAAAGATTGTATTTCCTATCCTACTTTCCTGTAATTTCTTCTTTGTATGGTGTGATCGAATTCTGTTTGCCGAGACAGAAACAGTTATCTTATTTGCATAAAGAAAAAGATGCATTTATTATAGACAATCGTGTAAAAATCCATTATTTAATTAACAAAATGAAGTTGAATAAATATGAATTTAATGATAATGGATTTTCATACGATTGTCTATAATAAATGGAACCTTTTCTTTATGCAATTATCACAATCAATAAAACTTAAAGTTATCTTATTTACTGTACTTTCTAAGAAGTCAAAATGCTACAGGAAAATAACCTATTGCATTTAGATTGTGTTCTTTAATTATCTAATTCATAGTTCATGCATCATTTGTTTAAGTTATACGTATTACAATGTAATGTGTGTTTCATTCCTAAATAATTTTATTGCTCCCAGCCTTGGTATCATTTCACGTTGTATCCTTTTAGGCTTTATGTTCTATCTCACAAACAAAACGGCAAGTCGCTGCTGTTCCCCGCCCACATTTCGTGTGAGTAAAGTATTTATTCCCGCATCTGATCTTGACGGTTTGTCTCCGGCGTGCGCGCGCATCTGAACGAGGCCAAGTGAGTTACCGAGGCACGCTTCACAAAATCCCGCAGCGAGAGCGGCGCGTCGCTTGGCGGGGGGCGCGGCGCACGGGGGTTCGTTTCGCCCTCGTTCGGCAACTCCCGCGCGCAGTGTCTTAGGCCCTGGCGGGGCGCGGGGCGGGGCGGGGCGTCCGCCGAAAGGAGCGGCGGAAGGCGCCCCGGGGCGAGTAGGAGGGGGCGGGGGCGCAGACGAAGTTAGGGGCGGGCCGTGAACCGCGCACCCACTTCGCCGGCAATATTCCCGGTGGAGGCGCTTTGAAGTCGGCCGCCGCTCGCACTCTGCGGCGCAAATACAATCCCGGGAGGGGGGGGGGGAGGGGCAGGCCTCGGAAGGAGCCAATGGGCGCAGGCAGCCAGCGGGCGTGTGCGGCGGCGCAACGACCTAATGGTTCCACTGGTCCACGCTGCGAGGGTGCGAAACGGAAAGAAAAGTGAATGCCATTCAAAATCAAAATAACGGGCAAGAAATATTGTTCCTGTTTGTCACACTATTTTATTCTTTCGGTTCCAGAGCTTTCACCCTGTAAGTTTAACGCAAAGATATTAAAATACTTGTTGAATTATTAATGAGCTTGATTTTGACGATGTCAGTACTTGAAGCACTTGGGCAGAGCTGTAAACATTGAATACTTTTCAATATATTGTCCACTGACAGAAAATAAAATTGAATAAAAATATGCACTGTATTGAAAATACTACGTGAGAAACTACCACTATTATCTCGTGATCTTAACCAATTAGTATTGCTATAATAAAAGATTTTGTCGTTTGAAAGATCATTCATATAAGTTAAGAAGCTCTTTACTTCACAATTTCATCACATGCCATTCTTTGCGTCAACGAAATGTAGATTTTTACGACTGCGTAAACTCATAAATATATTCGGTTACAAAGCCGGATGCGTTTTATCATTCACGTACAATGGAGAAAGAAAATTGTTGACCTACTTTTTTGATTAATTATATGTTGGCTCTCGTGCCCATTCCGAAGAATAATTGGATCTTTTCCAATTTCCTATGCTTTGTAGTGACAAACATTTATGTGTTAATTAATTTTTCTACCTGTGCTTTTACTTCTCTTTCGAAAACGTTTGTGAGGTTCATTTTGAAAGTCTTCAGAGTAGTGATGTTTTGATATTTGGAGTGCAACTGTAGCTTAGGTACGGTGAGGAACCTAGATGAACCTACAATTCTCTGGTTTTCATTCCTGGAAGTCCAATGTCGCATGTTGCATTCTGAAAGACATGATTCCCATATACTGCTGTAGATTGTTTTCAAGAATTGCTGTAATAAACTTCTCTTGAATTAAATTTCACAGTAGAAATATTGAAGTATTCATTTTGTAAAATAGTACAAAATTTTTATTTGTTTTCAAATTATATCTTGTATTGTAACGATATTAAGTTTTAAAGCACTATAAACCAGAAAATTTTCAATTAATTATCAAAAAGGAGAAGATTTGTAGAACTTTACTTTTACATGTTTTAGTCATGTATGATCACGTGCAAATCGGCGTTCGAAAAATAATTACATTTGACTGTGACACAAATTAAACACTAATTGAAATTAATATGACCCTGAAATACCAATGGTAGATATTGTTTAGAATCCATTTTCAAACCTTTTCACGATATCTAACTTAAGAGGTAAATAATTAATACTAACATCCGCTTAATGGTATGGAAATACATTCTTGCGATTTAGCGACGGTATGTCTTGGCCTAGAGACAGTCGCCGCTCTCCAACGGAGGAGATTCATGATTTTGAAATAAACGGTAGTAAATTGTCACATAAAAATAAAGTCCACATGCCTATATAAAATATAGAATGTAATCTACCACAGCACGTGCCAACAGTTCATTTGATATCTGCCGGTTTAAGATAGGAAGCGAGGAAATCGAGAAACATCTCTCGTGTGTTGGTATAAGTTTACAATTATTAGAAGTCAAAGCGCGTTTATTTTTCGAGTACGAAAAATGTGACTCCCCTTGCAAAACCATCTGCAATGCATTGTGAGTGATACATACAAATGTGTCTTACACTCAACGGCCTTATCGGTAAGAATGTAAAGTGCAAATTGCATGGTCGACTCCTGTTGGTTTCCACAGGACTCCGCAGGGACGATCTTTCTTCATGGAGCCACATCTGGAAATGATCCGTGTGCTTCATTTCAACAATACACCGCTTTTGACATGTTTAAAGATTAAGGCTGTGTGTACGAGTATAGTATGTATTATTCTAAATGTGAGGTTCATGTTATATTTCGTATTAATCTTCAACAAATTGGGTACCACAAACGATGATTGATGCATTGTATTTGTTTCTGAAAGCTCTGACATTTGCATCGTGGCGAAGAACCTGGCAAGTTTTTCCCGCAGGTTGCGTCCGCTGTCCTCCTCGGATTCGCCTGGCTCCGATGCGGCGCTCCGGCGAGCGGCCGTGTTGACTCGCGCCCGCGCCCGCTCCCTTTGTTTGCGCGAGCGCGCTGGCGCCGGCTTCGTGGCTCCGCGGGAGCAAATAAGTGCCGTGTTTATTTTTCTTCATTCGTGGCCGGGCATAAAAGGCCTCTGGCGTGCCGCGACTTTGTTTCACCCACGCGGGATATTAGGGCTGGTGAATCACGAGTCGTTAATACTCCAGTACTTTCTTTTGTAATTGTTGGGCTGTTTATGTTCTGCACTCTGTGAATTGACTAATTCTTCTCTCAGGTCTTCTGTTTGTAAGTACGAGGGTGTTCAATGGGCAGAGTCATCCACCACACGTAAAAATATTTACTGCACGTCGTGTATTGATCAACGCGTTGGGTATTCGGTCTTCATATTAAGTCAGAGTGAGATAAAACGATAAAAGAAATGTAAGCAAGAAAATAATTTGAATTCGAAGAGAATGCACTACTTTGGCAACGAAAATGCACTAAATTCGATTATTTCCAGTATCTCCCTGCGTTTTGTATAAATACTCTTGCTTAGCTCAATTTCGGAAGTGAGGGTTAGATGCGTTAAGAAATCACACATTTCTGTTTAGAACTCTTTTCTATTTTTCTGTCCTGCGTGTTAATAAACTGGACCTCTTCACATACTCAACGAGGGTGTACAATAGCGGCAAGTTTGCCGAAATGCAGAGGTTTATGAATATTCCTGCGAGAAAACAGAGCGCCTAGTTACAACTACTTTGGCGGGATCATTATGTTGCTTCCCTGACTCGTAGCTATTATGAGTTTGGAACTCGGGGCCCGGGGCTGTTTTAGTTGCAAAGTCCGGCTAAATCCTTGCGCGTCCTCGTATTTCGGGGCCCAACTCAGGACTTTGGGTGCCGATGAAAGCTGGACTCCGAGGTAGGAACGCCGACACGTCTTGTACTTCGTCTGCCCGCCTCTCTTTCTCTTCTCTCTTCGCGTCCTCTTTCAGCGTGCATAAATAAATTACAAATTAAATGAGCTCGGAGGGGGGAGACTGAAGATCATGCCTACTTTGTTGAATTATATACGGCCGAGAATTTGCTTTCTCTGTAATATTTACAACTCAAACGTGAACTCCTCTGCAGCCCTTGTTTTCATTGAAAATCTTGAATGCAAGTCGTGAGCCTCTATTTATAGAAGAAACTCCTTCGCTGAAACTTTGCCACTTTCGTACCAAGCACACAAGAAATGTATTTTCTAATTTCACACTTTGTTATTTCTATTATCTCCAGTTTTCCAAAAGCATAAAAGTTATAATGTTTTCATGAGTGGAAAAGATGTCACTTTCACTTTCGCGACCATGTTTTTTTTGTTTGTTTTTTTTAATTTATTTCAAAACCGTAGCAGTAGGCTTGGAGACTTTCGTTAACAATGCACGACCCATTCTCCCTATGACGCGCGCACCCAGTCGCTTGCTGCTCTGCCGTACTTTCGGACTCGCACGTTTGCGCCCCCCCCCCTTTCACCTCGCCGTCCGCGTCTCCACCGCCTACACTCTCGCGCGCTCCATTGACATAACGAAACAGCGTCAGCGGAAAAACGCCCCGCGTTTCGTTCGCTCGCTCGCTCGCCCACCCTCCCGGCGCGCGCGCGGGAGCACGGAAACGCCAACGTCAGTTTAAACTCCGCCGATGGCGTCGCGTGGCTCCCTTTGGCGCGCGCCGCTGTCGCCACCGCCCTGCCGCAGCATGCGCAGGCAGCCTCGCCTTGCTCGCCAACTTCGCTCTCTTTCACACGTTTCGCTCTCTCTTTCTTCGATTCATTTAATCTCGTGTACTCTACCTCGGCACCCGGCCTCGCGCACCTGGTATCGCGCGCCCGATGTCGCGCACCCGGTCTTGCGCACCCGGTCTTGCGCACACGGTCTTGCGCACCTGGTCTTGCGCACCTGGTCTTGCGCACCCGGTCTAGTGCACCCGGTCTAACGCTACCGGTCTAGCGCACCTGGTCTCGGGCACCCGGTCTCGGGCACCCGGTCTCGGGCACCCGGTCTCGCGCACCCGGTCTCGCGCACCCGAACTGGCTCCTCCACTCGCTCACCCCGACCCGCTCATGTCGTCCTCCTCCCGTTTTGCTCATCACGCGTCACTCGCCTCCCAATGCTCATTATGCTACGCTCTCTCCACATCGCTCTCGCCGTTTTTTTCATTACACTTCTTTCGATCAACCGTTGTCGTCCTACCACATCTCTCCTCGCTGCCTGCAGTTTCGCTCTCGCACTGGCACTGGTCTTCCCTTCTGAATTAATTCCTACTCGTCCTCCTGGATGCAAACGCACAGCCTAGTGTGGTTCAACAACTAGCCCCGTGCCCGCGTTTTTGTTGCGTCATCGCATTATTCGAGCTTCTCTCACACTACTGGTGCGGGGGATCGGTTTCTCATCTCTCGCGCCCGCATTCCCGCAGTTCACTCTACTGTACGAGCGCTCGGAAGCTCCAGTTTCACATCCGTCATGCTCTCCTACTGCACTGCATGCAGAGTGTTTTTAAAAACTACACTCAAAGCTCTGTTTTTATGCTTCTCTGTTGCTGCGGTTGTCACAATTGCGGTCATTTCACGTCTGCACTCATTTTTTTGTTACTACCGCTCTCGTTACACGTCGATATCGAACTATTCTCGAAGCGACCAGTATTATATTTTGTTACGCCGTGAGATTTTTTGAATGTAGCTCCTTTTTCCAGGAAGGGCTTTCATGACGTAACCGTCATGCTCTATTTCTATTCTTTTGGAATCATCCTGTGGATCATCTCGGATACTACAATCGCTCCTACTCGCTTATTCAAATGTCACAGTTTTATAATAAAACGATTCCGTTTAAGAAAATCTGTTTCTCTTCTATATTCGCTTTCCCAGCCTTTCATTCATCTCCGATCACTTAGGACATACTATATACCGCAACATGTCATATGTCGCTGAGTTGAGATCTCAGCCCTAATAGACCTACTTGAAACATATTCACCTTCTGTACTTCATGAACCCGAAGGATCACTTTAGCTAACTCTAATTGTTCCTATTCTTTTACCTCGAAACCTGCTGATATTTTACTAGTTCTTTCAGTTTTTTAAGTCATATGCTTTGTCGTGATATATCGCTTTCTTTGCACATCTTTAACAAAATTACGTTGTTTTTCCGTTACTCCACCTTCCTCCTTGTCACTCATGACATTTAGTCTCAGAACGTGACCTGGTTTCTCCCGCGCTGTCTCTCTTTTGCAACTTCTTTCGTGTACATTCTTAGTCATATTTCTACGAATGTATTACCTTTGAGTCTATAATATGTCCTATTTGAACGAGTATTTCAGACATGCAACAACCATCCACATTACTATTTTTCCCTGCAGCCCTTTTCGTCTGGGGTCTTTGTCACTGCCTTTCAACCATTGGTTTCTTTTATTTGTATATTATTCACTGCTCTATGTTGTGTCCTAATTCTGTCTCTCTTGCTCTCGTTTCCTGTGCCTCTTTCCCCTTTCTCTCTCTAGCGCGTCGCCTTTCCCCGGCGGTGGTCTGGCTGCCTCTCTAACGCGGGCTTCGACCCAGACACGCGCTGCTTTTTATCCGAACGGTTTCGAATGCGGGAGCCTTCGACGCCGCGCCGTCAAAGGCCTCTGAACGCACCGCCTCTCAGCGGAGGCCGCGGCCAAGGAAAGCGGTTTCCACTGCCGTCCCATCCCATCCCAACCCACCCCACGCCACCCCAGCCTTCCGACTGCCCCCCGCCCTCGCCACCCCCCGTCACCGGCCCCGCCCCCGGCCCCGCCCCCGCCCCGCCCCCGGCCCCGCCACCGCCACCGCCACCGCCCCCGCCCCCGCCCGTGCCCTTGCCGCTGCCGCCGCCGCGAACTTTGCCGCCCTTCACGAGTCACCGACGCCGCGGCCCCATTTGCTCAAGCGACGCAATCCACGTGAGCTCGCGTTTGAATTTGTCTGTGAGGAATGGAACGGTAAAACCATTAGCAAACTGTTGATTTGCAGGTTTGACTCAGTTTTGACTGTGAGAACTCGCAGCTGCAAAGATCTGTGTGAAAGAGGTTTTGGTTTTTGTTTCCACGTATCCGTGGACTTATTTTCCTGAATGGTTATATCATTATTACTTTATACACAATGTTGTAATGTCCATTTGTGAACATTGACATTCTTGAATACATTGCACAATTTCGGATATTTATTTTGTTGAAGTGACGTTGAACGTCTACTGTGTGGGTGGGTTTTTGAAATTAGTGTTTAATGGGCAGTCACCAGTATGAATGTGGCAATATCTCCATTGTGTACAAATGTGGGAGGCCACGGAAAATCATTACCATATTTCATTATGCCATTAATACCACGTTATCCTCATTCATTTATATCCAACTAGAGACTTAATGCTTGAAAGCATTCGGGCGCTTGATCGTTTTATGATAATTATTTTGAAAAAAAAACTTTTGATGTCACTTATTGATGAGTCTTCAGGATAAATTTTATAATAAAAATATAAATTGGCGTTGTTTATCAAATGTAATGCATTAAAACTCGTCAATCAAATGGACAATTTTGGAAATGCTTTGACTTCTTTGCGCTTTTTTCCTGTATTTTTCGTGCCATATTATTCATATTGATCGAAACATCTTTGGCAGATAGTGATTAGCGATAATAGGACTTAAAAAATAACATGAACGTATTTCAGAATATCGCTGAAACTTTAGTTTACATCCCACAGAATAAAAACCTATCTCTTCATCGTCCTTTATGAATAAAAATCTGTTGCTTATCATGGTTCCTAGAGTACAAGAAGTCTGATTTCCATGAATGTCATTACGCGCTTTCGCCCTCGGTAATCTGAGACTAGACGTCGTTATGACGCACCAAATATACTAGTCCCTGAAAGCGACTCTTTCCTAAAATCTGTTATCTCGTCCGCGAAGAGCAGCTACCTCCTAATAATTTATCTCAGTCTCATGGTCCTTCCAGAAACTCCTTGCTTCAACCTCCAACATAATCCTTCTCTGAACGTCGAAAAACGGACGCCTTCTCTGTTTGAAAATGGGGATTGCTGCAGTTCTGGTATTTTCTTCTGCGCACGCAACAGTGCATATGAGGTAATTGGAAACAATGTCACTGACGAAATGTTAGAAGAGAGTACTACTTACGAACAGAAACTTTACCAGATAGGTTTCGTGAATTCAGGATAACCTGTGAGTTATTGAGGCGATGCTTGGCTGTTTAGTTCCTGGAATATTTTCGGAGTATGCATTCTCCGCTGTAGAGGGAGTTGGTTTATTTTGCTTTCAGGTAAATCCTGTCTATTCCAAATCCTGTGCATTACGAACATCAGAGACTTTTAAGTTATTACAGGCTTAGAGAGGTGGGTTTGATAGAAAAATTCTAAGTAGGATGGACCGTTTCTGTTTAGTCGAGTAGGAATCTGTGGGCAAAGCAGAAACTTTCATCCATCTCTTGGAAACGCCGCGCAGGTTGGACGAACGTATCATGAACTTTCCTAAGCGTTGACATTTGAGCTGTTAGTGGGTAATATTGAAAATTCTCTTTAGTATATATTTCGCTTGGGATTCTGACGATGTACTAAGCTTTGATGTCATAGGTTGCTGATCCCGGGTCTCGGTTATATCACGTCTGCAATACTTTGATACTTACAGATCTTTTTCTCACATAAAGTATACCACCCTCGAATGACTCTTGAAATTATTTCCTTGGAAAATCGTGCTCTTGTGCAACCGAAGTTCTCATTCTCCACCTTTTTTGTAATGAAATATCTGATATATAATTCGGAAATCTATGTAGCGTAGTAATTACATATAAAATGTAACTAGAAATTATTTGAAAAGTTTTGAAATTCCCAACGTTTGTTAATGCTATCTCTCTAATGGTCCGCATTTTCTGTAATACTCTGATACAAACCGCTTTTTTCTGATCCTGTTCATAAAATGGTGCCACGATTAGTTTACATACAATTTGTGTCTGTTGTTAGTTTACTCGTAATTGTCATAATTTATTGCTAATAACGAAATTTAATTTGGAAATGTTTTATCGCATTACAAATATAACTGCACCCCTCATTCCCTTTTTTCTCCTACCCTGCGTAACCCCACATTACAGTATTCCCCAAACAAGGAGCCCGGGATAATTGGAACAGCAGGGGCCTTGCAATATGACGCGGAGGCCAGGCGTTCCCCAGGGCGCGGGCGCCGGCCCTGCGGAGCGCCGCCGCCGCGTCGCGTCGGGCCGATTCGCATTCACGGCGGCCCGTATTGATAAAGCCAGGGCTTGCGCCGCGCGGGGCCCAGGTCGCACCCGCCGGGGGACCTCATCGGGATGGCTTCCCGCCGCCGCCGCCCGCCGCGCCACTGCAGCGCCGCGCGGGTAAACATCCTCTCGTTACGCATGTGAGGGCTCGCAGGAGACTCGGGAGCGGAGGCCGGCGGCTCGGCCGGTGGCTCGGCCGGTGGCTCGGCCGGTGGCTCGGCCGGTGGCTCGGCACGGCCCGGCGCTCCTTGAGTTTCGGGAATCTCGGGCTCCGTCACCCAATCCAGGTGTTTTCTCAAGCGTGTGCCCAAGAGGAGTGCGCTCATGAGCAGTTTCCACTTTCCGAGGAATTTGTAACTTGGTGAATAATGTGTATATCTGGATGAATTTTGTTCACGTTTACGTGCACGTTCGTTAAATATGCAAAAGGTTTTTGTTCTTTCATTCACTTCTCAAATAGAATCGATTGTTTTCTTTTTTCGTTATCAAATAAGATGAATATATGATTGTCAAAATAATAGAATATTCATTTCTAATGAGAATGATTGATGTTCCTCACTGTAGGTTCTTTATAAATAATAGTACCTAAAAACTGGCAATTTTGCATTTGCAAATTTTTCAACAATTATGTCAACCAGCTTCAGCATTTTGAACATTGTCTAAATGTCTGGAATGAAAACGGTGTGGAGAAATCACAGGTGAGCTACCGATTCATAAACGTTTATTAATGTTCCGTGGCAGAATCGCCAACTGTGAAATCATTGACAAAGATCCCACCACTCACACCTTTCCTACCGATATACTCGTAATTTGTTAGGAGTAGAAATGTATTAATACTTAGCTCTTTCATGAGCCCAGCCCTTCCGCAACGTCTTGTCTAAATGAAGGTTGGGAAGGAAGATCGTGCATGGGGCGTCTCGTCGGCGACCAGTGCGTGTGTGTGTGTGTGTGAGAGAGAGAGAGAGAGAGTGAGAGAGAGAGGGGGGAGGCGGTGGCGAGGACGCGGGCAGAGCGACGCAAGCTGCTGGGAGGCAGCGGTCTGAAGCGTCTAAAATCAATAGCCGGCGCCCCGCGCCCCCGACGCCGCCGCCGCCGCGCCCTAGCGGGGCCACCGCTGCCCGGCGGTAAACCCCGCACAACAGGTGCTGTGTGCCAGCGCCAGGACGCGTGTGTTTTAGCCATCTTTTACATAAATCCCCGTTCCCGCTCTTGCTCTTGCTCTCTCGCTCTCTCTCTCTCTCTTCCCGTCTCATAACGCCCACACTCTCCAACTGAGATATAAAACAGGGAGACGCCGCAATATAGATGAAACACTGCAAAGAACAATGCAAGCTCATCAAATTCCCTTCGGTTTATTGGAATCGGAACGACAGGAAAGAACTAGAGCGCGTGATGAAGGCCACGTTTATGAGATTCTGAAGCCGACGGGTCGCAGGCATGTGGATAACGCGGAGCGCCGGGTCGCAGCAAAACAATCTCGCGGATACGCGGCCCGCGACTTGATCAAGGATTCGCGGAAATTTGAAACGACGTCGTTCCCGCGATGGGTGTGTTTTTGAAGCGTTCAAAACAGAAGTCGATATTAAATTCTGCTCCGTCGTCACACGCAAGTTTTGCGTTGAGGGTTTCAGGATGTTCTCAAGAGTTGCTGCGGAGACGCCACGGAGGATATCGTGTATTATTTTCTGGATTTACTTTTCTTTGTTTTATGAGTCAATATATATTTTTTAATCTGATAGATATGAACAACATGTAAAGAAAAAAAAGCACTTGAGGATTCTGAAAATAAAACTGCTTTTATCAATGGGTGAACTCGTAGAAAATTATGATTAAATTTTCCCGAAATTATTCTTCTCGTAGAAAAGCTGCAGCTAAGTCTATTGAAACATATCTTGTTCCCCACTTCATTTTTTACATTGGATTGGCCCGCCAAAAAATTATACGAAAAAAGTCCGCAATTATTGCAGTTGCTTTGAAGTGTTTCAAAGAACATGCGAATGACGTTTTTGCTCCAGCAATATTCTAATACATTCTAAAGAGAAACTTATTAAACTCTTTGACATTTGAAGAACCATATCAAGTCGAGAGTATTGCGAAATCCTCCTTTATGAGCCTCATCGGTTTGTGAGAAGGCAGTTTCAGGTAAAATCGTCCACTACAAAACGTCTAAAGTAACGTCCGCTAATGAAAATGTCCAAAAATGTTCGTATGATATTAAAATGCATTCACACTTTAAGAAAAGAAGGTAATTACATTACACAATAGTGGAGTATTATTGACGTTGCTAGAAATTCCAAATTTTGTAGTGGTATTGGTAACCGCTACAATAGTTAAATGGCTCAAATTATTATTTTTCAAAACTCGAAGTACATATAGTTCAAGATGGATATATGTACCACCATTCTAGAAGTAGAAATTGTTTGAAAATTTATTAGCGCTGGGTAGAAAGAAATATTTGCAACGTCCGATATGCAACAAATATAATCTATAAAACATAAATTTGATGAAAGATGGTAGAAGATAGGACTTACGAAAAGCAGATGATGCTGTAGTGGAAGGGTTGCTGGTCAATGCGACAGTGAAGGAAAGAGCTACAGAGAGACTTCTTGAAGGACCGAGGAGGATTGTAGGAGACGTCATAGGACCAATAGAACATGAAATTCTGGCAAGTCAACCTGAAAGAAACATCCTTAAATATCAATAACGAACAAAATATAGTGCAGGCAGTACTATACAATACAATGTAGTGCACACAGTGCTAGCGAAAATTAGTACAGTTGAGTACAGAAACAATAACAACGTTAAAGTCTTATTTGCGTGATATATCAGATAATTTAAAACTTAATTTACAGCCAGAATCTCAGCAGGAAGAACATCATTGGTGTACATTTTTGTACTGTGGGCCTTTTTGTAATAACCTTTATGGACATACAACAAATGGGACATTGTTTACCCTGAACATTTATTTAAATGGACATTTAAATAGTTTGGATATTTGTACATCTGCTCATTTGTTAAATAGACTTTTTCCATTGGACATTTTTACCTCCAACCGAAATGGCAGAAGACGCCAGAGCACCAAATCAAATCGTCAAGAGAATAGAAAAGTCATTGTCATGACGAAGACCGAGAAAATTAATAGAGTAGTATTTTTTATGAGAATGTAGGAGGAAATTGCTTTTAAAATGTACTGTAACGTCATTGTTGGCAATATGTTGTGAGTGAGAATACTCTACACTGTTCAAGAACAAACAAGTTTTGTTGGTGTGTTTCAAAAAGAAGTAATAGTCTGATAGTAACGGCTGATAATAATTTTCATTATATATCAAGCATTGCGTAAAAATGATGACGAGATTTTGAGATCACGTGCGCTTGGACGTGAGCAAAAGAGGAAGAGATCGTTTAGAAGAATGCAGCACAGAGCTGTCCATGACAACCGCTCCCGTAATACCTCAGGTAGATCGAGGGGCGGAGCCCCCAGACAGCTAGGCGTCGACGTCAGCGGGATTGTGGCACTGCGGCGGCGGTAACAGCAGGGTTAGCGGCGGGGGCTGCGGCTGCGGCGGCGGCGGCGGTGACAGAGGCAACGTCCGCCCCCGCAGGCTCAACATCCGTATGCGCCCGGGGCGGCTGCTGCTCGTCAGCCCTCCCAGCCCTCACCCGCACCCTGGCCTCGCCCCGCCCCGCCCCGCCCCGCCCCGCCCCGCCCCGCCCCGCCCCGCCCCGCCGCGGCACGCCGCACCCTGGCCTCGCTCCACTCCGTCTCGCCCCGCCCCGCCCCGCCCCGCCCCGCCGCGCCCCGGCCCGACCTCCAGCCCCCCCCCGCGCCACGCCTCCCGCGCCGCCGCGCCGCTCCAAGTTCGGATCTCATTAGCGCGGCTGTGCCGGGCGGGGCTGTGCCTGCCTGCCTGCCGGCGGCGCCAACAGTGCTCCGGCAGTCGCTACCGCACGCGCCCCCAGACCAATAAGCGGCGCCGCGCCCCTCGCACGTCAGCACACAGCGACACCTGTTCCGTTTGCGGCGGCGCCGGGGCGGGGGCGGGGGCGCGGGGACTCGACGACTTCTCTCGCCGGCGCCGGCGCGATTTGCTGCGGGATTGAGATTGGCTTTTATGAGTGGGCGAGCGACCGGCGTTCCCGGCATTCGCCTTTGCCAGCGAGTCGGGGATTTGCGAGCCGCTTTATCCCGTTCATCTTGCTTCTGAGCCACTCGTTTTTTAATCATATTGTGTTCTGTTTTCCTCAAACATTCGACCGAGAAATCCGCAGAAATAATAAATCTCTGAGGTTATACAGAATGTAAAATTATCAAACCCTAACACACTAGTACGCCTTGACGAAACGATTCTGATACAAACTGTTCTTTTGTAGTCCGCCGAGATAAATATTAATATTCACATTTATTTGTCAAGATCGAATGATTAATTAATCAACATGTTTTACTTAGAATTTCAGTGTTTCATTTCAAGTGATCTTCATATATTATTGAATGATTTGGGATAGTGAAACCAAATGATGTCATCCTATCTGTGCCGAATGCATTATCACTCCTCCTTCAAAGACGGAATGAATTTAAACATATTTTGTAAAAGAAGAAATGTACTATGAAAAGTTAATTTTGAAATTCAAGAAACGTGGGTTTTATGTTCAGTTCAGACATACGATTGCGTGTTTTTATTTCATTTTGTTGTAAATATTGAACTCACTTTCATGCTGTATTATTCGAACATGGTCTCAAATAATATTACAGTATTAATCTTCTTTCTTTTCAAACTCCTTTGCATAATTTACTCACTCCGATAGGGGAAGGTAATTTCGCTTAAAGAACACGATAAGATTCGAATCACCTTGGCGAAAGGAAGTGTTAATCCTTAGAGCCTACGCGGATCTTAATGAAACACGAAATCGGGATTCCTTTAAGTGTGGAGATGCTGCGCAGAAGATTCCCCACCCGAGATTCGGCAACGCCGAGAGAAAATGAGCTGAAATTAAGTTGTGCCGAAGTATCATTAAGGCGGGCTGTTGTACTCTCGACAATTCCGGGGAGATAATCCAGAGCTTTATACCATTAAATTATCTTCCAAAGGTAGTTCAGGTCTATTGTTCTGTGGTTCACAGCTCGTTGCGGATTCGAAGAGTCAGCGTATTTAGGTTAGTACAACACAACTGTTTGCTTTGATTCTTGGTTGAATGTGTTGCAAATGTAAACGAAAACAGTGCTGATAGTGTGTTACTAGCGAATAGCTTGCAGCGTTGTTATGAGAAACGACTCTTGACACATTTCCACGGCATTTTCAAACCAGAAACAAACCACAACTTTAGAACATTGCATTTTCACCGAGTTTTTATTATTGTCCTTCACCAAAAGTATTTTGAATACGGCCTGAATATCTGTAAGAGAAGTTTAACCATTCTTGAAAATAGGAGAGAGTAGTGAACAGTCACACTTAAATCACCGGGACTTTATTTTTAAAAAAATGTTTGTTTTGTCAATAAGAAAATTTGTATGTTTTACTTACCTCATATTTAAACAAAAACAAGATTGTAATATAAAATTATTGTAGCACAAAATGTATGACCTCTTGGTTTCATTATTACTTACTTTTATACTGAAACTTCAAGTTTCTTTTCTCATACAAAGCTTTATGTAACAGTAGGACTAGTACTAAAATAGTTCTCCATGAAAACACTGTTCCCGTGTTATACGACCCGACAACTGTGCATAAACCCACTAGTTTCTTCTTGTCTTTACTGTTCCTCCTGCTGTTGATGCGAATACTTCATTTTACTGTCGCTGCCGCTATCGCGCTGTTTCTTCTCCGTTCCTCTCCCCTCTGCTCCTGCTGCGTTCTCCATTTCCCTCGGGCATTCTCATCATCCCGTCCTTTCGCGTGTTCTCCTGCCGCCGTCCCGGCGCCGCTAACGAAGTCGCGAGCCCAGTAAACAATAACCGGTGGGCGTGCGGCGCCTGGGAAAGGCCCGGCGGCGGGGGCCAGAGACGAGGGCGGGGCGGTGTCCAAATTCGCGTCACGTCCTCCCCGGAGTGCCTCGCCCAGCTCCGTCGTCAAACAGCGCCCTCCCACGCCCGCACCCCGCCCCGCCCCTTTCCCCCGCCACGCGCCGCGCGGTGTCGGTCGCGCCCGATTCTTTCGGTAAACAGTCCACCCCGCTCCATCCCTCTCCACCCCGCTCCCCGCGGCGCGGCGCCGCTGCTGCGGAAAAGCGCACCGATGTGTGTCCCCGGCGCACACGCGACCGGCCGTGAGTGGAGACGGGGCGCGCGCTTAGCCGCGGCCGCGGCCTAGGCTTGCACGCGCGTTCTCCTCGCTGCGCGGCGCAACTTGCTGAATCGTTGGAATCATTATTTACCGCACGTATTTGCACTAATGAAACGCCGATTTTGAGTAAATAACGTCATTTTTGCGTATGGAATTTTTACAGGAATTGCACCACTGAAGTTGATTAGTTCTTCCACAAATGAAGCAAAGACTAGATAACGTATTGTTTTCGGATGTAATAAATAATTAGGCACTGAAACGTCTTACTCTTGGAGGTGATAATCCCACGCTTGAAGCCAACTTTAACGTTTAGTTTACAATTTCATTCGCCGAAACTGGGCGTTATGTTCATTGTTTGCAGTTTTTTTAGTTTTTTTTTGTTACTTATGAAAACGTTTATAAATATGGATAATATCACCACAGAAATGATTCCATCCCAATCCATTAAAGGTTTGTTTAAATTGAAGGAAGTCCAATTTGTGGAATTGTAGAGTTACTGATGAAAAAATTAATTTACATGACTTTTTAACACTTTTGTGATGAATTAAAGTTGGCATTCAGTCCTAACGTGCCACAAATAAATGATAGTATATGTGTACGTAATGTCACGTTTTGAACCTAATCATTCTTGTAAACACCAAAACTATGCTTCATTATCAGGTTTCCAACAGCATGCTACTATGATTTAGAATATTATACTCGCAGCATTGCCTTGTGTCCATGAACCAATATGTAGCTGTAGCTGGCGTACATCAATACAGCGCACAAACTTCAGTTAAATTTACATTTTTTGTGAGTTTTTTTACATCCTGCTATGGTGACTAGATATGAAAAATCTTTTATCTGCGAAATATGACTCTCGGAGCTGTTTTATGTCCGAGAATTTTATCCAACGAAAGTTTCAAATGAAGTAATATAAAACGTTATTGGATTTCTCTCGCTAACACTCTCCGAATCTTATTAACGACACAATCAATTCTTCGTGTATTACTTTCTCGTATATTCAAGTTATTAAATATAAAAAGGATAAAAAGTAGGTATTTGAGATTATCTACAATGCTGGATTATCGAAACTGTTGATTACCGTGTCATCTTTCCTGTGGGTCGTTATTACATTTTCGCCCCTTCCATTTCCGATTCAACGTAAGGAATTACACTTGCGCCTCGTTTGTGTACCTTGCACTTGTTGGACACGCTCCCTTTCACCGCCGGAAGGAAGTCCAGAGTTTCACTTCTGCCGCAAAATGATTAAAACTTGCGTCCGCGTTATGGGTTCATTAATTGCGTTTCCTCGAACGCGCAAGACGTGTTTGGAAGGTACGAGTATAATTATAGCTCGCAATTAGTAACGGCGAACTTTGGATGGACTGGCGCCGCCGTGGGGGAAAGTTGCCCCTCGCGCGGGTATCACATGCGGCCATTAGAGTAATGACGGCATTTAGCGGCGCCGCCGGGAAGTCGACGGCCGCGGAAGGGTTTTGCGGCGTCACCGGACCGACCGAGATGGATGGGTGACTGGTGACTCGCCCCGCGCTGGCTCCGCGACGGATGGCGCTGTGACGGCGTCCGCCGGTTCCGCTGCCCGGTTCGTCGCTGCTTTTGCACTTCTCTGCGTAGATGACCGGGAGAGTTGGCACAGGGCATCGGCTGACGTCACTGCAGTGCCTCTGACCGGGACGGCCTAGGTTCGAGTCCCGACGACGGCAGGACTTTCCACACGAGCTTGCCGGCTAGGTCGAATTCAGTCGCTGTCTGGAGGAGAATTCTAGCGGCCGGCTGGTCTGATCGGTAGTTTTCCGTGGTTTCTCCGTTTAGCATCAGGTTTATGCCGGAACAGTATCCTAACAAATGGGCCACGGACCGCCCGCGATCTTTGCTTCTTCTGCCTTGTCCTATCCTCTCCCCTTACAAACACACACACACACACACACACTACTCTACACTACTCATTTACACACGTCTGGAGACCGGTCGGGGGCTTAGAGTTTGCCCCGCTGATTGGAGATACTTGGTTGAGGAAACACCGCTAGTCGACGGTAGGCCGGCGCCTGATCTCGCCATCCAGCGGGGGAAGATCATCGCCACCTCCCGAGAAAAAACACGCACTACACTTACGGGACAAATGACTTCAGACGTTGACGCGCCCGGAATCAGTAATCAATCAATTAATCAATCAACGTGCATTGCCTCTGTGGCACCTTTCCATCTCATTTACATGGCGCTCATGCCCTTCGTTTTTCAGCGTTCTTCCTTACTTGTCAAGTCCTGCTTTCCTGTCCTGTCGCCCAATCTCCTCGTGTTCTTATTTCTATTACCCCAGTCTGTCTTTCCTTCGTGATTCTCCATTGCCGGTTTCTGTCCTTCTTTTCGTGCAGTTCCTCCCATCTTCCTTATTGCCTCCATTGTCACTCCATCTCTTCCACTGCTACAACTACTCGAGTCTCACAGTTAGTTTCAATATTTTACGCTTTTTCTTTAATTCAATTCGATCGATGTTTTTCTTCGTTCCTATTTTATATCTATCAAAATAACTATCGTATTTGTTATGTCCTCTCAAAACAACGATTCTTCTTTGTCTCCACCAACAATAGTGGTGACCAAATGAGTTATTTCATTCGTATCTTCTCTCTTCATTTGTAGCGAGTCACCACCGATCCCAATTTCTGTTGCTCATGTTGTTTCTACCAGAGAGAGCAGATTAATGTCTTGAGCTAAAAGCGACGTGAGCCGTGTATATTGCGGTATATGCGTGCTCAGTAGGGCATCGAGGATGTTGGAGGAAGCTTGCAAACACCCGTCCTTTGGGAGCGTCATGTGTACTGTACGTAATGGCAGCAAGGCATAAATGGGAAAATAACTGCAGCTGTCGTAATATTCATGTACAGATATGGGTGTTAGAATAATTGAAATTGAAACAAATATACAACAGAATATCAATATGTATCTAAGCTGAAATTTGCCTTGTCAGCGAACATCGCTGAGTAATCAAAAAAGGGAATAATATATACTTGATCATTTGACTTTAGATTCTTAATCATCGTCTTTTAAGTAGAAATGAAATATCAGAATGAGGGAATAAAATGAAATTGTCATCGCTTAGCACTGAATCTTTCGTGGGTTAGGAATTTTAAACTTCACGAAATGCGTGAAACAATTAATTTGCTTCGGCTTTGTGGTAAAGTATCGAACACTGTGAGTGAATGTGTGGAAAAAATATGTTACATTTTAACTTCTGGTATCAGCCGACGCTCAGTGATATCATTCCAGTGTTTTGTTTTTTTACACACTAGGAAGCTGTAACCCTTTGCTTGACGTCTTAACTCCGCTGTAACTCTGATCATTCGCTGGTAGCTGATAAATCCGTTGGCGCTTGAAGAGCTTATAACGAGAAAGTGGCGACCAGGTAGCGTTCACGTTGCCGCCCTATTTAACCCTGGAGTGGTGGCGGTGGTCATTTCTGACCCCTTTAAGTTATTTCTTTATAAAATTATATTTAGCAAGAAATAAATGCGAAATTAGTTATTTTAATAATAATCAATAATTTATAAGGTCGTTTTAACTTGATGCAATATTATAAACAAATATGCGGTTGACGAATTGAAACAAATAAAAGGGCAAAATTATCATTTGTCTTTTTTATGAAGTGATTCCATTTACATTTTCCTGAATATTTTTCAACGACAAACGTATCAGAAAATTAAGTTTCATTTTCTAACATTGTCTCACATAAAAACAATTTATTGAAAATGCTTTAAAGCCAATCAACACAACTTAGAAAAACTACGAAATTTAAGATGTTTGTATTGGTTTAACAAATATTTATAAATGGTTTATTACGTATAAAAGTTTGAAAATCTTGCAGACAAAGCTAAAGAATGTGGTAAAAGGTATGTGAAATGTAAAGCTTCTGACTGGAAAAAATAGGCAACTGCAGCTAAGCAAAGATACGTGGGGTCACAAAGGACCCCGCGCCATCTCTCTCGGGTTAAGAAGCTCTCTCTCCCGGCACGCAAGCAGTCACATTCACACCTCATGCACACGTTTTCGGGCAACAAAAGGACTTGGAAGAAATAGGGTTATCAAGGTACTATAAGATACATTAAAACGAAACATCCATGCCTTTGGCGCCATTCGAATCCACAGCTGGCGACTACTGTCGTAATATCTTCGAAACAGGACCCGGCATATAAAAGAAAATAAATTGATCGAAAATATTCTGGATAAAAATATTGGATTTCTTCTTGCCCACTCACCTTAAAATATTTTCAGCGAGTTTCGACCGGAAAACTGCATAATCGGTGGTTAAAAAGAGCAAGAATTAAATGAAAGAAGTGCGTGCTAATTAAACTCTCAAACTTTGAATTCTTTTCTTAGGTGACAATTTTCTGTCCGGAAATTAGAGGCAAATAAACTATTATTTCCCAAATAATCCGGAAGGAGGACTTTGCGTTTTAAAAATTTCCTTGTTTCTGTTAAGAATAACTCTGAATTTAAATGACAGTACGACATTGTTCACATTGTTCATTGTTCAATCGAAAGGTTCTCCATTATCTGCCTGAATTTTTTAAAATTCATTACATTATTGTATAATATATATTTTTTAAATGTTAAAAAAACTTTTTCTCAGAATTTTGAAATGCTTATGCTGACACCTTTTAAGACGTTATGGAAAACAACGTGAAGTTGTATTTGCGTTACTACATTTTAAGGTGAAAATTAGAACAATCTTCAGGTTCGAACACATTGCCCACAGGGGCACGCCAAGCGGATAAGGTTTGATTGATTCGTGTTTCCGCGCGCGTCAACTAGTTAGGTCATTAGTCCCGTAAGTATAGTGCGTGCTTTTTTTCTCGGGCGGTGGCGATGTTCTTCTCCCCGCTGGATGGCGAGATCTGGCGCCGACCTACTGTCGACTAGCGGGGTTTTCCCCTCAACAAGATATCTCCCAAAAGCGGGGCACCGCCCCAGCCGGGACAAGCTGTAAGCTCCCGACCGGTCTCCCGGCATGTGTGGTAGTGTAGTGCATGTTTGTGTGTGTGTGTGTGTGTGTGTGTAAAAGAGGAGATGATAGGAGAAGGAATAGGAAGGAAAGATCGCGCGCGGTCCGTGGCCCGTTTGTTAGGGTACTGCTCCGGCGGATAAGGGTTGCTTCTTCCTCGCAAGAGTAAGCCGATGCAGCAGGTAGCATCGTTTCGCAGCCGACTCCGTCCGTCACGCCCCGTCTCGGGTTGCAAACAAAGTTGGTGGCAGGCTTCGCTGCCGCCGCACAAGGGCGAGACGCGAGGAGGAAGTTTTCCGAGCCGAAGATCCTTTCTTCCCCGGCGGAGACGCCCAGTAAATCATTCATAAGGCGGCCGCGTATGCCCGCGCGGTGAATGATGGCGGGCGAAGGCGGACGGGGGAGGGCGCGGCCATGCGTGGGAAAGGGAAAGGGCTGGAGGGAGAGGGTCACAATAGCCAGGGCGACCGAAATGGCTGCCCGGATCTGACTTGCATGGCTACGGGAGTCACTCTTTCTTTGGAAGTCTGGGTGTGAATTCGAAAGCGGTTTCCCAGTTGAAAATTTCAACAACTACTGCATTCGTGATTCAGCTGATTTTAGAAAGTATTAGTATCATTCGAAGTTTGGGTGAAGTGGGTCGTCTAAGAATAATAAAGTAACATTGTCGAGAAGAACACTCTGGAAAGCGGACGATAACTTCAAAAAATTGTTGTCATAGTCGTATATTATACTCATGTTTCCCTTAGAAATATGTACTTTAATTACGTATTTGATTTATTATGTCTTTATAATAAGTGATAAAATGAATGTCCTAGTCGATTCTTCGACAAAATACTTCGCACATTTATTACAAAGTAGTGCTAAACTTGTTTTTCCTTGCAGAGATATTTCAGAAGGTTCTATGTTGCTACAAGCTGTTTTAAGGTGAAAAGATTTATTTGCCATAGTGTTGCTCTCTTGACTCTCAGTGTGTGCGAAGAAGACATAATTCTTTTCTACTGAAATGATTTATACAAGTGAATTTTCAAGTACTGTTTCTATTTTGAAATGACGAGTCTGAAGTTACGTACGAAATACTTCCAAAGATAAAGTAAAGTCGCGGCTCTTCTTTCATAATCTCGAGGGCTTCCACTGACGACCATTTTTGCGAAAAACTGTCTGAATCTTCATCGCGAAAAAAAAGGCGTCGACATCATTGCGTTAAGACTCTTTGAAAACTCCTCCGCCGAGGCACCGGAAACGAGCCTTAGAAGACATCACTTGCCCTCAGGGAGGATTTTGAAACCGACAGACCATTATTTCAACGGTCTTTGCTGACTCGCTGTAACTGCAGAAGAACAAGACAGCCTCCCGAAATCGCGGGACGTTTGTGTGGATTGGGATATCGGCTGTCCGGGTGACGCCGCGTACCAGGCTGTATAGCCGATGTTTCGACCATCATTTCGCTCTGAAGAAGATCGCGAAACGATGGTCGAAACGTCGGCTACACAGCCTGGTACGCGGCGTCACCCGGACAGCCGAGATCTCAACTCTGGCCGCGGAAGCCTAAGACTTCGTTCCTATGGATTGGTTTCGCGTCGCACTCCCATGTTGATACGCAAACCGCTGGCTGTGCGAGGTTCGCGCTGGCGGGTGGCGATTGCGCTCACAGGGTCCGGAAGTGCGCGCGAAGAGGGCGCCCGGGGTTCGATACAATTCCACATCTCTCGTGTGTGCGTATCGACAGGCCTCTCGCCTCTCCGCTGTGAAGAACAAAACCCGGTTACCGTAATGCTATTCCTCGGCAATCAAATTCGTGTTGCGCTGCGCGTCTGTCTGTGCTTTTGTGGCGCTTGTACCGTTCTTCCGCGTGCATACCCCCACCACCCTTCGCGTCGGGCTAGTGGGTCCCCACTTTCATACAAGGAGACCCTTCGACTCGTGTTACCATTTTGTCAATTCTGCCTCTACGCAGATTCTTCTTCTTCGCAGATCGTTCTCTTACTTTTCTCTCTCTCCCTCCCTCTCTCTCTCTCTCTCTCTCTCTCTCTCTCTCTCACGCACCCTGACCTTCTACAGCGTTGCGTTCGAATTTCATTCTCAACGCAAACATCGCCTTTCTTACCCTTTTTATTACGGTTCACATCTTCGTCTCGCGTGGTCTCTTTTTTATTCCGAGCTCGTTCTTTTTTTCCGTTTTCATTTCCTCCTGTCGTTTTCCCTCGCGCCTTCTTCTATCCGCAGACTTCCGTTGGTTGCCGCATTCTCCTTCTGGCTGCTCTTCGTGCCCCATCACTTCGGCGACGCACCTTGCTGCCATCTGAAGAAGAGATTTTGATTGTTGATCCAGCGATTCTAAACAGGATATGGAATTCTCTATGCGTTGTGCACACTTCGGAATATCAAAAAGGCAAACATGATTCACATGGGGACCTAAAGGTGACACGTGCATGTAAAATGTGAAGATCGTGGAGGAATTATTTTTGCACGGTGCTTTATGTTGAAGAAAGGTGTCAGCCAAAAATACCATTATTCCGTATTTTGTAAGATTAGTTTTTCCAGACTTGTTTTATGTTTCCTGAAGCAATTTGTGCTAATGTTCTTCTTAAAAAAACAACTTGAAATTCCGCGGTATATGTTTTGTTACGTTCAAGTCTTTTCGATTTTAGCACGAAGTTCAATATTCAGGTCTAAACAGCGTCTACAAATATAATACATTGTCCGGGTATTGAAAATTGCCGTAATTTTAATTGCTGCAATAGTATCTGCGAGTAGGATTCGAGAAAGTACAGTGAAATCATTTCCAACACGAATCACTTCAGATGGACTTCATTGATACGCGTTGACTCTTCTCAGTTTAAAAACTCTTCTTTTGGAAGCGACCGTCATCCCATAACATTCGGATTAAATTTAAACTACAATCGGGAGAACCGACGGCATGAAATTGCCTGTCTGCGTTTTACGTGCCTTGCGTTTTGTAAGTACACCGCGTCGCCTAGGGACAGCCGTTTGTTCCTTTCACTCTCCGTCTCGTGCCATAAAACAGGGCCTTGAGAAGGAAAAAATGCCCCATTCCGCATCCCGTCGCGTGTAATTCTACGCGGCGTATTTGAGCGGAATGGGAAGCTCGCCGCCGCCGCCTCCACCGCCGCCACCGCCGCCTCCACGGCCTCCTCGGCCGCTGCCGCCGCCGCCGCCGCCGCCGCCGCCGCCTCCGCCTCCTCGGCCGCCGCGACCGCCTCCTCCGCCGCCGCCTCCACCGCCGCCTCCTCCGCCGCCGCCTCCTCCTCCTCCGTCGCCGCCGCCTCCGCCACCGCCACCGCCTTCTCCGCCGCCACCGCCTTCTCCGCCGCCGCCACCGCCGCCTCCTCCGCCGCAGCCTCGTCCTCCTCCCCCGCCTCCGCCACCACCCTCGCCGCCGCCGCCGCCGCCTCCGCCACCTCCCCCGCCGCCGCCGTCTCCGCATCCCATTTGGGAGGTGTGCAGCGGCGCGGCGGAGCAGTGAGGGAGTACTCGGATGTACACGCCCCCTATCTGCCTTCTCAAGTCGCCTCGCCCTTCTCCGCAACCCTCCGCCCGCGCTCCTTATCTGAGCCCTCAGCTCGCGTGCTGGGACGGCGCTCGTCTTTCCCACGCTCCGGCCTTCGTCGCGTCGTCGCAAGAGCGCTGCGCGAGCGAGAGCATACCTTGCCCCTCGCTGGGATCCGCAGCGTCGCCCCGCGCGGCTTCTGGCTTCCGCGTGCTCTGCTCCTGATGAGAACAGTTTAGTGGGTAGTATCTCGGTGTATTCTTACCTTCATTATCACTTTTACATTACTTTCTTTCTTTCTTTTGGTTATGACTTGTTTCAGCTTTCGGTGCCGTATTTTTGACTTTTAAAAAACTTCTCCGCTTTCGTCGATTTTACAGTTTGTTTTTTTATCCCGTCATATTTTACTCTGATGATACCCAGTCATTCTCAGTCACCCTGTTCCCCGTTACTCACATTCTTTCTGTCTGGCATACGCCCTGGATTTTGAGATTCTCTGGCTTTATCTTATGTCTCTCATTCTTCCCCATATGTTTGTTTTTCTTCTGTCTTTGACACATACTTCTCTTTCAGTCTCGACTTCTCGTTCGCACCAAAAGTCCTCTCTCGCCGTGCGAGTTCTAAGACATTCTACGTACTTTCCCGTTACACTACCGCGAGGATCCCGCGTCATTGCAAAGACGAGTCTTTTGCATTTGTGACATTTTTAAAACATCGACATTTTCGAGCAGAAACATGTTTTGCAGAATCATCTTTTGCTTTAGATATTTTCTCAGATCGATATTTTTGTTCAGAAACATCGATGTTTGTGAACAATTTATCATGATATAAATAAAATGTCCAGCATATATTTTTTGCCGATTGCTCGCAATCAGGAACCGTCAACAACTGTCGCAGTTGTCGATCTTCAGACGGAATGAAACCCTTTGCTCTTCGTAACCTTTCTCCAGTGTTATTACCTTTTTGGTTATTTGTTACGTGGTTAAAATGCATTTTGAATCTTGACTACATAGAACATTGAATACAAGTTAAGATGGGTCACGCTTAAGGCATAATATATATTAAACTGATATTGACGTGTGATGTTTCACATTACAACCAGGACTTGGATATGTTTCGTCGTATTTAAAATATCTATATTTTAAACAAGGATGTTTCTGGTCCACATTTTCATCGACATCGGAAACCTTTTTATTGACGTATCGATGTGTTGATGTTTTGCCAAAATTTGCCCTCACTAGCCATCGCCTGACGTCAGTAACAGGTGTACGAAGTGCGTCGCGCATCCTCCCCAGCCGTGGCCGAGGCGGCTCCCGTCCGGCGCCCCGCGGAGGCGGAGCCCATCCCGCCCCCGCCGCCCCCGCGCGCGCGCGGCCCTGCTGCCGCTGACGGGAGGTCGCGCACGCGCTCTCGCTCTCCCTCCCGCCCCACGCCCCCCTCCCATCCACGCCCGGCCTCCGTGCCTGCTGAACGGATGCGACAACAATGTCGAGGTTTTCAAAACATCCGTGTATTTGTAGAAACATCGATGATTTAACGTCGATGTTCAAACATCGATGACTTAACGTCGATCTTTCAAACATCGATGAGTTAACGTCAATATTTCAAATATGGATGATTTAACGATGGTGGTTTAAACGTCGATGTTTCAAACATTCATGATTTAACGTGGATGTTTCAAACATCGATGTTGTAATGTCGATGTTTCAAACATCGATGATTTAACGTCCATTTTTTGTGATCGATGTTTTCAAAACATCAATGTTTTGTATCAAATCTATGATTTAACGCCGATGTTATTTAACATCGATGTTTTGTGATCAATGTTTTTCCTTTTCCGATGTTTTGTTTCTGAATGAAAAATTCCCATGATCACAATACTGTAAAAGTTAAAATATAAAATAATAACTGATTAATCAGTCTGTTATTTAATGTGTTGAAAACCAAGGAACGTTGTTTGTAGTCGTATAGCTTCCAACTGATTTCCAAAAAATATGTGCCGAAAATTGCTCCACAGTAACTACATCGGAAATAGCATTATTATTTAAAAGGTTAGTGATTTTCTTTTGAAACAATTGTGCAATTCGTGGATTTTTTAATGAACTATGATGGATATTATTATTAAAAATGTTTTATTGCAGTTAGTTTTATAAATTTGTCGAATATTTTATTGATTTTTATGTGAGCAAGTTATTGAAAACAGCTTTGAATAGGGGGCAATTATTGATAAATTATATGATTCTTTTGTTGAGCTTTTTTAAGTGTGTGTTGGATTAATCTCACCTCCAATCAGAAGCTGGTTGAGATGTTGCTTTTCTGAAAATGACTCGTGTAATTAATTGAAAATTATAGTTATTAACTTGTTATTTATGGCGTTACGTGCTTCGTATGAGTTTGCTACGATGGACTCGCCGACTTGAGAGATGTGGTTACTACCCAGCCGCGACAATTGCCTCGCCGCGTTGGTAGCGGAGCCTCCTAGAGCCGCCACGGTTTCTGCTGTTGCGACTCCCTTTGCCACTGCCGCCACCAGCTCCACCGCGAATTTATTCCCTGACAGTTTTTGTTCCTCCCCTATCTTTCTCACGAAGAATAGAAACATGGCAGACCATCCAATTGGTAGAATGTAGAGTTTATGAGCTCGTAAACATCCTCCTTTTTTTTCATTTGCTACCATGAAAACGATGTCCGAATTACAAGTTGTATTTACTTATTGAAAAATATTACGATCGTCCCATCTTTGTATAAAACTAGCGGGGCTAAAACAGCACGTATTTTGTCCCCCGTTTTCACGCAAAATGACGTAAAAAGTACTCAATTTTTCGAAAAATTGTACATGACCTTATTTCGAATCTATCTTTAAAGAACATAATTCATTAATGGAAAAAGCTCTATCTTCATAATTGTAGTTGTAGGAAGACGGCGAAAAAATTTTGAACTTTTGCAATTTTCAAAAATCAGTTTTTAGCGCACACGGGAACTCTACCATTCTCTTAAACCTCCTTCATAATATCCAACAACAAAATTTAATCAAAAATGATATTACAATTTTTTTTAAAATTTGGAATGTGCCTCATGGTCTTCATGTAAAGTAACCCAAAATTGAAATGTGTTTCAAATGGGAGGGGTGCGATATCAACCAGAACTATTGGGGAATATCAATTTTGGAGAAAATCGGTTGAAAGGTTAAGCCGCTAGCTTTGTTCAGAAGAACAGACAGACGGACAATCGTTTGGCGTCCTTCGGTTTATCGGTATCAAGGACACATGAAACATCGATTTTATTTATACCGTGTGATAGAGGTTTTTTCTCTAAATTTAGCAACTGGATTTATCCATTTTTCGTGACCAGGGCTCTGTAATGAGAGTGTTTCTGCCGAAAATTGGCCGTTTTTTTGCACAGCATTAAGTTCCCTCTACTCCGTAGGGAGAAAATAAAAATATTGAAAGCATTTATACTAAGCACTGAAAATTTCAAATCAACATTGAAAAGCACATACAGTGACGTAAACTGAAGTATTCTAACAATTAAAAAGATTTTGGTTTCGTCTTTTCACGTGCGTCGTCCTAGACATCTTTTGCAGCAGCCGTTGCTTGTCTCCACGAAATTAGTTTCTGCTGCACTCATTTTCTTTTGTAGCTCTATTTTTCGCATCATTTAATCTTTCACGTTGTGGCCTTTTTTCATTCCTTGACGGTTCGTATCGGACGCCACAAAAAAAACTACAACAAATGAACAGCACAAAGGACTCTCGTCCCATTGATCCTCTTGCGGGGTGTGGCGTGGGATACACCTAGTTCTCCTGTCTGAGGTTAGTGCCCGTGAAATGAAGCCCGTAGAATTGTCGCAACGGGCGTGTCTGACTGCTCGGATAGAAATGGTTGCATAAAGGCAATGAAATCTCTCTTCCTACCTTCAATGGTAGTTGATGCCAAGTGCCGTGCTATGGCACACTCTGTAGTTACATGTTTTATTCCGTTGCACAAACTTCACGTCGATTTACTGACATCGTTGCTTGATTGCTTATTAGTGATTCCGGGCGCCTCAACTACTAGGGTCATTAGTCCCGTAAGTGTGGTGCGCCGACCTACCGTCTGCTAGCGATGTTTTCCTCAACGAGGTATCTCCCACCAGGGAGACACCGCCCCAGCCGGGACTAGCTCTAAGCTCCCGACCGGTCTCCCGGTATGTGTGCTACTGTAGTGCATGTTAGTGTGTGTGTGTGTGTGTGTGTGTGTGTGTGTGTGTGTGTGTGTGTGTAAGAGGAGAGGATAGGACAAGGAAGAGGTAAGGAAGACCGCGCGCGGGCCCTAGCCCGTTTGTAAGGACACTGCTCCGGCATTCGCCTGGTGTTGATTGGAGAGACCACGGAAAACTACCGATCAGAGCAGCCGGCCGCTAGAATTCTCCTCCAGACAGCGACTAAACTCGACCTCGGTGAAAAGGTCAACAACCCTGCCACCGTCGGGACTCCAACCTAGGATCTCCCGGTCAGAGGCTCTGCACCCCTCACCATCACCATATCACTCCATTTAGTATAGATACCCGTAACGTTTTACAATGGTGGTCGCTAATGATCTCGTAGTTGATGCGACCTTAAATGAAAAAAAGAGCTGCTGCGGTGAGTGCCATTATTGTCTCGTGCACATAGTCTTGTCACCGTTGCCGTTCCCTCGCTTGCCCGGTGTTGCCGCTGCCCCTTGCTCCCCCTTCCCGCCACGTGCAATTCCTCTCCAGGCGCGCCCCCTCCCGCGCCGGAAGGACGCCGCCGGAACCCTTCGCCGTGCCTCTCTTCCTTCGCCTCCTGCGCCAGCGACGCCGCCGACGCTTTCAATGAGCCCTGACGTGCATGGAGCGCCGACAAAAGAGTGCAGCGCGCGGGAGACGGCTTGCCGAGAGCGCCGCCGACCGCCGACGCTTCCCCGCTCTCAGCCGCCTTCCTGTCCCCCCCCTCCTCCTCCTCCCCGTCCACCCCCTCCCCCTCTTTGTCGCTCGCGCCGTCGCACTTCCACCTCGTGCTGGCGGCGCGTCCCTCTCGCTGCGGCTCCTGGCGACGAGCGCTACGTGTGTACAGACTTGCGCGGCCTGTTTTTCGTGTTTTTTGTTGTTGTTATTGCTACTGAATGCTTGCCGCCGACGCTACCGTCGATACCTCCCACCTCTCCTCCTCCTGGCTCTGCCATATCGTCGCCGTGTAAGTTACTGGCAGTCTTATCAAGATCCGTCATCGCTTTGTATGTGCCATAAACGATTCCTTCGTCCGTAACCTCTGTTCAGTGCTGCTTCTTTTGCTTTAATCACCACCACCCTCACCCTTACCTCCACCTCCCTCACCGTCATTATCATCTTCGTATTAATTCATAGCCAAACTCTTCACCTCGACTACCGCTATTACCCATATACTTGTATATCGTGAAACACCTACACAGCTTCCTTCGTCGTGACGTAGCCGTTGTACGGATTTCCATCCATCAACACCACATCTTCTCCTCTTTCATATTTCATTTCTGCTCTTTTTCCATCTTGTTCCTAGCTGTGAACAGCACAACTTTTCCTTGACCTGCCCTCCAGCCGGGTCCTTCTCCACACTGCCCGTCGTTGCCGTCGCCGCTCCCGCCCTCGCCGAGCGCCTGTTTCTCGCCTTTTTGTTGAACGCCAGCTGCGTTCTGCTGCTGCCTTTTGATCTCGGAACCAATTCTGTGGAGAAGTTTCTGTGTAAATGTGTGTCGGTGTGTACGTTCGCAAACGCTTGGAAAACGCACCGAAACAACATTTCAGCTCCCCATAAAACGTTTTTCCTATTTACTTGGAAAGTATAGTGGCTGCGTAATTTCCCCGTTGCTAGGGCAACACGCTCAGTGTTTGAAAAGTTATTACAAAAATGAAATGAGGCGAGAATATGACGAATGCGATAACGCATTAATGCAAAACGCCCGAAGCGTGCAACTCTTTTTGAACCCTGATGAAAAGAATATTTTCATGAGATATTAATGTTTCATTTCATAAGGTTATTTATTACGCTACTCTTCAACCTCGTTTACTCATGGAATCGCGTGAAGAGCCATATTTTTAGTTCCCAGATCACGTATTCGCGTATAAAAAAATAATATGAAACTCTCGTTCCGGACATTTAGGTAATATCCGTGCACGAGTTGCTATTCATTAAATTCGAGAGGCCCTCTGGGTGACGGCCCGGAGCCATGCAAGCGGGGACGCGAGGGCGGAGTGAATTGGGAGGAGGCAGTTTTACTGCGGAAACGTGTACAACTCTCCTTTGCTCTTACGGCCTACAGAACACTACGCCATTTAGTGGAATTCTCTACTTACATCATAGGCTCTCAAATTGTATTTTGCACTTTTTTCATTTAAGGTCGCATTAACTTCGAGGTCATTAGCGACCACCATTGATTAACGTTAGGGTTATCTGAATACTAAATGGAGTGATACAGTGATGGTGAGAGGTGAAAGGTCGAACACAAATACAACCATGCCCATGGCAAAACTCGAACCCGCGAATCTTCGGCCTGAGGTCAGCATGGCGCTACTCTTAGCGATCTCGGTCACCCAGATCGGCGTATTTGCTCTTTGGGATTTTCGCAGAAAGATAATGGGCGTTTCCCTAAAAGTGCATTGAAGCATATTGTGTAAATTTATTTTAAAAATAAAATCAAATAAACATGTTTTCAGTAAAGGAAAAATACATTTTCTGATTGTCTATTTTACTACGTCTATTTTATCTACAGATTGATGGGTATGTTTATATCTTGTTCATTTTTATATAAAAAAGAAGACTTCTAATTGTCTCCAAAATAAAATTTCTCTATTTTAAAACACTAGTACCTTGTACAAAGCATTCAGACGATAGGATATGAAACGGAAGCCCCGTGGTCCAAAGATATTGTCAAAATTAATACGCAGATTTATCAATTTCTCTTTGAACTCGGAAATATCGAAGAAATAGATTCAGTCGCAATGGTGTATTATTAACCAATTCAAACTGATGCAAAAATTAAATTATTAGTATTGTTTGTCGAAGGCTATTTTCGAACCGCTTAAGCGATTGCAGAATGTTTCTCGATCCACGTCAGCATAAAACGGCTATTCTCTTCGGTACCCATCTCGCCACATTCTGCTTACTTGATTAGTTATTCAGGGCTCTTCAGCTGCTAAGATCATTAATCACGTAAGGGTAGTGCATGTTTTATCGCTGAAGGTGGTGGTTATCTTTCCCGCTGGCTGGATCTGGTGCCGACATACGTCGACTCGCGAGGATTTTCCCGCCACCAGGTATCTCCCACCAGCGTGGCACCGCCTCAACCAGGACAAGCTCTAGCGACAAGCGACTGGTCTCCCGGCGAATTTGGTAGTGTAGTTGGTATGATGTTATGTGTAAGAAAGGGATGATGGTAGTACACGGAAGAGGACGGAAAAAACCGCGCGCGATCCGTGTTCATGGAGTACTGCATTCGCCTGCTATTGTTCGAGGGGGAAAAATTATCAGAGCAGCCAGCCGCTAGAATTCTCCTCCAGACTGCGGCTGAATTCAACCTAGTTCTCTAGCTAGTGTCGAAAATCCTGTCAACGTCAGCACTCCAACAATCGGACCTCCCAGCGAGAGGCCGTGGAGTGACACTAGTTGATGCCCTGTGCCACATCTCCAGGTCGCAACAGTCTTGATGTCGATAGTGAGCTGATATCCTTTATCGCTGGATGGCCGTCTTTATCTTCCCCTAAAGAAACAGGAAGAGTGAGGAAGGGAAAGGAAATTGCTACCGACGTTCTTTTGTTCGCCGTGAGGAAAGGGGCGCGAAATGTTGCTCGCCTGTCACGCGCCTCTGCAGACAGCGCTTTTGTTTAGAGAGCGTGGCGCGCGGGAACAAAGCGGTAGGGTCATAGCGACGTTAATTATCGGAGGCACAGTCTTCTTGAATGCGCCCTTTCTATCGATACATTTTGGCTACCGAATTTTGCGGTCTGGCATCAAAAGAGAACTTCAGAGCGGCTACTATTCATGGAAAACTGGACTTATTTCACTAGTTTCGTGTGCAAATCATTTTGAACAATTCGTTATTTCACGGTTTTTGAAAAGGAGTGATTTCTGTAAAAATGTCTACTTGGTTGATATATTTTTTGACTTGGTGCAGAATTATTTTTTCTTTATATTCATTGAAATCAGATAAATTTCAAGTGTGAAATTTAATGTAAAGGAAAAGAATATTGCATTATTGATTGTGATCAAAACTAAACCCTTTTCAGAGCCATCCATCAGGCATTATAATAGAAGGGAATGTATCTCAGTTCTGGAAGCGGTAAATTTCGGTTTACGGTTTCTCCAAATCTCTGGTATACCTAGGGTCTTAATATTTCACCTGAAACATCCCCGTGAGGGTTCATCGGTTAGCTATACTGGCCAGGCACGTGTCCCCCCGTCCGTGTCCATCAAAGCACAGCCATATCCGTTTCATCCTCTGCATGCCGAGACGTCTGGGGAGCTCAGATCTCGAACGCTTCCCATTAATTTAGATTACCTCCTCTGATTTACGCTTTCGCCCCTTTAGGGCAACGTTATTACACTGGGCGGCGGCGGCGGCGGCAGCGGCGCACCCAGTAATCAGATACATCTCAGACTGTGGCAGTGCGAAGGCTGTGGTCGTACAACCGCCTTACTGTGGGTGATTTTCATCTACTAGCGGTCAAAACTGTAGTTTGTCCCTGTTTATTGTATATTACATCTCCAGTATGTAAAAGCTTATCTGAGTTAATCTCTAAGTGCTAAAAGGAACTAACCTGATTATTATATTTTGAATAATTTGAATCGTCGAAACTTCGTAGATTTCTTCTCCCTGATATTGTTTCTTCTTTGAAATCAACGATACCGAAAGAACATTGCTTCATTGAAACATCAAAGCTAGCGATAGCGAGGCATAGGTGCGAAATGTCTTGAAACGTGAAAAAACATCTTAATGATTTTGTGCCCGACCAAGTAGATCACCTCGCCCACAGGCCAGTTTCCGCCCACAGCCGCCGCAGCGTGAACAGCGGCGGGGTCGGTGTTTGGGCGCGGGCGATCTTGCGCCCGCCGACGCACTGTGTGGCCGAGCGCGCGTTCATCCCGTGAAATGTAGGCAGACGGAGGGGGCGGCGGGGCGAGGCGGCCGGCCGGGACTTGTTGCACCCCGGGGGGGACAAAGAGACGCTCTAATTGCAGAACTGCGTCTCCGGCAATTGTGTCCCTCTTCCTGCCCGCCCGCGGCCTCCTCGGGCTCCGCGGAGCCCACGACTAACCGCCGCCCCGCGCGCCCGGCCGCTCCAATGAGGGCCCGCGCCATTTTGTTGAGATTGTTTCGCGGAATGGTGTCGGCTATAGAGACCTGCAAGTGAGGGGGTTTTGTTGAAAAGTGTTTTGTGCTTTTTGGTTCATTAGTGGCTCGGCCATTAATTTCGCGTCGCAACGATATGCATGGAGAGTGTAACAATTTTGTAGCAGTTTGTTCTGAGAATCATTAGTGAAAGTGAAAACGACACCGAAGTTAAGATTGAAAATGCAAGTAAAAAATCGAGGTATATTACTTTTCTAATTGTTCTCTACACTTCTGTCAGCGATTTTTGATCGAATCCTATTTTCGTATTCTCCTGTTTTCTGTCTCTCCGAAAATAATTATTTACCGATTTTATATTCGTTAGAAATACCGATTGTAGGTTGGGTAATGTAGCAGTTTTAATTTCCGCAGTATTGAGGTGTATAACTCAAAAAACGGATTAAGATCTGAGAAATAACTTCTACCCATGTTTCGGCTGCCTGCTTCGACTGACCTCATAAAATTTAATAGAACCGTAGATTACACCTTCACGTATTCGAATGCTGCTACTTGAATTACCTTACGTTGAGTTGAAACATTCAACATCGTAACGATTTTCAATTCTCTCTTTAAATTCCATTATATTCCACGAATTACGTCATTTTAAACATTGGGTTTTGTTCCTTTCTTCACTTGCACATTAAAAAAAGATCGCATTAAAGATAATTCTGGGAATAAAAGTGAAGTGGAAATTGTGCAAATTCGTTATTCCAAAGCAGGTTTTGGAAACATTTTCTTGAGCAGTCGCATGCACCGCTGTACCTGAAATTTTCTCTTAAACCGCTTTTCACTTTCCACGCGTGGATGCTGGAGTTGACTCTCCTCTCGATTGCCCTGACACGCCCCCTCGCCGGCTGACTCTGGCTGCCGCCGCGCGGGGCGCTGGGTGCGGCGGCCTCGCTCGACGCGACGCTATCAGTCGCCTGATGGAGATGGATGCGCCGCTATTGATAGATGAGCGCGTGCCTCGCAGCGCGCCTCGCGGCCAGACCTGGAACCGCGCGGTTGGCCCGTGCCGCTGCATGCGATTTCTCGTCCGTTGTCGCATTGGAGCTACATTTCGCTCGTCTGTCCTCTCGTTTGTCCTGGGTACTGTTGGTCTGTGCTCAGTTGTCGCATTCTAGTTTGCTTGCTTCGCTGACGCCCCTAGCTATCGACGATACTACAGATCGCTTGTCTGTTCAATCAACCATAACTACCGGGTCTTGTTGCTACACCAACTACTGCCGACGATCTTTCGACGGAATATAAACTACAATTACGGATGTAATCATTCCCGAAAACCTAGCGATATGAGCAATTTGATTGTTATTCCTCTGCTTGAACCTCTTGATTCTTTTCCCCACTTTCCTTCAGTCCTTTCCGACTATTCTTTTCGTAGAAATATTTTCGGTTTGCAAGTATTCGTGAAATCAATTGAAAATCTGAACTACTTACAAACCCCATTATTTCCACGCACTACTCAACTATTTTTCCCGACCATCCTGCCACACCTACAATCTACCTGACGCATTCCACAGAGCTGCCATCTGCATCAATACTGCAACTTCTTGTACCCACCAGCATCAGTTGACCTCAACCCCACCAGGTCAACCACCAGTTTCTTCCGCTGCACCCACGGTTCGCGAAGTAATTCGAGCGCCGGGTGACAAACGATTCGTCGCCCGAGGCCCGACGCCGTTCCGGACGAAGCCTGGAAGCGCGCGTCACTTCAGAGATAAATGCGCATTCTTCGACGATGCATTTCGTTCTGCGATTCGCCTCGCATTTTTCCCGTCCGTGCCTCTAAACGACCCGCTGTCAACGGCGGCAATCGTGCGCATCATCCATCGACGCAACGCTCCGAGAGCTGAAGGCCGCGGCGGCGAAGCTTTAGGGCGAAGGACGACGACAGCCTGGGAATTCGTCAGATTTCGCGCTTTCTTTCAGGGGATTTTTCTGATCCCTTAATGTGCACGCATGCGGCGAAAGCACGTCCGAAATAGTTGCCATTATTTTCCGTCGAAAAATGTTACATTTGATCGTTTGTGTGTATGCGTTCTGCCAGATTGAAATGTTTGACGCAATTTGTCATCCAGCTGCCCGGAAGGAGACATACGACGCATTTTAAACTTCCTCTCAAAAAAATGACAAATCGGGAGTCAATGCAGTGTCCGACAGCTTTCATTGGCGCTTCTGCGTAATGAGAATCGCATGAGAAGGCAGGCAACTGAGGGTAGGCGACTGGACGCCTCTGGGTTTGACGGGTTGCCTACTTCCCCTACACGTCATGTCAGGGTTGCATTTGACATTGAAAGATCACTTGTTCGCGAAAGTGATTTTTCGCTGTCAAAATTATAGCTGCTTTACTACTCTTTGCGACTTCACATATTAGTGCTCTGGTTTGTTAGCTACAATTTTCTCCTTTGTATTTGTTAGCATTATGGCGTTGGTGTTTTCGAGAAAAAAGTTCATGTAACTCTAAAATTAAATCATATAAAATATTTTCTCTTGTCACCAATTCATCTGTAACTGCATCGTACGTAGAAAACAATTTGAAGATGAATAATATTGAAGATAGATTTTCGAGATCAGAAGTATAAAATATTAGTTTCCCGTATCAGTGATTCTTGGAGTTATGAAATGTACTTAGAAATAAGTTCCCTACATGTATAGTTTTCTACAAATCTCATAACAGGAATATTATTTATGACTTCTGAATTTCTGGAATTTGTGTATTTCCTTATTGCAGCGTATTTTTAGCAATTCCAGCCGAATCTCAGTTACATACCACCTCACCAACTTTTTTCTCGCTCTTTATTTGTTTATAATCATAGGAATCTTGTTGCATTATTCCTCATAAGGTGAAACTCGTTACTGGCGTTCATTTGTATTGCCCGTTTTGTAATTCGTGTGTACTGCCTTGTTGGAGAAAGTCGATGAAGAGCTACTCTGACGTACTGGTGCTCTCTTGTGCGCAGTCGCTGGTGTACCGCGACGGCGGCAACCTGGTGGCGGGCTCCCTGGAGGCGCTGGTGCGCCACATGGTGCCCACGGCCGAGTACTACCCGGACCGCGCCTACCTCTTCGCCTTCCTGCTGAGCTCGCGCCTCTTCATCAAGCCGCACGAGCTGCTGGGCGAGGTGTGCGCGGTGTGCGAGGCGCAGCAGAAGCTGGGCGAGCGCAGCCCTGCCGCTAAGGTGAGCAATACAATTGAATTGAATTGATGCCTTATTTTACGTGACGAGACTCAGGCTATGAGGCCTGCTCTTCCGTTCGACCACGCAAATTTCGCTACACTCCTTTCACCAACTAGCGGAGAAAGAAGGTATTATCTCGGGCGACGAAACAGGCGATTTGAATTTAGCTCAGAGGCTTCATTTAGGCTTGAGGATCTTTTACATGCAAGTAAATCTACTAACAATGGGACAGCCTGCTCTACGTCCTTTCCGAAGGAGGGCGTACGAAGGATTTTTTCGCCTCTAAAAACCCATGGCTTTGGCCGGGTTTGACCCCGCGATAGTATGCTAGCATCATAACCATCAGAGCCGATATTTCAGTATTGGAGACACTTTTTAAAATTATTAATAGTTAATTTAACTTTTTTTAAATATTATATTACTAATTAATAGTTAATATAAGTGCAATAAATCTTGGTAAACTGTAAAAAAAAGTATTTGTTAGAGTGGAATGTTAGTGGAAACTTCGGCATATCAAGTTTTGGTAACATGTAAACCACTGAAGTTATTTGAATTTTTATGCGTAGCACGTGTTCTTGTGTCCAATAATTAACGTGAAAACGAATCTTACGAACAGTATCACTTAAGTTCTTTATGTTTTAGAAATGGCAATAAATAAGTATGGTGTTAGTTGCCAAGGTAAAAACCATGCTTCTAGTTATTGGAGGATGAAAAAAAAATGTCTACTAATTTATAATACACGTAAAATTGAAAATGTAAAGTGTGCGTAACAGACTGAAAATGTAAGTTAAACACAATTAATTGTTTTAAACACGCTGCAACAAAATTGCCTAACTCTTCTCGTACTTGTGGTGTCCTTTTTCTTGCCATCTCGTGTTTATCAATCATTAAACGTCAACAAACGTGATGCATTGATTTTTTTAACTCGTTCCGTGAGCTTGTAAATATGCAAGCTAGTACATTTGCTTCACAATCATTTAAACGGGTTTTCGTACTTCCTGCGTTCGTGCGTGTCAATTTTGGTTTATTAATTTCAGGCCATCCGTGCCATGTGTCCATCACTACGTAACCATACACACACACACACACACACACACACGTCCATGCGTTCGCAGACAGTCTCTCTTTATCCCTCTCTCTCCCTCTCTTTCCCTCCCTCTCTCTTCTCTCTCTCCCTCTCTCTCCCTCTTTTCCCCTTCTCTCTCCTTCCCTCTCTTCTTCTCTCTCTTCCTCTCTCTCCCTCTCTCTCTCCCTCTCTCTCCCTCCCCCGTCTCTCTCCATCTGTGGCGCATGCACACACACACACACGCTGACACACTGGAGATACAATCTGCTGCGTATTGCAGTTTCCCCGCAGCCCCGCGGGGTGCTTTCTTGCTGCTGCGTGTAACAAAGGCTTCTTGCGGAGACCGCTGCACCGCCGCCGCTCTCCCGTGTGTCCCGCGGTCGCAAGCACTCGCTCCTGCTCGTCCCCGCCCGTGGCAGCGGTCTGTCGCGTCGCGTTCACCTGCGAACTGGACCACGCCTGTCTCGAAGCGCAGAAGTGCTCTTCACGCTCGCTCCGGAGCGTTGGGGGCGGAAAGAGCGTGTCTTCGTCGCCATACTGGGTCGAGAGGGTCACCACATGCTCCATTATCTTCTGTCTCTTCCTGAGAGTTATTTTAGTGGACCGCAGGAGAGCGAATTCTCTGCTCTCTTCCTGTCTTTTGGGACACTATTCCTTCATAATGTGTCGTATTCGTACTACCTGCTTTCTAGAAAAATTTGATTTTTATCTAAGGATTTCAACGCGTTTTCCATACTCACACAGACTTTGTACGTACATATATCGTATTTCTCCTATTCTTTAACTGGTCGTCCATTTCGCCTTCATCTTCTTCTGCCCTTACCTGTTTATTTTTCCGCCATTTCCTGGGGTCAAATTCCTTCTCCGCCGAGGTTTTCTTTAGACGAGCGCGGAGAGGTGGCTCAGAGCATCAACTAATTTCACTTCAGTGCCTCGATCGGGAGATTCTAGGTTAGAGTCCCGTCGGCGACAGGATTTTCGTCGCTAACTTGTCAGCGAGGTCGAATTCAGATGCTGCTTGGAGGATAATTCTAGCGGCCCGACTGCTCTGATCGGTAGTTTTCCATGGTTTCTCCGATCAACACCAGTCGAATACCAGAGCAGTACCCTGACAAGTGAGCCATGGACCGCGCGCGATCTTTCCTACCTATTCCTTGTCCTATCCTTTCCCCTTACACGAACATGCACCACCCTACCCCAGATTCCGGGAGACCGGTCCGGGACTCAGAGCTTGTCCCAGCTGGGGCACTGCCCTGCCGGTGGGAGATACGTGTTTGGGGAAAACCCCGCTAGCTGGCGGTAGGTCGGCACCGGTTCTCGCCATCCAGCGGGGGAAGATCACAGCCACCTCCCGAGAAAAAAAAAACATGCATTTCACTTACGGATCTATACTTCGGTTTTTGTTTCTTCGCGCACGGGCGGTGTCAATAAAATGGAATATGTCACGGTATTTCGCGTCGTTCTCCGTTGTGCCGGCAGGAATCGCATGATCGCCAGCACTGCTCGATACAGTTGCGATCACGCGATTCCTAGCGGCACAATCGAGATCGACTCGAAATACCGTGACATATTCCATTTTATTGACACCCCCCCCGTGCACCAAGAAAGAAAAACCGAAGTATAATGCCCTCAAGTGTTGACGCATCCGGAATAACTAATGAATGTATCAATCCTTTGGAGGGCCGCCGCCCGCCGCACCGCGGAAGTGCGGCGTGGCGCCGCCGCCGTGCTGCTCCTGTGCGCGCGACGCCGCTGCGGGTCGTGTCGTGTCGCGTCGCGGGGGCGGGGCCTTTCCTTGCCTGACCCTTAAGCTCTCGTAATTAACTTTGTCGTCCCGCCGAAATTGGATTCCGCGAAGGGCTCCCGCCGTTTGTAGCCGCACGCGGGGCGCATATTGCCACGCCCACGTGGCGGCGCGGGCGTCCTAAGTGTTGGCGCGGGGTGGGCGGGGCGGGGCGGCGGGGACGGTACGGAGCGAGACGGAGCGGGGCGGGGCGGAGTCGGACGGGACGGGATGGGACGGGTGGAGCGGAGCGGGGTGGCGCGGAGCGGAACAGGCGGAGCGGTGCGGAGGGGGGCAGAGCGGGACAGAGCGGAGCTGGCGGAGCGAGGTGGAGGGGGCGGAACGGGACGGGGCAGAGCGAGGCGAAGCGGGTGGAGGGGGCGGAGCGGGGCGGAATGGGATGGAGCAGGAGGGGGCGGGGCTGCGCGGAAGGAGCGCGGCGTGAAGCGAACAGCGCCCTTTGCTCTCTTCGCTCTCCTCGCCCTCTTTGGCCGCGCGCTCCGGGCCCACCTGCGCTCCTGTTAAAGGGCTTTCCGCGCTAGCGACGGGGGCGAAGGGTTTCCGAATGATTACGCAGCAGAGTGTGTGTTTTGAAATTTGGCTAATGCAATCCATGGGTCTTTCACATAATTGTTTTCGTATTTGTGCGTTTGACGTCAGAGTTTCTGATCGTTGTAAAGAGCAAGTTTGTTGACGGACTTTCCCTTCGACGTATGTGTCAAGTGTACTGTATTAATAGTTAGTGGACACTTTATAATTCCCGATAATAAACATCAAACCTGAAAGCAAAAGTAGTTCCTTAACAATTCAACTGTGGCATACATCATTAATAAATGTAAATTAATAGTCAATTATAAGTTACACGTGTTTTAAATATTAATAACACCATTTGTATTTACATTGGTGTAAATACAATATTAATAACACCATTTGTATCACATACATGTTTATATAGGCATTCGAATTCCAATTAAACTAATTCATACGGTTTAAATGTTTATATTATTTACTATACATATGTAGAATTTATTTCAAAAAGCGTTAATTAATGTAAACATTATGGTATTGATCCCTTTATTTTATTTGATATTTCATACAAATGCAAAAATTTAGTTTTATTTGTATATGATTCCTCGAGAATGAGATTTTTCAACAGAACAGAATGAGCTTTTACCAACAATCTAGATTATATATTCACAGTTGTAGCCATTGCAGGGACTGATATTTCATTTACGTCAGTTTTTACTTGAGAATTAAAGGTTACGTAGTGTAATTGAACATCTCCGCCTGTGAGACACAAAAGTGAAGTGTGTGTGAACACTTTTGTTGAGTAATTTTCTTCGCCGTGAGTAAATCCGCTGGGCGACCGCGCACCTGCTTTGGGAACGGGAAGTTGGAATGCCGTGCACGCGCGGGGGGTGGGGGCGTCGTCCATTGCATGCAGCGCCGCCGCTGCTAGTTGCTCCGGCACGCAAGCAACTGCACCGGCCGAGTCGCGCCGCGGGGCGCCACGCGCCCCTCCGGCCGCGCTTTGTGGCGCGTATCTCAATCCCAGGCGGCGGGCAAGTGGAACGAGCACGCCGCCACGCCCCGCCACGCCACGCCACGCCGCGCCACGCTACGCCTCACCCCACCCCGCCCCACCCCGTCCCATCCCGTCCCACCCCACCCCAACCCGCCACGCCCCACCCCGCACCGCCTCACCCCGCCACACCCCACCCGCCACGCCACGCCGCGCCAAGCCCCACCCTGCATCGCTACACCGCGCCTCACCGCTCCCCATCCAACTCCACCCAGCGCCACCCAAACTCTTCCAGCACCACCTCCCGCCGTGGGGGAGAATTCTTCTAGCGGTTGGCTGCTCTGATTGGTGGTTTTCCGTGCTCTTTTTCGATTAACACCACGCGAATGCCGGAGCAGTGCTCTAACATACGGGTCACGGACCGCGCGCGATCTTTCCTTCCTTTTCCTTGTCCTATCCTCACCCTATACACACACGCACACTCACTCACTAATGTGAACTACGCTACCACACATGACGGAAGACCAGTCGGGAGTTTAGAGCTTGTCCCGGCTGGGGCGGTGCCCCACTGGTGGAAGATCTTTGGTTGGGGAAAATCCCGCCAGCCGACATTAGGTCAGCGCCGGATCTCGCCATACTGGTGGGAAGACCACCTCCACCTCCCGAGCAAAAACATGATCTGCACTTACGGGACTAATGACCCTAGTAGTTGACGCGCCCGGAATCACTAACAATCAATCAATCAATCAACCACCACGCTCCCCCTTGCCCTCCTCTTTTTCCCTTCTCCCGTCTCGCCATGTCCTGCCCCACCCGCCCCCGCCCCGCCCGCTTCCGCCAGCCCCTGCCCCTTATTGTTCTCTCCTGTCCGCTCCGTCCTGCCTCCGCCTCTCCCGTCCCGTCCCTTCCAGCTGCACCCCTCTTCGTTCGGCCGCGTCCCGCCGCGCCTCGCCCCCCTCTGCACACTCCCCGTCGCTGCGCCGCGCCCGCCTCCGCGCGCGGGTCCAAAGCCGAACGCCGTTATTCAAGTCACAGATTGTGTGCGCAGCGCGCGCGCGCGCGCCGGCCCTTCCTCTGCTCGCACGGCCCAATGCCCGCGCGCACTGCCCTTTCGCGTGCGCCCCCCCCCCCCGCGCCCCAAACGCTTGCCCGGCAGCTCGTGTGCCGCCCTTGGCGCTTGCGCGCGCCACGTTCGCGCTGCCGTCTGCTCCTGCTACAATCGGGATTTGATCTTCTGTGTTCTATGACAACCAGCCGTCCTTCAATGAATACTGAATTTACTTAGATCTAAAACGTGCTTACTAATATTTGATCGGTTTACCTGTCTCTTATACGGTAGTCATTCGTATTGGTTGCACACCCTGTGATTACATTTATCAGGCGGATTCACCTCACTCAATTGAATTTATATGGCATCATTTCGGCATTTCGTAATCGATCTTCATCGTTCCAGAACATTTATTGAGATATTATTCAGTTAGCATTAAATTATTCACTACGTATCATAATATTCTGTTGCAGCGTAATTCCTCTTCCTAAAAATGTCCCTCATGAATCTAACAGCCGCGATAATATCTTTGCCACCTCAGCGCTCGTCTCTACAAGTTTGCTTCCGACGCATGAGAGTTCTCGGAATTCAGCGTGTAGCAGCAGCGTCTCTGCTCGTTTACCCATCGCCGCCAGCGCCAGCGCCACCGTCTACGCCGCCCCCGCCCCCTTGGCGAACCTGCAGCGCTGGCTGTTTCTCTTCTGCGCCCTTGTCACCTCATGCAACCGCGATTCGCACCGCCCTCGTAACTCTCCCAGCAGCTGTGGCTGTCCCTCAGCAATCTGCTCCATCTCTGGGCGGCCCGATGCCATTTCCTCGCTTGCAAGCCCCCCTTCATCATTCTCCGCCCTGCTCTACGTCGTTCCACCCCGCCCCTCTCTGCCCCTCCCCGTCCCTCTTCGTCCCTCTCAGCCCCTCTCAGCCCCTCTCATCCCTCACCGCCTCTCTCGCCCGTCTCCGTCCCTCCTCGTCCCTCTCCGCCCCTCCCCCCCTTCTCTGCCCATTTATGCCCCTGTCCGCTTCTTACTGCCCCCCTCCGCTCACCTACAACCCTCTTCTTCCCCTTCCACCCCTCTCCACCTCTCTTTGCCCCTCCCGCCCTTCTCCGACCCTTTCGGCCCCTCTCCGCTCCTTACAACTTCCCTCCGCCCCTCTCCGTTCCCACCTATCTCTCTCCGCCCTCTCTGCCACACCCCGCCATCTCCACCCCTCTTTGTCTCTCTCCGCTCCTTACTGCCTCTCTCTGTCCCTCTCCGTCCCTCTTCGTTCCTCTCCGCCACTCTCCGCCCAATTCCACCCTCTCCGCCTATCTTCTCACCTTTCCGTTTTCCTCCACCCCGTTCTCATGACTCGCTTCGACCCGCTCTCCTTGCCTCGCCTGTCCTTGGCCCGCCCCGCCCTGCCCCCGCCCCGCCCCGCTGCTCGCCGCCGTCCGCATCATCCTGCCCCTCGCGTGCAGCCGCCCGCCCCGAGCGCCTGTTGACACTGTGCGCGGCGATTATCGTGTGGGCACACTCCATTAGAGCCCGTTGCAGCCGCGCGCCCCCTGCACTCGACAGGCTGCTGAGGTAGCGAACGCAACTCGCTCACGTGACTCCCGCTCTCTCACTTTGGGAATTCATTTTCTCAAAAGGAGTTATGCCATTCATTAGGCTTTCCTTCTGTCAGTTAATTAGAGATGATTTAGATTTTTTAATACTAAATAAGTTTCGCAAAACTAATTCTCTGATCGCACAAACTGTTTCTGTAACATGAAATGTCAGTTAATAACACATTCGTACGCCGAAAGTGTAATTTTTGAAATATGAAATGACAGGATGACGATGAGTGAAGGGACAATCACAAATACCGCCATGCCTGCGCAGACGACGGCTGCAGCAACCGTCTGCGCCACGGGGCTGTTGTTGTTGTTGTTGTTATTATTATTATCGTTAATTTTCACAGCTTCCTGGTACAAGTTGTAGGAGTCATACACATATTTCTATCAAAGCATGACTTCCGTAGAACAATAATTTTAATTAAACTAATCAGGGAGTAAACAATTCTACAAATATAAATTTTGACACTTAAATTAAATTACAAATTAAAAGTAAACAGTTCTTTAACACAATTTTTTTAGAAACTCATAAATCTTTTGATTTATTTATTTATTTGTCAAAAAAACAGTGAAAACATTAAAAAACAGTAAACAGTCTTCTGACTAAAAAACACGTGCTCAGGATCACAGCTTTCTGTAGATTGATGGTGATGTTCGTCTCTTCTTCTTCTTCTTATTATTATTATTATGATTATTATTATTATTTGTTCGCGATTATTATTGCGTCTCGGATTACGCAGATATGCATCTGCACTTACCGGGACTCAGTATCATTTTATCTTGTTGGCAGGTGCATGAGATCCATTGGAGGATCAGCATTAAGCTGAATCCGATTTTTATCCCCGAGGGTTGTTAGTCCTGGGGGGATGGAAGATGGAACGATGATGATAATGAAGGGTGAACGGACGACACATATACAGACATACACAAACACACCCATGCCCAAGGCGGGACTCGAACCCGCGATACTTCCGTCCGAGATCGCCACGGCACTTACTGCTTTAACGATCTCGGCCATCGGAACCGGCCATCGGAATCATTATTATTCCTCTATATCGCAACTAAAGATGTTGTGCGTCGGCTGAATATAAAATCTACTCCAGGTTACAACCAACCACCTAAGGAGCAGATCCGGTGACTGTCGGTGCCTTTACAATACTTTGCGCAAAATGTGAGCTGTTCCAAATAAAGCAATTTTTTGCACTTCCCAGTCTTTTGAATTACCTGGGAGTTTAGACAAGTTCTTACACAAATTTTGCGGAACAAATCCGAGAGCTCCGATAACTATCGGTACAACCTGTCCTTTTACGCCCCACATTCGGCTGATCTCGATTTCCAAACTCTTGTATTTAAGACGTTTCTCTGTCTCCTTAGATAAGACATTTTGATCGCAAGGCACAGCAACATCGACAAGTAAATACGATTTTTTCCCCGAATCCCGGATAACAATATCCGGTTTGTTTGCTATTATTATTATTATTATTATTATTATTATTATTATTTTCCTCTATATCACGACTGAAGATGTTATGAGTTGGCTGAATATAAAATCTACTGCAGGTTGCAACTAGCTACCTAAGGAGCACATCTAGGTGCCTCTGCAATACTTTGCGCAAAGTGTGGGCTGTTCCAAAATAAGCGATTTCTGGCACTTCCCAGCCTTTTGAACTACGTGGGAGTTTAGCCAAGTTCTTCTTTTATTGTTGTTGTTGTTGTTGTTGGCGTAATGATTGAGAGCAAGCGTGGGTGCCCGCAGGAGCGCCTGGGCCGCTTCATCCCGCACCTGGTGCAGCTGCTGGCCGAGTGGACGGAGACGTTCCCCTACGACTTCCGGGACGAGCGCGTCATGGCGCACGTGCGCAGCATCACGCAGAAGTGCGTGACGGCCGAGCCCGCCATCCGCAAGGAGGTGTCGACGCTGCTGCAGAACCTGCTGCACCGCCTCACCACGCTCGAGAAGTACGAGGAGTTCCTGCAGCGCGTCAACGCAGAGGCCTCCACCAACTCCGTGGAGAACCTCAGCCCGGTGAGTGCCCGGCTCTCGCTCTCTTTCTATCTCTCTCTCTCTTTCTCTGCCTTTGCCTCTCTCTCTCTCTCTGCCTCTCTCTCATTAGTGGGGCATGGATGTTTATGACAGAAAAATGTTGGAAATACGCAAGCGTTTTTGACCTAGAAATATATGAAAATGTGACTTTAAAAATTTTTGGTTGCTTTTTCAAAACCTTCAAAAAATTTTCCGCTGTTTAAATAACGATTGTATTGAAAATATACTTTTAAAATCTAGCACATTCACAATTACACCTTCTCCTTTGGTGCGCCGCGAAAGCAATTCTACTTGCTGAATTTATTTAATAAGTTTTGTAGAAGTGGTTGACCTTGGCACAGAATTAGACAAAAACTAAATACGTCCTTCGCATCTGGTGCTTCCTACGCTTTCTTCTTCTCCGTCTATATAACTTATCCTCCCAATTCACATATATCTTTATAGGAAAGACAGACAATTATATACAACAATAAAAATATAAGAAATTAGATAATAATTAGAAGACAGGTAAAAATCTCTTTGAGACGACTGCAAGCAGTATGCGAAAAAGGAATAAAAAAACAAAAGTTATTCATGAAAAAATACAAAAATTCATGAAAAAAAGATTACTATTATACGAAAAATTAACGGAAAATGACCAAAGGGTAAAAAAGCCAAAATATGACTTTATATGACACACGAAATTTGCATAATTTTAGTCACTGCAGATAAAATTGTGCTTATCTTACAATTTCCATGGTAATAAGGCAAAGAAAAAATATATGACAAGTCATAAATATCCGGGCCCTACTCATTATATTACGGAAAGGTCAAAATCTTCGTGTTCTGCATACATATAGAAGCTTTGAATTAAACAGACGAATGTTTAAACAGAAATTGTGTCTTGTAAGCAATTAGAGCAAATAATGCAATCTGGCATTTCAACCAATGCCCAAAAGTACAAATACCATACGTGAATGAATATTGGGTAATAGGAATACAGTTGAACAGGGATTCGAAATGTGTAACATATATCTGGTGCAATACAGAAAAAATATTAAAGAATCAATAATGAACTAAGAAACAAACCATTGAAAAAATATATAATATTTTTAAGTAAGAGAAATTAACTTAATATAACGAATTAAAGAAAGGAAGAAAAGAAAAGGGATGATTGATAAATAATTTTAATACCAAGTATGTATGTATGTATGTACGTACGTGGCGCGACAGCCCATGATCGGGCCTACCGGCAACGTCCCTACCTCGCAGCCATGGGTGAAGGGGGTACGTGTGGTTAGCACATAGACATCCGTACCTTTTTCCGGCCTTCTCAACCTGAGAAGTGAATTTTTCTCATCGTCACACAGCAACACATTGCAAGGAAAACTCACACCAGTGTTTGCCTCCACCGGGGATCGAGCGCGGGGCCGCGTAGTGGAGAGCGAGCACGCTGACCAAGAGGTAGCTGCCAGGCAATTTAATACTACAGATAGTAATTTAGGAAATCCAACCAAGAATTAAATATAGAAATGAAAACATGTAAATTTAGTGTTAAAATAACAATAAGTTGAAGTGTGAGTTGTGTCGTTTCTTACTGTTCGAAAGCCGAAAAACGACTACATGGATTTGGCGGGTCTAGCGGCTTAAGTCTCGGGCTGTCTGGTGGAGGAGAAGGAGGTTAATGGCCTCGGTGCGGTGCCCTAGCTATTGCGCCGTCCTGTAAACGTGCGTTGTGGCGGTGGTGTCTATTAATAATTTTAGCAGAGGAAAAGGGATTTGTTTTTGTTTATTGTTTGTTTTTTTTCATTGAGAAAATTATCAACGTAAATATTTCCTAAAGTTAATATGGGGTAATATTGATTTTCTGTTTCGGAGTATATGAATGTCTGTGTTGATTACAAGTGTGTCCTGTTTGAAGCGAATGATATGCAAAGTGAGATTTACAGGTGTTGGGTTTCCAAGCATGAATGTTTTCTTTAATTCGCGTGTTAAACCTACCTGTTTGACCAATGTAGTTCGCATATGTGACGTTGCAAAGCATTAAGCAATGCAATAGCTGTAAGCGTCAGATAAGGGGGGAGATATTAAAATTGATAGTATATGACTACATACTACACGCTCTAGAAACAATACGCAGAAATATCCCACAAGATAAACTTTTACAACGTGTACAGTGTCGTCGTATATCCATGTCCTTGATTAAAAGTACGCGCATTAAAAATTCGTCAACATGCTTTTATAATAAATTCATGATGAAACACACAATACCTCAAAGAATATGATACATTTATAGATTTATAATAACTGGGTCATTCCATGCAAAAAAGTAGGAAATCTGACACTACATCTCAGAATTTAAAAATATTTTGCCACCTTACTTATCATGATACCTGCATGAACCAGGTACGATATTTTTGTCTCATCAGCCATTGTTTAGCAACAATGGGCACTTGAAATATTAGATTAGCAGTCTGTAGACATTCCTTTATGATTTTTTTCCGATGATACGCAAACAAGCAAAAAATATTAAAGTGACACAATTTGTAGAAGAAATATAAAGGATAATTTGACACTAAAAATATTTTTTTTATCTTGAGTCTTTAACAATTAGGAAGTAAACAAATTCTAAAAAATGCAATAAATGGAAAAACAATATTTTTAAATTCTTGAATTTTGGAAGAAAAACTGCTGAAACTACTTTCAAGCTACTCTGTAAATTTCATCATGGAATCTTGAATGGTTTTAAAGTTATGAATAAAAATATCTTACCGGCGCTCCGTAAACTAACTCGTCTCAGCTGGGTCATTCCATGCAAAAAAGTAGGAAATCTGACACTACATCTCAGAATTTAAAAATATTTTGCCACCTTACTTCTTATGATACCTGCATGAACCAGGTACAATATTTTTGTCTCATCATCCATTGTTTAGCAACAATGGGCACTTGAAATATTAGGTTAGCAGTCTGTTGACATTCCGTTATGATTTTTTTCCGATGATATGCAAACAAGCAAAAATATGAAAGTGACACCATTTGTAGAAGAAATGTAAAGGATAATTTTACGCTAAAGATATTTTTTTTTACCGTGAGTCTTTAACAATTAGGAAGTAAACAAATTTTAAAAAATGCAATAAATGGAAATATAATATTTTTAAATTCTTGAATTTTGGAAGAAAAATTGCTGAAACTACTTTCAAGCCACTCTGTAAATTTCATCATGGAATCTTGAATGGTTTTAAAGTTATGAATAAAAGTATCTTACTGGTGCTCCATTAACGAACTCGTCTCAGCTGCTAGAGCCGCCGCGCCACAGCGCTCCTCGTCAGCGCTCGGCGTACATCGCAAAACTACTTCTCTAGGTGTTAATTTTGCCGTAGGAGCTCCATGAAGAGATACGCCAAATTCGACCATTATTTTTGTTCACTCCAAGTTTTTGGTAAAGCGTTAAAATCATGTATTTCTCATTAGCTGTTTTCACGTTTGAAAATTTTTCTTTGAATTGAGTCAACATTTCTTCTCCATCATTGCTTTCTGTACTCACATGAAATAATTCTGAAACTGCTTTATTTACGGCACTCACCTTTCTCCTTGCGTACGATATCTCTCGGATTTGTTTTCGCAATGACAATGGTGATTGACCCAGAGGATACAAAATGTTTACATTACTGATAGAGGCTTCCTCTGCAACTCCTGGGGTTACGTACTCCTCTTCACTTGACGTTTTCACTTCACTGTTTCAGTTGAGTCACTAAGATCTGCATTGGGCATTTTGGATATTTTCTGACGACACATCGCATATTGCTTCACCTACCACTAAATTCGATATTTTCTTCCGCATCGCCTCTGTAATCTTTCTCTTACCCACCCGACTTTTGTGCTTCTCGAGTCCGAATGGATTGCAGCACCAAAGCCTGTTAAACGTATTCACAATCTTTGGCATTTTCTATCACGATGTATCACTGAACAGTAACACGCGAAAACTAAGCCTGTAAAGTGGTGTCAGGATCCCTTCGAAGGCATCGATGGATATCCCTAGGAAATGAACTTGGCGGTGCCTGCCTACGACCTTGCGTCACCCCTCGCTGGGCAAAGGCACGCGACTTTCAACCTTAAGAGCAAAATGCGCGTACACTTTTTATTTAATAACTTACGCATTTTTTAAGATTCCATCGCGACAGTTTGCAGAATGGTTATTTATTGGTTCTTCTTGCAGTGTGTAAAATATGAAAGAAAAGAAAATATTGTTTTTGAAGAAAAATGTATTTGTTTAATTTATTAGCATTTTTTATTATAAACAAATGTCTCAATCCTTAATATATTATCAACTGCTTAAAATATGATAATTTATCTTCAAAATAGTGTGCCCGTTTTTAAAGTTTTATTCATTTTATGAACGTCATAATTATTATCATTATTGAGTACATTGTGTCATCGTCCATGTTTAACCCGTAATTGTTGCTAAACTGCTGAAGATATTAATTCCATAAATTGTCTTTTAATTGTTCATCATTAGTAGATTAATGTAATAAAATATGAAAAAAATCTGAGACTCACTGTCAGAAAACCTGAAATTTTGCATGGAATGACCCAACTGACAGTTTAGAAGCGTCATGACGGTGCTTTTCTATTGACTTCTCGCAAATTTAAACAAATGATCTGCCTTGAACGTGATTAAAAATTGTGTTTTCGAAAAAGTAATTATTAAAACAAAAATTATTTTCTCGTTTTTTGATGTTATTTTATTTCGCTCGTCAACATCCAGTAATGCTGAGTACCTTAGATGTTACAATTTTATCGTTACATTGTGACACAATTTGCATTGTGTAATACCATTGCCCTGCGTTTGTTTACACACTTAGTGACTTTCCGAAAATTGCATTTCCCGTCCAGAATTCATTGTGTTCGCGCGAACAAAAATGTTTTGATTTTTAGGGCTATAATTGGCTGTCTGAATGAGCTGTAATTAAACTTCGGTTCGCTTGCTCCTTCACTGGTTCGTGAACAATTAACTGATGCATGGAAATGTGTTATTACGAGCGAACCTTCTGGAATGGTGAAGGAAATCGTTAAAATTTCCAAATAACGAACTATTTTAAAAGTTTCTAATAAAATAATAGAATATTTTATTATTACTAGGAAACGAATTTCCCAATCAGAGAAAAAATCTCGTTATTTTCCGCACAAATTTGTCTGCTACGTTCAGTGCTCAACATGGTTCAGCATTTACCATAAGAATATTATTTAACAGTACAATCGATTTTGTTATTTTTAATTTCTCGCCTTACTTCGTTGGAAGAGAAGGTATTGTAATTGTGTCCCGGTAATCGGCGATTTTTCGACAGAAAAACTCTTATTGTCAGGCCCTGGTGACGAAAAAGTGGATAAATCTTGTTTCTGTACGTTGTAAATTACTTCCTGTACCACGTTGTGTCGTCAGAATCCATAATCTCGCAAACAGTTTTTGTATAATTTTTGTTTTTATTTCATATAAATTTGTTTGCAGAGGGGGATTATCCGTTTACGTTGAGTGTTGCTTCCCTTGCAAGGCGCCAACACTGCATTTCTATCGAGGGGTCGTTAGCTGCTCTTTCACTTGACTTCTTGCCAGCGTGCCTCTTCCCTGAGGAGATGACTTCCGCCTTGGAAGAGCTGAAGGAGGCGGTCGTTAGGGAGCCGAGCCCCGCGGTCAACAGGTGCAGCCGGCCTTTCCTTCCTAAAGCTACGCACCTACGGGGAACTTCGTCCGAGTCTGCCTCTCATCGGTTGTAAATCTATCGGCGCTGCTTCCAGCTGCGTTGTTTTAACTACGACGGCGCAATCTATACTTGCGAACAATGATCTCAAAATTATAGCTGGATGAATAACTTCAATTTGTTTGCAGTGCTGAAAATCGTGAAATCGTTTTTCGTTAGGTTGGCTGCGGTGAACGTCTACGTACAGACTTCTCAGCACAGAGTGTTGTCTCCAGTCTGCACTAGAGCGCACTGCTTGCGCACAGCGCTTGAAGTTGTAATGGATCTTGTAAAGTGATGTGGGACACTGCCGCCCCTTCACAGACACACATTAATACAAATGACTTTTTTGGATGCAAACTTATCTTCTCTCTCCATATCTAGACTCTTATACTGTTATTGATGAAATACTTTAGTTTCATTTCTTGAAATAGACGCGATATTCATTTATTAGATGGTGAAATTATCATGTACATAAATCTACTACCAACCAAAGCTTACTCACTAGGGTATTAAGCGAATTGGTGAGGCCTCTTGAACTTATTAAATTGAAGAGGTGGTTTGACGTATAGCACGACTGCTACTTTTGCATTCCACGTGATGCATTCTTCGAAACCATGTTTGTCGTTTTCATTTGTATTACAAACGACCTCTCAGTGATTATATTTTATACGCTATTTCTAAGTTGATTACATCAAAAGTTATTTAATCTCTAATCTCTAATCTTATGTCTTATGAATTCAAGTAAGATTTGTTTCATCAATTTTAAAACAAAAAGATTACAAATATTTCGTATCGTTAGCATCCACATCCTTGAGTATATTTTTTCACACTCTTATTATTTGTCACTTACGAGATGGGAGTTTGTTAAATGTGTCACAGAAGTTTTTATGTCTTTTAATCAAGGAAGTTCGATATGAACGTTGTAATTTTCATAAATGACGATGAAAGGGCCATTGTTTTCTTTCATTATAAATATACTACAGACATGCCGTACAAGTTCTTTAAGGTACGAATTTGTCGTTGCTTGAGAGGTAAAGAAGCTGTTTTTGAGTAACAGTGTTATTATGAATTTATAAAAAGCTGTGTTACGAGTACCATGTTCCGATATGTATTGGCATTGATTAAATAATCAAAAAGCAAATTGTCGTAGGCAAAATGTTTTGCAGATCTTATAATTATTTCTTTAAAGCAAGTAATCTATAAAAATAAAAACCTTAAAGTTCCATATGTTTTAACGTTTCCATAAGTTTCGGAGTTTCCCCCCAGTTTTTGATTCTCCATCTTCCTAAAAGCACACAATTAATTTCAGAATCGCCATCTCCCGATCTTCACCTAAGCCATGTCACAATTGGTCAATGTACGTTACTGTGGGCAGCCATAGAACGGCTGCAACGCTGGCCCCGCCCCCGGCCGCCCCCGCGGTCGTCACGCGCCCCGTAATTGATCCGGGCTCGTGGAGGCCTCCGGGCTTCTCCCGCGGGTCGGCGCCGCGCCTCCGCTCATCGCCGGGGACTTCGCGGCCGCCCAAGTTTTGATCAAATTTCTATCGGAGTTCCGCCGGCGCAGCGCGGAGCCCGGCAGCGGCCGCTCTCTCCGCGCTGCCCTGTCCCTACCCGCCCCATCTCCCACCATCGTGTTCCGCCCCGCTCCGCCCCGCTCCGCCCCGCTCCGCCCCGCTCTGCACCGCCACATCTCGCCCCGCACCGCCCTGCCTCCCCGTGCTCGGTCCCGCGAAGTCCCGCCCCGCCCCACCTCTCCCCGCCTCAGCTTGTCCCGTCCCGCCGACCCCCCGTCTCGCCACACTCGGTCCCGCCACACCCCGCTCCGCCCCGCCTCGCTCCGCCCCGCCTCGCTCCGCCCCGCCTCGCTCCGCCCCGCCACGCCTCGCTCCGCCCCGCCTCGCTCCGCCTCGCCTCGCTCCTCGCTGCGTCGCCCCTCCCCACCCAGCTCCATCCCGCCAGGACCCATCTTTCCCCGCCTTGCCCGGCTCCGCCCCTTCTCGCCCCGCCCCACTGGGGTCCACCATGCTCCGTTCCGACCCACTCCATCTAGCTCCATCCCCCTCCGTCCCCGCTACCCGGGCTCACTACCACCCCTCTCCACCCTCTCTGCTCTGCTCTACCCCGTCCTGTTCTGCCCCGCCTCTCCCTACCCCACCTCGCTCCGCCCCTCCCCGCCCCGCTCCGACCCGCCTCGCTCTCCGCCCCAACTCGTTTCGCCCCTTCTCGCCCCGCCCCGCCCCGCTGAGGTCCATCTAGCTGCATCCCTCTCCGTCCCCGCTAACCGCGCTCACTACCACCTCTCTCCACCCTCCCTTCCCTGCCCCGCCCCGCCCCGCCCCATCCCCGCTCCGGACGCCGCGCGGCGCAGCGCGAAGAACGAGCCGGCCTTTTGTGGCGACGCCCGCGCGGCGGCGCCGGCTAAGCCTCCCCAAAATTGGAATATTACGCCCCACAATGGCGCCGTTATTTGCTCAATGGAAATGACTCCCCGCCCCGGCCCCCGCCCCGCCACCCTGAGCCGCGCCGGGGCTTCTCTGCCCAATACTGCGCGGGGCGGAGGGTTACTTTCTTACAAATATGCACGGGAAGCCAGCGCCCGTCGCGGAGCGAACCACGGCCATGACGAGGCCCACGCAAACGCGCCGGCGCTCATAACGGAAAAGTGAGGCGGAAGGATAGTGAAGAAGAAGGAACCCCATCGAGAAGAAATTCTCAGCTGCAGAGACGGGATATGGGTGCAGCTCAGATTTTATGTTGGAATTTGAAAATAACGATTTGGTTTCTGCCAATTAATGCTCGCTTTTTAATAATCATACCCTTTTCTCGCTTCGAAAACAAAGCTTGCAAACGGCGTATTCTGATATACGCTTGCACATATTATTTCCAACATCACATTCAATATTTCGCTGTATGTTCCCCTAGGATGCTGAGAGGATTCTCCAAACAAGACAGGAAAATCAGAGTGGATACTACCCCGCTTCCTGGCGGTATAGTTTTCTTTTTACGAAAAATAGTTTGTCAGAAAAAAGCGAACAAAGTCAGTGGAACAGCAATTCGTTTCAGCACTCACAACGCAAAACACGGAACAAATATTTTGTTTTTGAATGTGAAAGTAACGAGATGCCGTGCCAATTTCCATGCGGTTGTGTAAAATCATTCATAGCTCGATCGTATGTTGATTCAATGCATACCATCGGAGGATTTATAACGCTGTCAACCGATGATTCAGAACTGCGCTGACAGTGCCTGCGCTCGCGTCGGACTCGCAAATATTTATTCAAGTCGAGCGCCCGCGTTGGCGCGGCGCGCCTCAGATCCATTTCTCCCGGCGCTCCTGGCTTATCACGCGTCCTCCAATATATATATTTTCGCCCCTCCTGTATCGCCTCCTCGCTTTGTCTCGCTAACAACGGGTCTTCTATCTTTTTTAATCGCCTCGTTTTTCTTTTTCTTATCTGCCTCGCCGGCCCCACTTTTCTCCTCGGACTTCCTCCGCTCGGCCTTGGGCGGAGGAGAAGTCTTCCGCCCCCGCACACGAGGCGCGCCACCGTCGCCCCACCCGACAGCCTCAGGTTGCTGCCTTCGCCTTTCGAATGCCCCTTGCCTGACGGTTGCCTTGCGTGGTGGTTCTCATTGATGTTTCCATATAGTGTGTCCGGGGAGGAAACGTCTAAACTTGCAAAATAAGCTCTTAAGACAATTCTAAGCGTATTTTCTCTAATAAACTACGCGGATATTCCGAATGGTTGAGCCGCAATGAGCACTCAAAATTTGGTTAGAAAAAATGATTTTTAGGCAAAAATATGCATTGTGGAAGCATAGAAACACTCCAGAAACATGAAATTTGTTTATTATTTACAAAAGAAATGAATATATTTGTTCAGAAAGAAAAATTAAGCGATAAATAAAAAAGCAGTCGAATTGTGTAAATTGAGGGCTTTTTTTATTTTTCGCTTAATTTTTCTTTCTGAACAAATATATTCATTTCTTTTGTAAATAATAATCAACTTACATGTTTCTGGAGTGTTTCTATTCTTCTATAATGAAAATTTTTGCCTAGAAATCAATTTTTGAAACCAACATTTGAGTGCTTATTGCGGCTCAACCATTCGGAATATCCACGTACTTTATTAGACAAAATATGCTTAGAATTGTCTTAAGAGCTTATTTTCCAAGTTCCGACGTTTCCTCCCCGGACATCCTGTATAGTCGTCAGGCATTCAGTTCATTCGCTCCACGTCGCCCGCTTTTGTCACTTCTCGCACACATAATGTGTATGTCTCGCCGCTCATTTGTCTCCATGTTGTTTGTAAGTCACTGATCGATTACTACTTCATTGTTTTTTATCCGATATTCGTTTTATTTTTATTGCGTTTTTCATTCATATGTATTGCGTTTTTTCATTTTCAGGTCTAATCTTCTGCTGTTGGCCTTACTGACTCTTGTGTGGAAAATATATCTTTCCTTTTCTCCTTTCTTCGCGTCTCGACACGGTGCCTTTTTCTTCCTTTCACTGTTTCTGCCAGCGGTGGGCATTCTTCACCAATTCACCCACCCCCGGGACACGCAACACTAACCTTCACAACACAGATCCTCGCTGCCTTCGCCGCAGTCGTTGGTTTCGCTGCCTCCGCCAACGATGTGGCCGTTTCTACCACCACCACCACCACCACCACCACCATCGCCGTGCCTTCTGCCACCACCATCACCATGTTCCCAACCGCAACCATTAACACCACTCCCACTCCGACATCGCTACAATCCCTGCTTTCGTCACCGTCTCCACCATTTCGCTGCCACCCCTGACACAGACACATTGATTCATTGTTATAACAATCACTATAGTGATTTGCGTCAACTACAGAGGTCCCGTAAGTGTAGTGTATATTTTTGCTCGGTCATCTTGCCCGAGTGGATAGCAAAATCCGTTGACGACCTACCATCGACTGCGGGGGTTTTCATCAACCTGGTATCTCCCACACGCAGTCGGGACAACAAACTCTAAGCCCCCAAACGGTCTCCCGGCAAGTGTGATAGTGTAGTGCATGTTAGTGTGTGTGTAACGGAAGAAGATAGGACAAGGAAGAGGAAGGAATGATCGCGCGTGAACCATGGCCCGTTTGTTAGGGTACTGCTCCGACATTCGCTTGGTGGTGATCGGAGAAACCACGGAAAACTGTCGATCAGAGCAGCCGGCCGCTAGAATTCTTCTCCAGACAGCGACTGAAATCGGCCTAGCTGACAAGCTAGTGTCGAAAATCCTGCCGCCGTCGGAACTCGACCCTAGGACCTCCCGGTCAGAGGCACTGCAACGTCATCGTTTGAGCCATCTCTCCCAGTCCGACACCGTGACGCCGGCCACAATTGCCTCCCGTATCATTGCCATCACTTTCCCCCGTTGTAGTCCCTGCCATTGACGCCGCCACCCCCTCTCCCCCCCCCCGCCAAGCGGGACCTTTACTCTGGTGTTCCACGCTCCAGCGCTCCCGGTGGCGCTCAGACGAGCGAGCCCCCCCCCCCTGCGCCTTCGTTGCGCGCTGTGGAGATAAGGGCGCCGCGATGATCAATTCAGGGCGCGGCGCGGGGCGGCGTGGCGTGGCGTGGCGTGGCGTGGAGCGGCGGGGCGTGGAGCGGTGTGCCGCGGGGCGGTGTGCCATGGAGCGGCGGGTGCCGTGGCGTGGAAGGGCGTGGCGTGGAGCGGTTGGGCGTCGGGCGATGTGGCGTGGGGCGTTGTGGCGTGGCGTGGAGCGGCATGGCGTGGCGTGCAGCGGCGTGGCGCGGAGCGGCGTGGCGCGGAGCGGCGTGGCGTCGAGGCCTGTATCGCCGCGGGAGACGGGCGATCGATCAAAAACAAAGTCGCCGACGTGCTGATACGCAGGCCAATGAAGCGCGCCTTTATCTCGCCAAGTGCGGTTTTCTTCGCGAAAGGCTTTGACACTTCTATCTCTCGCGTGTTTTGATGGATGGCGGCGTAGTCCGCTTCCTTACCTTTCGCGCCGCGCTGGAGGAAGATCGTTCTTGATTTTTGACACGCAGCCCCGGAAAGATAAATGCTTTAAGTCTTCCTTTATTCTTCCCAGTTATTATGAATCTGGCCGTTAATTTTCTCAAGCGTAATTTTAGTCAGAAACGTGTTTCAAAATTTGAACTTTTTTTTTACATTTCAAGTTCATTTTAGATAATTTGAAAATCGAATTTGACCTATTTTGAAATCATATGTATTGATTATATTATACAATGTTTCTATGATAACAGAAATGTAGTGTGGCGTCCTAACAGTCGTCTTGTACAAATTAGTTACGTGCATTTCAGAGACTTGAAATGCACATGGGAAATAGTTGCCGGCGCGGGCTGACGGGACGCTTCGCAAAACAAAGGGCTATATTTGGGCGACGAGGAACATCCGGACGTGAGCTGCCATGGGGGCAGCCTTGTGGACCCTGGTGGCATGCGGGCCGGATAAATGCGGCTGGCGGAAGCGACAATATGACGCAGTTCCGGAGCAGGCCAGAAAGTATATAAGACGGCCCTGGACGAAAACTCCTTGTTACGGCCCCAGCCATGTCGCCACAGTAGGCATATCAAATTAACTATTATTAAAAAAAACAATAGTTTTTTAAGAATGTGTCTGTGTAATAATACATGTTTGTGAATCAAATACGAGAATCATCTTTTACAAATCTCAATCACCCGCAATCGATGGTAATCATAGGATTATAACAAATGATTGTGTGCCGTCTCTTTACCGAGATCACGACATCTCATTACCGAGTCTGTGTAAAGTGATGTGTTGGAATAATTGCATCACGAACAGAACATCATCTGATGTATTGCATTCGTTATGACCGTATTAATTAGTGGAATAGTCACGCCTCCACAGGGCACTAAATCAGCGTTTCATGTATTCCATTTTTCAAAAGCTGGAGGTTAATGTGCTTTTCTCCCTCCTGCCTCATTCATTCTTCTCAGAGCTTATTCATCAGTTTCATTTACTCTTCTCATTCTCTTGTGCTGAGTTTGGAGTGGCAACAAACCCTTGCATATAGAAACAATTTGTGCAATATTCTCTTTCAAACGTTTATTAATTGAAAAAAATAAGGTCAATTTGAAAATATAACATTACTCTTTATCTTAAAGTATATTTTGCTAGTATGTTATGTAGGATATGTTGAGACATTTCATATCGAATTTAATTTAATGATCATTCCAGATAAATGGTCATTTCAAAATGTACATAGCACTTTATTATTGAAATCTTGTACAGCTCTGGTTTCATTTTCTCTTCTTTTGTTGGTCATTGGCGCTGAAATTCCACGAAATATTTCTCTTGGCCATTCTCCTTTAAAACATTTCTTGGGGATGTGGACTGTCGAGTGTTCTTAGACGAATCACAGCAGTTTTCCAAGCTGCAAGTTGTTCGTAGGCGAATTTCTTCGTACCTCGATACCCCTGCCTCTAAAGGCAGTAACCGGGTCGCAACTATCCAGTCGCATGGGAGCCTTTGAAGTCGTCTTGAGAGACAGCTCAAGCGCGACTAAGTTTCCAGAACTGTCGTTCCCCGGAGGAAATGTAATTACATTCGTAAAGGTCGTCAGGTTTCGTTCGGGGTTTATTCCAAAGAGCTGAAATATTTTCCTTTGCATTGACAGACTGAATCCACCAGTTCGCAAAAGTGCACGCGTAGGAACAAATGACGCTTTACTGTGTAGAGCGTAGACTCTCGGAATGTGGACGAGGAGTGTACTAATTGAAGGAACACAAGCTTAATGTAAGAACCGTTTGTTCAACAGGACATGAGTTCATATTCCTTGTAAAGGTTTATACGTCATATTCCTTGTAAAGGTTTATACGTAGAATAATCGCCTCTACATTAAGAATGTCTCCTTTCCAATATAATAAAGATCGGAAATATCAATACAATTGTTACCACGTATACCCTATACATTTGCTGGTGCCACGTATACCTTAAACCCACGTTTGGGTCGGGGAGTGGATTATCGATTTTTCTTGTGTTTGTATTTTCGTTAAACTTTCGAATGCAAGAACTGTGAGTTAATAATATGGTAAGATTTGTCTTCTTATTGTGTTTGAAAAAAGGTACATAAGGGTTGTTAATTATCAAAAATGTTAATCAGGCAAACGCTCCATAGGTGGACATTTTCACAATTCCTTTACCTCCTATTTCTTGTCCCTGAACTTCATCTCACTACCTTAAACAATTTCGTCTGAGCTTTGTTACCTTTAGACTGTGTTTGTGGTGTTTTGACTCCAGGAGCAAATAATGTTTTGCAACAGTCTGAATATTATTTACATGAACTTCTCCTTGTAGATAGGCTATTTATGTCGTTTTATGTGCTGTAAACTTGTCGTTTTTTTCAGTTGTTATTTTTTAAATAATTTTATTTTTATGCGGTTGGGATCCAAAATGTCACATTTGACGTCTAAATTACAAAAGAAAAACTCTTAAAACGAGTTCATTTCCTCTTTGTAGTATTATGTTACGATTTCTGTGTGATAATTTGAGGTAATTGTCTTTTACAATTTGGTAGCTCTGTTTCAAACGTTTTCATGATGGTAAGATGCCTGTGTATAGTTATGAGGATATGTTAGAATGTTGTTTTTTTTTCTGGAGATAACATTGTTCTGTGTTATCTAGTACTATATAGTAAATAAAGTGAATAAATAGCATCTTTTTCTCAATGAATAATTTCTAATAACGTCCGTGCATCAAATTCTTGTAAACTATTGTGTAAAACGTTTGGGGTCAAAAATGACCTCAAACAGAATGCACGCAAGTATTGTAGAAGGGGTAATCATCTTCCCATCGATTCCTGACCCACCCTCGCCTCCCGCCTGCGGCATCATCACATGAACCTAATCCACCTCCTCTCCCGAATCCCCGGCCCTCGCCAGGCAACACGAACGCGAGGGGTGGCTCCCTCGGCCGGTGCGGATCCACCCCACGCCCCTCCCCTTCGCCCTGCCTCCCCTTCGCCCTGCCTCCCCTTCACCCACCCCTCCCCCTTCACCCTCCCCTCCCCCTTCACCCTCCCCTCCCTTCACCATCCCTTCCCCTTCACCCTCGCTCCCCTTCACCCGCCCCACCCCCATCACCCTACCACTCCAGCCCGAGGCACGGGGGCGCGGTCGGACTCCCCGCATCAATCCGCGCATTGTGAGGCGCCACCCGCCGCGCGCTTCGACGATCTTCCCCCCTCCCCCGCCCCCCCCCGGCGTCGTAGCAGACGCCAGGAGCTTTGTCTGCGTTTATGCGTGGGCGCACCCGGCGAGATAATGCCGGCTGCCGACAAGGCGCGGAGGGCAGCTTCGGAGCGGAGATAAGCCGCGGGGAGGTGGAAGGGCGCGAACAGGTCGGGGCCGTGTTGCAGGCGAATGTCGCGACCGATGATGTGGGTGGGGCGCGACGTCTCGGCTGCTGTCAACTCAGAGGTCGGGCCTGAACGAGAGGAGAGAGAGATGTAGACAGATTTTTTTTTCGCGTGGGGAGCGCTGCGGGTGAACATGTGAAGAAACATCATTCAGGCTGAACTGACGGCTACCTTTTACGTAATACTTCACGAAACTCGTTTGCGAACTTGTTTTCGATTTTCACTCGATGTGACGTGAAATTAGCATAACTTGATATCATTGACTTAGCAAATTCTTTTTAAATGTTAGATTTACTCTCTTACGCTGTTGAGAGACACCTCTATGAGTTGACTGCACAACAAATTAAGCTGAATTACCTTAATTTCAGAAGGGTCTTTAGTTCCGAAGGGCAATGTTTCAACTTTCTCTCAGAAATCTCTTCGCTGAAGAGCTTAAACTGATTAATGAAACTAAAGTGTCAAAATTATTACAGTAATAATGATTCAGCTTAAAATAAGTAGTGCAGGCACTCACAATTATTGTTAAATTGTATGTAACCATTTTTATCAGAACTCTCTCAGGTTTCTGAGAGAGAGTTTATACCACAATTATACAGACTAGCCCCGACCTCAGCAGAATCCAACACAACGCAAACAAACTCGATTTATCGTGGCCCTACAGCGATGGCACAATTAACATTAATTCCAAACAAAAGGTCTTGTTTGCTCCGCTAACATGAACCAAGTACGGCATCGCATAAATGAAAATTGTGTTTATCTGGCATCACTGAGGATCAAAAACCTCTCAGACGTGAAGAAAAGAGGTAAAAAATTGTGGAAGAATGGAATGTACATATGACCGGCACCACTGCCGTTGCACAAAGGAATGCAAATTTTGGGTAAAGTGATTTCTTGCACGTTCATGATAAGGTGATTTTGTTACTTTATATGAAACAATGGAGATAATACTAACAAAAAGTCACGATAATTTACGGAAAATGTGAATTTCGAATAATGTTGCCGAACGGTTTTATTAGAATATAGTGTTTTGAGACATTGTTTCTAACGTTATTCCAAATGTTTTGACAAAAATGGTTACATACAATGATAAAAATGGTTACTTACAAGCGCTTCAGTGCAAGAGGTTTCTGAGGGAGAGGTGAAACATCGGAAGCTAAAGATTTTCCAACTAAGTTGTAATACAGTATTACAAGACCGTTACATATGCTTCCAGAAAGCCGTTCCTATGTAGCTGCACTGTTGCTTTTCCTGAATTGTGGTTTTTAAGGATTCGTTATTGCTATGGCACGATTTGGTAATATACATGTAAAGATTATTTATTGATCTGCATACCTCTGATGTTGCATTCTATGATTTGTACTTTTACATATTTTCGAACAAAAATATTTACTGTCATTTAGCCCATTACTGAAATGGAATTGCACAAAAGGTGTTGTGTGATTGAAATGCGATATATTGGGATGCAATGCATGTTACTACGTTTTAATATGAAACGTGTTTATTACAAACATTGTGCATTGCGAAAATAGAATGCCGAAATGAACACTCCCTAATATGAGAACATCAGGCTAATAAAACGACGGAGATGAAATGTAAACACGTTTTATGAATTCAGTGTGCATTATAATTTACCTTTCTTGATATATTACTTTCGATGTTGATATTTTTTATAATTGGCTTATATTTCACTGGTAACGCTTTTTGAATTGACTCTGCAATATGATCTGCTCAATAAAGTGTACCGTTCAGTGTTATCCAGAAACGTGAGCACTTTTTGTGTTTATGACTTTTATAATATTATTGAAGTCATGTTTCAATGCTGCCATTAGGGGAGGGAAAAATTGAGAAAATAAGAAAAAATGTTTCGGTGGCGATAGATGGCAGCTGGGAAGAGCGTGAGGCAAAATCGAAAAGGTAGCCAATAGTGAAGAATTAGAAAACTAAATAGTACGAGAAAGTCTGTGCCATTCTGTAGCATCACTAGTTACAATTGTGGCACTTCGAGAAGTACCGCGTTTGAGAGATGTGTTCTGTCGAGAATATTTGACTTTCAGCCCCAGAATTCTTTGCCAATACGAAAAATTCTCCTCTCATTTGATAGTCATCTCACCCACGCTTCCCTTCCCACGAGCTGAGCGCGTTCTCGTCTCTTGTTCTCCCCCGAGAGCCGAAGACTCGTTAAACTTTGCTATCTGGTGGAGTGGCGCGGCTAAGTGGAGATCTTTTAGCGAAATGCGGGGGAAAAGTTGGTCTCGTAAGTTACTCTGCTACTTTGCGATGCAATTACTCGACTTAAAAATGCCTCTTGACATTCTCAACAAACGAAATCGACATACACAAGTGTGGTTCGTTATCATCGCATTTCGCTAATAGATTCTTCAGCGTCAACCATCACACCGTTGCATTGCAAACCGAATTCTCCCTCACGATCATGTTTCCTTTGTTTTCGATAACAAGACATCTTGCTGCTACTTGGCAATGTATGACACGAGTGTTGAAGTGCAGAGTTGGATGATCGTTTTTCAGCTTTCTGAAAGTAAAAACTATTTCGATCTCCTGCGAAAGAATGCTTTAGAATTCGTGCTTTTGTCAGTTCAAGAGTTTGAATGTCGTCAGATATGAAATTCAGATGAGTTTAGCTGCAAAAGTACTGTTGAAACAGTGAAAGAAGTTCGTGCAGCATCACGCATAAAACTCTTAGAGGTTAAACTACATTATTGTGAATACACTGATGTTTAACAGAATAACTTTAAGAAACTTGTGAAGTAAAATATTTACTCTCTTTTCGTGTTTTTGTTTTGTACCTACCTACTTCCTTTCTTTTAAACTTAAAACGAAAGGGTGCGTGACATTCTGGGAACCCTCCTCACACGTCGCCATAATCGAGATATCCTGTTGACGGTCTCCATAATCGAGAACTATCGATTATTATTGGACTTCCCAGATCTGGAAATCATTGTTTGTAGAACATTGAAAGCTAGTGGTGCTTCCACGGTACACACCGCTGTCGTTTCCCAGAAATACCACTGAAAGAAAAAATAGATCTTTGGAAGCAAAACTCAGCTACTTAAAAAAATTAACAGTAGACGCCTCGCAAGCACAAATAATACAGTAATGCCAATAGCCTCCTGCGCTACGATTGATGTGTTTTACAAGTGACGGCTATGACGTGTTGAGATGCGAAGAAATTGCGGCATTTAATTCTATGAAACGGTCTAAAGAGAATAAGTACGTACTGTTGTAGCTCCACTTATTTACATTACTGCACTACTTCTACGAGTACAAAGACTGTAAGTATTGTACACAATATCTTGGATCCACCCCAATTATTCCCTAATTCCTTGACAGGTGATATGCAACTGTGTGTGCAGTCTGTGTAATTGAGGAACTGAATATCTCTATGCAGAACAAAGGCATAAGCACCGGGATGGAGTAAATGAATAGCGTGGTAAAATGTGTAATGGAACAGGCACAATGCAGAGCGATGAAGGTCTTCATTGGGAATGTCGCCAGAGAGGCCCTAGAAGGTATTCTAGACGCATGCATGAAGAAGATGCGAAGAGAGTGGGAAAAACCGGAAGCCAGACCAGGCTCAAGAGAATAGGAAACTAGCTAGAATGAGAAAGTGCCATTTTGTTGCATCACTAGTTTACTTGTCTTTGGCTGTGTGTAGTATAGAGGAAAACGTCTGGAATCTATCTCAAAATTGAAAGTCGTGATTTCAGTGCTAAAATCTGTTTTGAGGATACCTGAGATGAATAAAATAGTTTTGACTAATGAATGAAATTCGTTACAAAGTTAGTGTTTTGGAGAACAACATACGCCCATCATGCGTTCTAGTGCAATAGTTTTTCAGAATTGCAAGCGATATATGCAAATCCTAATAATTGTTCTTATCAGTGTATATTGTTCTGAGTACGCTCAAAATTGCTTTCAACTTCCTTTCTAAATTGCTAATTAAGCTCTGCTTGTAAAAACGAATTATGAATATTTTGATAGCTGATTACTTCCCGATGTCATTACTCCACCATCCGGGTCCACCAGCCACTCGAAGGGAGTCGGAAGCAAGCGCCATTAATTAGTGCGTCTTGCTGCAAGCCTGGGGAAGCCGGTTAAGCAGAGCGACGAAGTTGAAGCGTTAGTTCGTGGAAAGACCGCAAGCTTCGCTGTCGGCGCTCCGCTCTTCCTGCTCTGCGCGCCGGACAATGCAGAAATCACATCCGCCTCGACGACCACAGCCCGCCCGCCCACAGAACGATCTAGCAACATGGCGTTCATCAGGGGGGATTAAAGCCCCCGCATACACATCCTGAATAGAGATTGATTTAAGTCGTCCTATTATGGGCTATTCATGGGCTTTTCATAACGGCCCGCGTCCCTCTTGAGAGAAGAGCTGCGTTTGTTTAACAGGCTGAATAGCGCGTGGTTTATTTTGAGTTGTGTGCGACCCATTACGCAGTTCAAATGTGATTTTTTTTTACTCTGAAGCTTCAAACCACGTCGTGATGAAATGCTTTTGAGGCCGCGAGGACAAAAATTGACCCGGAATCGTTGATGTTGATTTTGTGGAGTCAAGCGTTCCCTGCACAACATAAGAATACTTGACTGCTCCTGGATGCATGGTCGTTTCCATTTTTGTTAATTTGCACCGGTTACTTTCGCATTAAATTTATAACTGCTGCAGAATTAGTGAGTTTGTTCTATATATCTTTGTCGTTATAAATTCCGGTGCTCACTTCTTTTTATCAAATGGGATATAATGTAGTATTTGAAATGTTGTGGAAATGTTTTAGAAATTACGTTACAAATCTGAACTTCATATTTCTTCAGTTCTGGAAATATTCCAAAAGATATCTCTAGCTCTTAATCAGTGACTGATGATTGCACTTCCACAACAA
>JAHLJT010009436.1:728523-741053 GCA_031308135.1 Acheta domesticus | reverse complement strand
TTTTGGCGGGTCGCTAGCTGCCCATTGCTCCTGGCTCGCGGCGCCCACCGGTGCCACCTGCTGTTGAATAATGGCAACAAGCGTAAATCGTAGCAGGTTGGAAAGCCTCAAAATTGTTTCCGTTCGTGTACGTCTTATTCAGTTAATGTCGTAAACAAACATAATTATTCCTACCGATATTGTGTTAAGTAGCAGTTAGAAATAAAATAATTATCTCTTGTGTTGCAAATCTAAAAGATTTACTTTCTGTTCAGTTCAGTTCACATTCGGTTTTATTGTTAAACTGTTATTACGTCAATAATGTAATGGTTCGGTATTCGTAAGAAATAAGTTCAATTTTCCAAAAGAGAAAAAAAAATCCCGTTATCAAGTTGCGTTGATGTTTGTTGTACTTCCTAATTTCATTATATTCGGGAAGGTTTGCGGGTAGGTTTTCTTGTCAACATTCATGTATATTTTCAAACCCATTCACTGAAGGAGGCATAATTAGATGAAACTCTAGACCTTTTATTCTTAAAGAAATTCAATTTGTCTTCAAGTGGGCCAACAAATCACCTGGGAGACCATTTGAGACTTCCAAAGACAACACAAGAAATCCGATAATTGTCCTCCCCGTGTTTTCATTTGTACGCCTCCTAATTGAGTTCCTTTACTCGCGAAAGAATCATTCCGAGACAATCAGATTGAACTCGTTCCATTTAAGGTACATTAGCAGTTTCCATTTCCTCCTCCTCCGCCGCCGCCGCCGCCGCCGCCTGCGCCCGCTCCATTCGGACGCCTCGCGGCCGGCCTGCAAACGTCGTTAGGGGCGATCGGCTGCCGCCTGTCGGACAGTTAATTACATGAAGGTGGGGCGGAAGGGTCGCTGCATGCCCGGCTCACCCCCCCCTTCCCGTCGCCACTCCCTCTCGCTCCCCCGCCAACCCGAGCGAGTGCCCTTCCGCACCTGCCTCATTGCTTCTTTTAGCGTTGTTTTTTCGTCTGCGTCGTCTAGACAGGTCATTTTACCTCTGTCAAGTACTTAACGTAATAGAAATCACGGCGCCACTGAGCAATGACCAAGGACAAGTCGTCATGTAAAGATAATGAGAGAATCAATGGTAAATGACAACCATTTCCTCGCAACATATATTTATGACTCATAAATCTTGAAAATTTAATTAGCAAAACTTTATTTTTCCTAAAATATATTAACAGAAACTCGTTAAACTGTTGTTTAACATTTCTAATTTACATTCATGAATTTTCCCTCATTCCATACAACAAAATACTCAGATGGTAATTAGTTTTGTTTGGGTTGTAAATACATAGCTTTCTTTTTGTACTCTCTTCAACATCATTTATATGACTATTTTTGCCTCATGTTTCTAAAGAAACAAGAAGTCGCGGGTATTAATGTTTTTAGTATTTCTGGAAGAACAATTTTGGGCTAAAAAAAGACGCACTTACCGTTTTCTTAAGCAAAAAGATTTCGCTATTCCTTACATGGAAAAAATGACGCCTGTAGAGTGGTAATAAATATTTATGGGTGAACTGAAAACGTATCTATTTATTAGTGGGATTGAGTGGTAATCCGTGAACGATTCTCAATTGCTGTTGCTTACATAGGTCGTCGCGCATGACGTCACATCTTCCACTCACGGCGCTGTGCACCTCGTAACCTCACGCCCCATTACCTCCGCCTCGGGCGCCAACTTTCCGAGGCCTATTTAGCGCCGCGCGCGCCTAGGCCGCCCTGGAGTGAGCCACTCAAGCTTTATTTGACGTTAACGAGATACAGCTGTCGCCGTCCAGGGCGCGTCCGTCCGTCGCTTTTAATCGCGATAGCGGTCGTCCGGAAGTTCACGAGCTCCGGCGCACTCGGCCAGGAGCCGCCGCCGCCGCCGCCGCCGCCGCCGCCGCCGCCGCCGCCGCCGCCGCCGCCGCCGCCGCCGCCGCCGCCGCCGCCGCCGCCGCCGCCGCCGCCGCCGCCGCCGCCGCCGCCGCCTCGCCGCCACCGACACCGACACCGCCGCCGCCGCCGCCGCCGGCCCCACCGCCGCCGCCGCCGCCTAGCCGCCGCCTAGCCGCCCCCGCCGCCGCCCCCACCGCCGCCGCCTCCCCGCCACCGCCTCCCCGCCACCGCCGCCGCCCCGCCACCGCCGCCGCCCCGCCACCGCCGCCGCCCCGCCGCCGCCCCGCCACCGCCGCCGCCCCACCACCGCCGCCTCGCCGCCGCCGCCACCGGCGCTGCTTCGCCGCCGCCAAGCCACCGCCACCGCCGCCACTACCACGCCGCCGCCAGCCCGCTGCCGCCTCCACGCCGCCGCCGCCCCGCCACCGTCGTCTCCCCGCCGCCGCCGCCGCCGCCGCCGCCGCCGCCACGCCGCCGCCGCCACGTCGCCGCCGCCGCGCGTCGGGAAGTTGACTAGCCCCCGCGATAAAGCTTGGCCCAGGGGGTGAGGGAGGGTCGCGTCAAACGGAGAGCGGGCGCCGCGCCGCAGCCAAGGGACAAGTCGAAGAGACCGCGGGCGGCTCCCAGTGGGCCAAACCAACAACGAGGGAGCGCGCACCCTGCGAATGCCGCTTCCAAGCATTTGGAAGGCTTATTTACGAACTGACATATTTCCGTTACCGTTTGTTTTGTAGTTTTTCGGATCGACATATTCTTTAGACGCTTCTTCATCATGCTGCTAAGTACTGTGTCCAAAGTTGCCGTTTCTCCAACATTAAATGCTAGCTCGAAACCGTTGAATTATGTCTTGAACTGAAATTCTGAATTTGAATACTTTCCCTTTCTGAAATATTGTATTTTTGGAAACGAGCTCTTGAATTGTATCATTTCACTAGAAGACAAAATAGAATGTTACAGAAATAAAAATCACAATTTGCACATTCAGTTCAAGACTGCTTCAACTCAAATGAGGCAGTTTTGGGGACAAGTATTTAATTATTTCTTTTTTTATGCTACATGGTACCCAGAGTTATGCGGAAATTCAATTGCGTCATTAATTGAGTAATGACACTTCTCCAAAACATTGACGTACAAACTAATCAATTTTAAAATCCAGATTTTTTCTTTCTGTCAATTTTCTATCATGAGTGCAAAATATATTTTTGTTCATTGGCGTTTTAAAGTTTTCTGCTTACTTTCAAGGCTGATTTTTAAAAATAGAAATATCTGAACCTGAATTACATTAATTTTTTTTTTCTTATTCAAGAAGAAAATAATATTAATGCATTAAACTTGCTTGGTCTATTTTTAAATGCGGCAAATAATTATTCAGAACAACAATTTTTATTTTACATTTTGAGGTTTTCGTAATTTCATAAACGGCTCATAATTGCAATCAGAGATGTTCCTATCTTGACTGTATTTTATAGCTTCAGCTTGCAAACTTTAATCTTGTTTTATCCTTGAATGAATATTTGGTGGAACTGAGGTATTTGCTTTGCGCGTGGCCTCTTCCGGCCCAGTGTGCGTGGCGGCGGAGCGACAAGTTGCAAGAGTGACGGCGGCGGCGGCGGCGGCGGCGGCGGCGACCGCGGGCGACGCCGGTGACTCGACTTGTCGTTTCCCGATGGGCCTCGGAAGCCAAAGTGGGAGCCTACGGGTTCACTGGAGAGCCCGGGCGCCTCGCCTTCCACTGCGGCCCGGCCCGGCCCCGAACCCCCACCACCTTTTGCCGTCCCCAGCTGCCGCCCCTCCCCTCTGCCTACCGCTCCTCACCACGCCTAGAACTACGCTGTCATCCGCGATCACTCTTTGCCGCGGTCATCCACGATATTTTGTTTTGTTTCATGCCCAATTCACGGATACGATTACTCATATGCAATGTTTGTTGCCCTCTCCCATCGCCTGGTCACGTTTTCAGGCTCTCTTCACCCGCACATTGTATAACGATATTTCCTTCACCGTAACACCGCGAAAACAAATTGATGTCGACTTTATTGATCCCCTCGCGCCGCTTTCCTCTCCAACGCTTTCCCTCCAGTTGTTCGCCGCATCAAAGCAGATATAATAATCAGCGGCCTTCGTACCATCAAATACTCATCTCCTGCCGTCACCTCGCCTCCAGCAGGGCTTGCCGCAGGCACCCCCGTCGCCTTCGTCAGGCCGCTAACACCGCTGCGGGAGCCGCTTCCTGTCTGAGCTCTGATAAGAAACTTTGTTGTCGGCGGGGCGGGGCGGGGCCTGGGGTTTCCGCGCTCGAAGGCTCGCCGCCGCACAGCCGCCCTCCCCGTCGCCGCCCGCGCCCGCGCCCGCGCCTGCACAAAAGACTTCAAACGTGGGCGCGGAGGCTGTCTTCCCCCGGGTCGCGCGCGGCAAGTTTGCCTGCCGTTGCGGCAGCGGCAGCCGGCGGGTGGGCGGGCGCTCCCACGCCGCCCGCGGCCGCTCCCCTCCCCTCCCTCCTCCACCCTCCCCTCCCCACACACCTCCTCCCCCCGCTGCATCGCTGCGTGCGTGCGCGCGAGCTCGTCCCGTGAAGCCACCAGCACCACCCCGGATGGTAGGCTGAGGATCAGCCCCGCGGGTCGCGCTGGTCCACGCTTTCACCCCCCCACACACACACACATATACACGCACACACATACATGCGCACACACATCCACGAAAAAAAAGTATTGAGAAGGGGACGGATTGAGGGAGGTGAACGAACGCCTTGCTCCGGAGGAAAAGTTAAGCCGGCTGTCCCATGTAGAAGATGTACTGCATGTCAAAGATCTTCAAGTCCAAAAAGGAAGCCCCTGAGCTAGATTCAAATTGCCTGTTTCGTCGCCCCAGTTGATACGTTCTCTCTCCGCTAGATGGAGAAAAAAAAATGTGGAGCGAAATTTGCTTGGTCACGAGGAAGAGCGGGCCTCATGGTCCGAGTCTCGCCACGTAAAATAAGACACTAAACATTAACAACAGGGTGAAGATTGTCCCGCTGATCAGCGGGAAATACGAGTACCTTTTCATTTTTGTTTTGGTATTTTGTTTTCGTCTTCAGATGATGCTTCTTGCTTCACTTGTTACTCGTACGAGAAACTAATTGGATGACTGATCTAGGTACCATGAATGCCACTGCACAATCGGAAAGAAATGATAAGGATTGCCCGCTGTACACTTTTTATTCTTATTTACGTAAAAATGTATAACAGTATTGCAGATTCAAAAGTTATCAAAAACAAGCAATTCAAAAATTCAAAACTTTCTAACAAAAATTTCCTTTTTTTACGCACAACTGGTTACGTTTTTATGGAATATATACAGCGTGATTCTTATTTATCTCGTCAAAACAAAACTTTTAAATATTGAAGTGCAGATTGTTTAAGATGATTATTAATTTTTTATTGTTGTATTAGTTTGTCGAGATTAAAAAGGTTATTTATTACGTAGAAATTTTTTAGACATGCTTCATGTTCTTGTAGCTATTATTGAGTTTAAAAACTATAGTAATGAACATTGCAACTCAAAACTTTCTGTTCAGCGAGATAGCCAACTAGAGTTTTAAAGAAGACAGTTCACATGTGTATTCAAGCAAACCCGTATGAAGATTTAAAAAATCTCCAATTCCTGTTAAAACGTGTTTCAAAAACATTACGTAGCTAAAAGCGAGTAAACAAAAAGTGTTGTTTTTTTATTCATTGACAGGCATCAATAGACGAAAGTTTCATTACTTACCTCATCGTTTCACTTCTTTATCTTCATAATAGCATTACCCTAGATTTTCTTCTTAACGTCCAGTTTAGCTTTATTATAACTTTACAGAACTCTCAAAATATGCCGATTCTTCCTAAAATGTCATCGAATCGTTTCATTTTCTGATTCACGTAATTAAATTATTTCGTTTGCTAAATCACTTTTATAAACATTTTGTTCTCCCGATATAACCACTATATTTTATTCGCGTCATATTTTTGCTCGATATTGTTTTCTCTTTTCATTTATTTATATTGATCTTTCTTTCTGTCGAATTTTAAGCCACTCATTTCTCATTTTGCTCTAATTCAGGGGGGGAAATTTATGACCGTGACCAATTTTAAGTATTTTTCAGAAGCAACATTATTTTTCTCAAAATGTCGGATAATAATCAGGAACTCAAACTTAATGCGTACGTTTAATACCTACCATTAATTGTGTACCCTTTTTATCACTCTCTGCATGTTCTTTGTGCGTCTGGGCTTGTACAGCACAGAATCCCTGGTAAATGGCAATCATTTGTGAGAATGACGCATCAAATAAAATTGCATTGATGACGCGGAGTGGCAGGGCTTCCAGTTGGCGAAGAGCTGGAGTCCATGCGTGGTCCGCAGCGGCCCTAGCTTAAGGAAACACGTTTATACGAACATTAAACGCAATCACGCATTGCCAGTGGGGCCGCGTTATAAAACTTGGTTACTAATCACGTTAGCATCGAACGTTCTCTGACTTAATTGGATGCATTAAAGTAATTATCCTGCATTAACTTTCCCGGGTGGATTTATTCACGGAGTAGTCAGTTGGTAATAAAGTCGAAAACCTTTTTTGTTCAAACCAAGGAATATTGTACGAACGAAGTAGGTAATGCAATTGCACTAATTGCACTTTAGAAGGGAAAAAACTCCCTAAATGTTTTAAAGAATGGTGTCATATTAACTTCTTGACAAGATTTTCTCGATTGTTCTATAGGATACTGAATGTGACTTTATACCAAGAAGAACGTCACCGTCTTTTGCTGACAGTATTTAATTTAATGTATTACTGACTAAAATAATGAAAACTACCACACATGTCGGAAGACCACTCGGGAGTTTAGAGCTTGTCCTGGCCGGTGCGGTGTCCCGCTGATGGGTGATACCTGGTTGGGGAAACCCCCGCAAGCCGACTTGTTGGTCGGCTCGGGATCTCATCATAGCTCGGGAATATCACTGCCACCTCCCTGCAAAAGCATGCACTTCATTTACGGGTCTAATTACCTTTGTGGTTGACGCGCCTGGAAGCATTAATTAGTGAAAATAAAATAATGACTTCATTCTGTGTACATCTGTCACGAGAATCGCATATTTTCGAAATGTATAGCAAATAGTGCTCAATAGAGCATTCTAATTTGAGAATATAACCAATAAAAATATAAAATTGAAAATGCGGATTCCGTGGACCGAATTTTTAATGATCTAACATTGTATTATGAAATAAATTATTCACTCGGAGTAAATTATTACGTCTTTGTGTCAGGAATTCATTTTTTCATTCAAAAAGGTTTTTCGTCCCCACCATTGATTATGTTATTTTTCTTTACGGAGCTGATCACTGAAGATGAAGCAGATGGATACGAAGTTGGGGTTAATTGTTCGGAGGGACAGGTATCGTAAATCATGTCCCCAGGAAATAAAGTCCCAGCGGCGGGCGGGCTGGTCGCAACGCGGCAAGAACTTGTTTTTCGCGTCACCGATACGTGCTAGTCGACACGAAGCGGGAGTGCAGTATCACCGCACCCAAATGGCCGGCCATTTATTTTAAGCCTTCACCGCCCCGCTCTCGCCTTCCTCCGCCTCCTCGCCAGCCTCCCTCCCCGTCTTCCATGAATCTCTAACGAAACGCCCTCTGAAAAGAAAACTCCCGATAAAAAAGAGCCCGTGGGTCTTGAGGGAGTTCCCGGCCCGAGCACCCGCCGCCGCCCCGTGCCGCCACGCTCCGCGAGTTTCCAATGGCGTCGGCGCGCGCGTACGGCTTCCTATTACTGCGAAATTATTTACGTCGTCATGCCCGCCGCCCTCGTCTCCGAGATACATTCTCCGGAGGGGCCCGCCGCGCGCCCCTGCTCAAAGGCGGGCTGCGGGAAAGGTACAGTGTTCTTTCATGTTCCTTAGTTGTATTTTCGCTCCCAAACAGATTCGCCGCCACGCCCACACTTACTGCAAAAACGCGCTAGGAATGAAACGGAAAACAAATACTTCCCTAGAAGGAGCTCTGTTGTCAAAATGATCAAACGGCTCAAATATGTGGGAAGGCACAACGATGTCGAACGCGCGAGAGGTTTATAATAGGTACACAAAAGTGTCTGCTCATTAGGGATCGATCTATCCGAACTTCTATTCCACCGCGAACGCCACTTCGGGGTTAATGCATTCACCAGCATGTGAAACCATTGATAGAACCGCAGCCCTTCCATTTACATAGTTATCGAATTTAATCCTCTAAACAGCGCAATTTCATACGCGGCAAGGGCAAGTATATTAAACACACTCCCATGGAAGATTAATTAACGCGACCGCAAGAGCCGAACGGGCATTAGCCCATCGTCGGGGAGGTTTTTCGGGCGGCGCCCGTGCTCTGACCCGGCCGGCGTGCCCTAACCCGGGATTTGCTGGAGCCGCGGCCGCAGTCGTAAACAGCGCGAGCCTGGTTTGTTGACTGCAGGTTGCTGGAGGCGGGTGCGTGGGAGCGCCAGTATAACGTCTCGTGTTTTACCCGCGCGAGCCTCGCGCCGCGTTGGTCCTGAAGCTGACCTAGTGGTGAAGGACGCTGATGTTGGAGCTTGTGTTTGAAGCACTGTGTTTTGATCCACACAGTTCGAGAACTGGCGTGATAAACGTTGTTTATTTTGTAGAACAATGTAGAAAATAGCCGATTCCTTTTCTGCGGAATTTCAAACAATACCTGCAAACTGTAGGTGCAAAGTTGGTAAAGTTTTCTTTACCTACGAGCGCACTGTAACAAAATGTGTAACACTTTGTAACATGTAATGTATGAAATATGAGTGTGTGTAGATGATTATTTTTATAACAATATGAATAATCTTCTTGAGGTCGACAGTTTTTCTGAAATGTACCAAGTATTCGTTTTTATCGTAACAATTATTTGTGCAATAAAATGTCAGTATGAACTATATCCCAATGAAAATTCCAATGGGGATATAGCCTTCATCATCCGTGTTGCTCAAATGCAATTTTTCTTCTTGAGACTCAAGTGATAAACTTTCAGAATTCAGTGGCAAATTCACTCCAAAAATGGAAGTCGTGGGGTTCTTACTTTTTCCTCATGTTTTAATACCAGGCAGTTATTCAAAAGTCTGCAGAGTTGGAATAGTGTTAATAATTTATAGCGGTCAAAATTTTAAAATTCCCTTCAAATATCATTCTTTCTCATTTGCTGTAAATTTTAATTATTAAACTATTTCGCGGTGATTACTATTATCAGTTGTAAAACCTACTTTCTTATGTGTTAAAGGAAATCCTTTAATAATTGGACGGTATTTTCAATGTACATGAGAGAATAGTAGGACATTAAGAACTCCCTGTAAGATGCTGTGCTAAAGCCTCTGGTTCAATCATACAGAATGGATTCAATACCGATTCTGCGCTAACGCCAAGAAGATAAATGCTTGCTGGGGGAGACAAATTAGACAATAATTCATGTTCCCCGCCTTCCAGTCGAGGCGAGAAGGAGACGAGAATTTCATATTCTAGAGATTGGATATTTATGTAGCTGTAAATGGAAGAAAAGAAGGGAATACAGATGTTTCGAAAGTTAATGTTCCTTACCATTTTCTTTGTGAAATGCTTTTACGCTTCTTCAGTTTCTTTTCGATGTATTGCTCCGTTCTCTCACATTTATTTGCTGTCACAGAAGAAATATTTGGCAAAGGACGAGTCACAATGAGGGGATGAAATTTCTTTGAAGAAGAAATGAAGCCTTGCTTCCCGGCATTGGAGGGGAATCATTCTGTTGAGTGTTCTATGAGAGTTTTTAAGAGATATTTAAATAATGTTCGACTTATTTCAAGAAACGATTTATTGTCTCATTCAGAAATGGTGCTATCAAACACTGTACACAAGACTGTTAATCTCCTATATAAATGTGCTTTCGTATGGTAACATTAAAAAGAAGTTTTACTTTGCGGGTTCACGGGTTTTGGTCCAATAAATAACATATTTTAGTTTGCCGACGTTTCGGAGTTTATTATAGCTCCATCTTCAGGGCTGGACAAGTTTTCACAAACACGGTTATTAATAATATTTCACAGTTTCCAATTATAATTTTAAAAAAATTATAAAAACATTGAATATATATTACAAAGAAAAATTACAAATTAATACAAAGAAATTACAAATAATTACAGAGAAATAGGACACATACCTTACTATGCGTGGGAAGTTACATAGAGAATATGAAAGTTCACATCATGAGAAACAAGCCACACAGGACAGCATGCCTGCATGTTCCTGAATGGACTAGTGAATACCCTGGGAGCTAACCAATGGCTATCAAGAACAATAACTGGTACAGCAAGAGTCAAAGTGAGGTCACACACTCATAAGCTAATAATTAATTGTATGTATATATATATATATATATATATATATATATATATATATATGTACATACATACATACATATATGCATACACACACATACACACATATATATATAAAAAGAAAAAAAAAAAAACTAGTATATAAAAATAAAACCTTCTGCATGAATATGTCTATTGGATGGATCAGATGGAATATGTCTATTGTACATCACTAGTTGTTATCAATTACTGACAGAAAAATTATGATTTTAGTTAAATTTTATCTTTTTTTTTATATATTAATATATATATATTTTTTTATATATTTTTTCTCTCTTTTTTAAATATATATTTATTTTATTATACATATATTGTATATGCAAGGGGCATCCATACTAGATTCCATCACTTAAACTGGTCGAGCAACACAAAATTGTTTTATGCTTTAATTATTTGCTTGTTATATTTGAATTTTATTGTATTGTTAGAAAGTATTGTGTGAAGTTGATAGTGACCCATCAGAAATTGCAAACCTATTAGTTATGATGGAATGAGAAGCAATATCAAGGAAACAAGAAGATTTGGAATATGTGTAATCAGTAAGGAGCTAACCCGATATACAGAAACAGAAAGGTCCATGGATCATGGAATCTCCCACACCCAAGATGTAATCTGATGATGTATAACTTACCATGAAAATGAGTGAAGGTGAGCTATGCAAGCAGGAATTATCTGATTAGATTAACATAAGTTCTGCTGAGTTTATCAATGTCAGTTTTTTTGTTGACTGTCTTGTGTTTGGTGATGAAGAGCATCTCTTTCAATAATCTTTTATTATAGTTATTTTCTTGTCCAAGATCTTAGTACCTTCAAAATTGAATTCATGTCTAGATTCATGGACATGTTGTGCTAGAGCACATAATGGAATTTCTTTTTTGATATCGTATTGATGTGGGTATAATCTTTTCTTTAAATACTGGCCAGTTTGTCCAATGTAACTTTTATTCGCAACCCCCACAAGGGACAGAATAAATTATATTGCTCATATTAGCTTTATCAATTCTGTCTTTGGTGTTGCTGAATACAGTATTAGCTAACGTTCTCTTATTGTTAAAACTAATTTTTACACTATCATTTTTCAGTGTGTTGTTCAGGGATTCAGAGAGTTCTTTGACATATACTAAGGATTTATAAGCAGTTTTGTCTTGATTACTGTGATTAATATTACTGTTGCTTATATAGTTCTGTCATTATAATTGTTGTCAAAGGCAGCATTGTATAGAAGAGAATTTATCAATTTACTAGGGAAACATTAAATTTCAAAATGTTTTTTATTTATGCATGTTCGCTGCATGAAAACATTGGTCACTCAATCTGAGGGCCCTGTGTTTGAGTGCCATAGCTACATTAATTTTGGAGGACAGCCTATGATGTGATCTAAAGTTCAGATACCGGTCTGTTTTATGCGGTTTCCTGTACCAATCTATTTAATAGTCCCATCTGTGCTCCTCATTATTAACATATCTAAAAAGGGGATTTGGAGTCCTTTTCCACCTCTATCGTGAATTGTAGTTTATCATGGAAACTATTGAAGGTATCGACAGTCAGTTGTTCGCTGCCTCTGGGAATGGATAAATTAAGTCATCTACATATTTATATAAAAAAGAAGGCTGAAAAGGCAATAATTTGACAACATTGTCCAGTAGATGTTCCATAACTAAGTCAGCTACAATTGGAGCCAAAGGGGAACCCATGGCCACAACCATCTACCAATTCCTGTAGTATTTGGCTTTGTGAACAAGGTATCCTTCATCACAGCATAAACTGAGAAAGTTTAGGAAAAATTCAACTTTAGTGAGTTTGGTCTGAGTGATGCTCTGTAGTTTTTCCCACTTATCAGCAATAATGTCCGTAGCTAATTTTATTGGAATGTTAGTGAACAGTGATTTAACATCCAGAGAGATTATGATATGTTCAGAAGGTATGGTATGAGTTTTAATGTTGTGATAAAACTGAAAGGAATCCTTAATGTTGTATTGGTTGCTAGATAAGTTGCTTAAGAGATTACACACGAACTTGGCAGTTTGATATGTGGGGCTGTTGATGAAACTTACTACAGGTCTCAGTGGATTACCCTCTTTGTGGTCTTTCACTAGTCCATAAATTCTGGGGCTAACCCCATTGTGGCAAATGAGTTTGTTTTTGTGTGCAGATCAATTCTATTGTTTTTGAACAGAATGTTGATTAATTGGTTATTCATTCTAGCTATTGTCGGTGTAGGGTCTTTGT
>JAHLJT010009436.1:470593-727523 GCA_031308135.1 Acheta domesticus | reverse complement strand
TAAATATAGAAATGAAAACATGTAAAAATTTAGTGTTAAAATAACAATAAAGTTGAAGTGTGAGTTGTGTCTTCTTACTGTTCGAAAGCCGAAAAAACGACTACATGGATTTGGCGGGTCTAGCGGCTTAAGTCCGGGCTGTCTGGTGGAGGAGAAGGAGGTTAATGGCCTCGGTGCGGTGCCCTAGCTATTGCGCCGTCCTGTTAAACGTGCGTTGTGGCGGTGGTGTCTATTAATAATTTTAGGCAGAGGAAAAAGGATTTGTTTTTGTTTATTGTTTGTTTTTTTTTCATTGAGAAATTATCAACGTAAATATTTCCTAAGTTGAATATGGGTAATATTGATTTTCTGTTTCGGAGTATATGAATGTCTGTGTTGATTACAAGTGTGTCCTGTTTGAAGCGAATGATATGCAAAGTGAGATTACAGGTGTTGGGTTCCAAGCATGAATGTTTTCTTTAATTCGCGTGTTAAACCTACCTGTTGACCATGTAGTTCGCATATGTGACGTTGCAAAGCATAAGCAAACAATGCAATAGCTGTAAGCGTCAGATAAGGGGGGGAGATATTAAAATGATAGTATATGACTACATACTACACGCTCTAGAAACAATACGCAGAAATATCCCACAAGATAAACTTTTACAACGTGTACAGTGTGTCGTATATCCATGTCCTTGATTAAAAGTACGCGCATTAAAATTCGTCAACATGCTTTTATAATAAATCATGATGAAACCACACAATACCTCAAAGAATATGATACATTTATAGATTTATAATAACTGGGTCATTCCATGCAAAAAAGTAGGAAAATCTGACACTACATCTCAGAATTAAAAATATTTTGCCACCTTACTTATCATGATACCTGCATGAACCAGGTACGATATTTTTGTCTCATCAGCCATTGTTTAGCAACAATGGGCACTTGAAATATTAGATAGCAGTCTGTAGACATTCCTTTATGATTTTTTTCCGATGATACGCAAAACAAGCAAAAAAAATATTAAAGTGACACAATTTGTAGAAGAAATATAAAGGATAATTTGACACTAAAAATATTTTTTTTATCTTGAGTCTTTAACAATTAGGAAGTAAACAAATTCTAAAAAATGCAATAAATGGAAAAACAATATTTTTAAATTCTTGAATTTTGGAAGGAAAAACTGCTGAAAACTACTTTCAAGCTACTCGTAAATTTCATCATGGGAATCTGAAGGGTTTTAAAGTTATGAATAAAAAATATCTTACGGCGCTCCGTAAACTAACTCGTCTCACTGGGTCATTCCATGCAAAAAAGTAGGAAATCTGACACTACATCTCAGAATTTTAAAAATATTTTGCCACCTTACTTATTATGATACCTGCATGAACCAGGTACAATATTTTTGTCTCATCATCCATTGTTTAGCAAACAATGGGCACTTGAAATATTAGGTTAGCAGTCTGTGACATTCCGTTATGATTTTTTTCCGATGATATGCAAACAAGCAAAAATATGAAAGTGACACCATTTGTAGAAGAAATGTAAAGGATAATTTTACGCTAAAGATATTTTTTTTACCGTGAGTCTTTAACAATTAGGAAGTAAACAAATTTTAAAAAATGCAATAAATGGAAATATAATATTTTTAAATTCTTGAATTTTGGGAAGAAAAATTGCTGAAACTACTTTCAAGCACTCTGTAAATTTCATCATGGAATCTTGAATGGTTTTAAAGTTATGAATAAAAGTATCTTACTGGTGCTCCATTAACGAAACTCGTCTCAGCTGCTAGAGCCGCCGCGCCACCAGCGCTCCTCGTCAGCGCTCGGCGTACATCGCAAAAACTACTTCTCTAGGTGTTAATTTTGCCGTAGGAGCTCATGAAGAGATACGCCAAATTCGACCATTATTTTTTGTTCACTCCAAGTTTTTGGTAAAAGCGTTAAAATCATGTATTTCTCATTAGCTGTTTTCACATTTGAAAATTTTTCTTTGAATTGAGTCAACATTTCTTCTCCATCATTGCTTTCTGTACTCACATGAAATAATTCTGAAACTGCTTTATTTACGGCACTCACCTTTCTCCTTGCGTTACGATATCTCTCGGATTTGTTTTCGCAATGACAATGGTGATTGACCCAGAGGATACAAAATGTTTACATTACTGATAGAGGCTTCCTCTGCAACTCCTGGGGTTACGTATCCTCTTCACTTGACGTTTTCACTTCACTGTTTCAGTTGAGTCACTAAGATCTGCATTGGGCATTTTGGATATTTTCTGACGACACATCGCATATTGCTTTCACCTACCACTAAATTCGATATTTTCTTCCGCATCGCCTCTGTAATCTTTCTCTTACCCACACCGACCTTTTGTGCTTCTCGAGTCCGAATGGATTTGCAGCACCAAAGCCTGTTAAACTATTCACAATCTTTGGCATTTTCTATCACGATGTATCACTGAACAGTTAACACGCGAAATAAGCCTGTAAAGTGGTGTCAGGATCCTTCGAAGGCATCGATGGATATCCCCTAGAAATGAACTTGGCGGTGCCTGCCTACGACCTTGCGTCACCCCTCGCTGGGCAAAGGCACGCGACTTTCAACCTAAGAGCAAATGCGCGTACACTTTTTATTTAATAACTTACGCATTTTTTAAGATTCCATCGCGACAGTTTGCAGAATGGTTATTTATTGGTTCTTCCTTGCAGTGTGTAAAATATGAAAGAAAAGAAAATATTGTTTTTGAAGAAAAATGTATTTGTTTAATTATTAGCATTTTTTATTATAAACAAATGTCTCAATCCTTAATATATTATCAACTGCTAAAATATGATAATTTATCTTCAAAATAGTGTGTGCCCGTTTTTAAAGTTTTATTCATTTTTATGAACGTCATAATTATTATCATTATTGAGTACATTGTGTCATCGTCCATGTTTACCCCGTAATTGTTGCTAAACTGCTAAGATATTAATTCCATAAATTGTCTTTTAATTGTTCATCATAGTAGATTAATGTAATAAATATGAAAAAAATCTGAGACTCACTGTCAGAAAACCTGAAATTTTGCATGTATGACCCAACTGACAGTTTAGAAAGTCATGACGGTGCTTTTCTATTGACTTCTCGCAAATTTAAACAAATGATCTGCCTTGAAACGTGATTAAAAATTGTGTTTTCGAAAAAGTAATTATTAAAACAAAAATTATTTTCTCGTTTTTTTGATGTTATTTTATTTCGCTCGTCAACATCCAGTAATGCTGAGTACCTTAGATGTTACAATTTTATCGTTACATTGTGACACAATTTGCATTGTGTAATACCATTGCCCCTGCGTTTGTTTACACACTTAGTGACTTTCCGAAAATTGCATTTCCCGTCCAGAATTCATTGTGTTCGGCGCGAACAAAAATGTTTTGATTTTTAGGGCTATAATTGGCTGTCTGAATGAGCTGTAATTAAACTTCGGTTCGCTTGCTCCTTCACTGGTTCGTGAACAATTAACTGATGCATGGAAATGTGTTATTACGAGCGAACCTTCTGGAATGGTGAAGGAAATCGTTAAAATTTCCAAATAACGAACTATTTTTAAAAGTTTCTAATAAAATAATAGAATATTTTATTATTACTAGGAAACGAATTTCCCAATCAGAGAAAAAATCTCGTTATTTTCCGCACAAATTTGTCTGCTACGTTCAGTGCTCAACATGGTTTCAGCATTTACCATAAGAATATTATTTAACAGTACAATCGATTTTGTTATTTTTAATTTCTCGCCTACTACTTCGTTGGAAGAGAAGGTATTGTAATTGTGTCCCGGTAATCGGCGATTTTTCGACAGAAAAACTCTTATTGTCAGGCCCTGGTGACGAAAAAGTGGATAAATCTGTTTCTGTACGTTTGTAAATTACTTCCTGTACCACGTTGTGTCGTCAGAATCCATAATCTCGCAAAACAGTTTTTGTATAATTTTTGTTTTTATTTCATATAAATTTGTTTGCAGAGGGGGGATTATCCGTACGTTGAGTGTTGCTTCCCTTGCAAGGCGCCAACACTGCATTTCTATCGAGGGGTCGTTAGCTTGCTCTTTCACTTGACTTCTTGCCAGCGTGCCTCTTCCCTGAGGAGATGACTTCCGCCTTGGAAGAGCTGAAGGAGGCGGGTCGTTAGGGAGCCGAGCCCCGCGGTCAACAGGTGCAGCCGGCCTTTCCCTTCCTAAAGCTACGCACCTACGGGGAACTTCGTCCGAGTCTGCCTCTCATCGGTTGTAAATCTATCGGCGCTGCTTCCAGCTGCGTTGTTTTTAACTACGACGGCGCAATCTATACTTGCGAACAATGATCTCAAAATTATAGCTGGATGAATAACTTCAATTTGTTTGCAGTGCTGAAAATCGTGAAATCGTTTTTCGTTAGGTTGGCTGCGGTGAACGTCTACGTACAGACTTCTCAGCACAGAGTGTTGTCTCCAGTCTGCACTAGAGCGCACTGCTTGCGCACAGCGCTTTGAAGTTGTAATGGATCTTGTAAAGTGATGTGGACACTGCCGCCCCTTCACAGACACACATTAATACAATGACTTTTTTGGATGCAAACTTATCTTCTCTCATCCATATCTAGACTCTTATACTGTTATTGATGAAATACTTTAGTTTCATTTCTTGAAATAGACGCGATATTCATTTATTAGATGGTGAAATTATCATGTACATAAATCTACTACCAACCCAAGCTTACTCACTAGGGTATTAAGCGAATTGGTGAGGCCTCTTGAAACTTGATTAAATTGAAGAGGTGGTTTGACGTATAGCACGACTGCTACTTTTGCATTCCACGTGATGCATTCTTCGAAACCATGTTGTCGTTTTCATTTGTATTACAAACGACCTCTCAGTGATTATATTTTATACGCTATTTCTAAGTTGATTACATCAAAAGTTATTTAATCTCTAATCTCTAATCTTATGTCTTATGAATTCAAGTAAGATTTGTTTCATCAATTTTAAACAAAAAGATTACAAATATTTCGTATCGTTAGCATCCACATCCTTGAGTATATTTTTTCACACTCTTATTATTTGTCACTTACGAGATGGGAGTTTGTTAAATGTGTCACAGAAGTTTTTATGTCTTTTAATCAAGGAAGTTCGATATGAACGTTGTAATTTTCATAAATGACGATGAAAGGGCCATTGTTTTCTTTCATTATAAATATACTACAGACATGCCGTACAAGTTCTTTAAGGTACGAATTTGTCGTTGCTTGAGAGGTAAAGAAGCTGTTTTTGAGTAACAGTGTTATTATGAATTTATAAAAAGCTGTGTTACGAGTACCATGTTCCGATATGTATTGCATTGATTAAATAATCAAAAAGCAAATTGTCGTAGGCAAAATGTTTTGCAGATCTTATAATTATTTCTTTAAAGCAAGTAATCTATAAAATAAAAACCTTAAAGTTCCATATGTTTTAACGTTTCCATAAGTTTCGGAGTTTCCCCCCAGTTTTTGATTCTCCATCTTCCTAAAAGCACACAATTAATTTCAGAATCGCCATCTCCCGATCTTCACCTAAGCCATGTCACAATTGGTCAATGTACGTTACTGTGGGCAGCCATAGAACGGCTGCAACGCTGGCCCCGCCCCCGGCCGCCCCCGCGGTCGTCACAGCGCCCCGTAATTGATCCGGGCTCGTGGGAGGCCTCCGGGCTTCTCCCGCGGGTCGGCGCCGCGCCCTCCGCTCATCGCCGGGGAAACACATACACACATATATACACATACACACACATACACACACATACACACATATATATATAAAAAGAAAAAAAACAACTAGTATATAAAAAATAAAACCTTCTGCATGAATAGGTCTATTGGCCTATATGCCTATTGGTCTATATGCCTACACCGACAATAGCTAGAATGAATAACCAATTAATCAACATTCTGTTCAAAAACAATAGAATTGATCTGCACACAAAAAACAAACTCATTTGCCACAATGGGGTTAGCCCCAGAATTTAGGGACTAGTGAAAGACCACAAAGAGGGTAATCCACTGAGACCTGTAGTAAGTTCATCAACAGCCCCACATATCAAACTGCCAAGTTCGTGTGTAATCTCTTAAGCAACTTATCTAGCAACCAATACAACATTAAGGATTCCTTTCAGTTTTATCACAACATTAAAACTCATACCATACCTTCTGAACATATCATAATCTCTCTGGATGTTAAATCACTGTTCACTAACATTCCAATAAAATTAGCTACGGACATTATTGCTGATAAGTGGGAAAAACTACAGAGCATCACTCAGACCAAACTCACTAAAGTTGAATTTTTCCAACTTCTCAGTTTATGCTGTGATGAAGGATACCTTGTTCACAAAGCCAAATACTACAGAATGGTAGATGGTGTGGCCATGGGTTCCCCCTTTGGCTCCAATTGTAGCTGACTTAGTTATGGACATCTACTGGACAATGTTGTCAAATTATTGCCTTTTCAGCCTTCTTTTTTATATAAATATGTAGATGACTTAATTTTATCCATTCCCAGAGGCAGCGAACAACTGACTGTCGATACCTTCAATAGTTTCCATGATAAACTACAATTCACGATAGAGGTGGAAAAGGACTCCAAAATCCCCTTTTTAGATATGTTAATAATGAGGAGCACAGATGGGACTATTAAAATAGATTGGTACAGGAAACCGCATAAAACAGACCGGTATCTGAACTTTAGATCACATCATAGGGCTGTCCTCCAAAATTAATGTAGCTATGGCACTCAAACACAGGGCCCTCAGATTGAGTGACCAATGTTTTCATGCAGCGAACATGCATAAAATAAAAAACATTTTGAAATTTAATGGTTTCCCTAGTAAAATTGATAAATTCTCTTCTATACAATGCTGCCTTTGACAACAATTATAATGACAGAACTAATATAAGCAACAGTAATATTAATCACAGTAATCAAGACAAAACTGCTTATAAATCCTTAGTATATGTCAAAGAACTCTCTGAATCCCTGAACAACACACTGAAAAATGATAGTGTAAAAATTAGTTTTAACAATAAGAGAACGTTAGCTAATACTGTATTCAGCAACACCAAAGACAGAATTGATAAAGCTAATATGAGCAATATAATTTATTCTGTCCCTTGTGGGGGTTGCGATAAAAGTTACATTGGACAAACTGGCCAGTATTTAAAGAAAAGATTATACCAACATCAATACGATATCAAAAAAGAAATTCCATTATGTGCTCTAGCACAACATGTCCATGAATCTAGACATGAATTCAATTTTGAAGGTACTAAGATCTTGGACAAAGAAAATAACTATAATAAAAGATTATTGAAAGAGATGCTCTTTATCACTAAACACAAGACAGTCAACAAAAAAACTGACATTGATAAACTCAGCAGAACTTATGTTAATCTAATCAGATAATTCCTGCTTGCACAGCTCATCTTCACTCATTTTCATGGTAAGTTATACATCATCAGATTACATCTTGGGTGTGGGAGATTCCATGATCCATGGACCTTTCTGTTTCTGTATATCGGGTTAGCCCCTTACTGATTACACATATTCCAAATCTTCTTGTTTCCTTGATATTGCTTCTCATTCCATCATAACTATAGGTTTGCAATTTCTGATGGGTCACTATCAACTTCACACAATACTTTCTAACAATACAATAAAATTCAAATATAACAAGCAAATAATTAAAGCATAAAACAATTTTGTGTTGCTCGACCAGTTTAAGTGATGGAATCTAGTATGGATGCCCCTTGCATATACAATATATGTATAATAAAATAAATATATATTTAAAAAAGAGAGAAAAAATATATTAAAAAAATATATATATATATTAATATATAAAAAAAAAAGATAAAATTTAACTAAAATCATAATTTTTCTGTCAGTAATTGATAACAACTAGTGATGTACAATAGACATATTCCATCTGATCCATCCAATAGACATATTCATGCAGAAGGTTTTATTTTTTATATACTAGTTGTTTTTTTTTTTTTCTTTTATATATATATGTGTGTATGTGTGTGTATGTATGCATATATGTATGTATGTATGTACATATATATATGTATATATATATATATATATATATATATATATATATATACATACAATTAATTATTAGCTTATGAGTGTGTGACCTCACTTTGACTCTTGCTGTACCAGTTATTGTTCTTGATAGCCATTGGTTAGCTCCAGGGTATTCACTAGTCCATTCAGGAACATGCAGGCATGCTGTCCTGTGTGGCTTGTTTCTCATGATGTGAACTTTCATATTCTCTATGTAACTTCCCACGCATAGTAAGGTATGTGTCCTATTTCTCTGTAATTATTTGTAATTTTCTTTGTATTTAATTTGTAATTTTCTTTGTAATATATATTCAATGTTTTTATAATTTTTTTAAAATTATAATTGGAACTGTGAAATATTTTAATAACCGTGTTGTGAAAACTTGTCCAGCCCTGAAGATGGAGCTATAATAAACTCCGAAACGTCGGCAAACTAAAATATGTTATTTATTGGACCAAAACCCGTGAACCCGCAATGGAATTGTCTACAGAAAATGGTCATGAAACACAGCAGAAGTTTTACTGTTTAACGGATTGATAGCTTGTCAGTTAGTTAATCAAATAATTACCTTTTACTTTGATGGTAATGCGAACTATATAGACAGAAATAATCAGCGTATGAAATGAAGTGCGTGTGAGTGGAAGTAATGGAGGACTTAAGAGGTTATATAGACAAACTTCTTCGATGTTGTCAGTATTGTAATGTCTACAAATATTGTCACGGAATATAACGGTCCGGTTCTTCTCATGAAATTATATGTGCCATTGTAGTTTGTAGCATTTGCAGTTGGAGGTATACAAATGTATAGATATTTTTGTTTTAACAGAAATTGTTATTTGCTTGTGTTGTTCGTATAATATTAAATCGTGTGTATTTTGTGGTTTTGTTTTTGCATTGCTGACTCTTGTGTCACTGGCAATGGGCTCCAACGGTCTGACAATTGCAATAAATGATGAGCAATATTTGAGATAAAAAAGGAATGAAAGTAAAGAAAACAGATTGATGTTGGTCTTACGAAATTCAATATTTGATAATTGTGTTATTTCGTGTTCCATAGTTCATTCATAAATCTCTATATTTCTAATATTTCAATGTTTCATTTTGTGTTTATTTCGAAAAATGAGGAAAAATCTATTTCCGTTAATTTAAATAATGATTCGCCTGACCATTTATGTTATTAACGAATGTTTTTACGATAAATGTTTCCATACCACAGTCTAGAGATAATATAAAATCAATATTATAACATGTTCAACTAAACAAATGCATTCGTTGCCAGTCCTAAAGCCTTTCCATTTCGTTCTCTCGGCCGTTCCTTTGTTACATATATTCAGTGCTTGATTTATAAAATTGTAGGTTCCGTAACGCACAACAAATTAGTTATTAATTTAATAGAAATAATGATATATTTATAGTATAATTTAATAATTATTCCGGAGGTTCCGGAACACCGTCCAGCGCGTTCCGCCAGAAATCAAGCCCTGCGTATATTTGTAAATCATCGGTATTGTCGCGATTTTTAAGTACAGTAGTGGATTATATTTCTTATTATATTATTAATCAAACATTGTGTGCATTGTAACTCAAATCTCATTTGTCGAAGATCGCGGAGCTCCAACGACCTACTTAATTGTAATGGTTAAATGGCATTCATCGAATTCCAAACTTCCAAAAGAACTGAATGTTAATGGATTTTACTAAAACATTCTTCAACATTAGTCAACATGTTCCAGTTATGTACAAGAATGCAAGTGATACGGCTTCCGTTCATTGTAAGGAAATAAGGACAAAAGGGACATTGGTCGACCAAGAAGAAATAGTGGTGCTACAGAATGGCACAGACTTTCCCGTATTCGTTTTCTATTTCCTTGGGTCTGCGCTAGCTATTCGGAATTGCCACATACTCTTGCCAGCTGCGATCAATCACCGCACAAACTACATTTTTGACGTTTTCTTAATTGTTTGGTTTCCTAATGGTAGAACGGATATATTCATTTTAGAATATTAAAGAACATAAAAACCTAGTCCTAAATGGCAATTTTCTCTTAAAAATGTTGTGCCTTTTTAAAGAAAATGGTGTTTTAGCGCTACAAAAAATGCGAAGTTTGAAGCTCGTTTTCACAGAAAATTTTTGAGCAATGAGTTTTTTCCGCCGAAAATTCGCCATTTTTTCGCGCAGCATTACATAACTTACCCTATACTACGAATATCACTCCGTGTATACGGGAAAGTAAAAATAAGTGCCGAAATATGTTGCAATGAAGAACACGTATTTGTAGCGTTTTCTTCACTACACCTCCGGCGCTCTAGATGCGCCCAATGTATCTCAACCGTTGGTCGCAGGGAGGGGGTTGCACCGTCGCCGGCCGCGACAGCGACATCGTGCGCGCGAACCATCTGGGGCGGCGGCGTCGGCGGCGGCGGCGCAGACATCTGCGGGAAAAGCTTGCGGCCTCCCGCGCGCTAAACGAGCTGTCGACGACGAGAGCGGCAGCGGAGGGGCGCCCCACCGCCCCCACCCCGCCCTGCGTCTTGTAACAAATGGCGCGGCCAACCCCCGCAGCGCGTCGCCACGGCCACCAGACCGTGCGGCGATGGTGGAGGCGCTGAGGAAACGACCGGGATGGCACTGGAGACGGCGATGAGGATGGGGTTGAAGTCACGAGTGAGCTAGAGGCGAAACGCGGGTTTGCATTGCTACGAATGTAATAGTGTGATAAGATTGACGAAGTAAGAGACGAAGAAAATTGAATGGAGTGGTTGGAAATAAAAAGAAGGTGCTGAGGCAAATGGTTACAAAAACATTGAATTGATTAAAGCGCCTGAGAATGGAAGTGCCTGCACAATAAAGGCGCTGCGGAAGGTAATGTCAACAGCGGGTGGCGTCGTCTTAGGCGGATGAAGTTGCGGGGAGGACGGAGATGATGAAAAAGAAACGGGAGCAGAAATGGAAGCGATTACAAAGACGTTGGCTCAAGGCAAAGAAGTAATTCGGTGTGGGAATAGTCGTAGCGAGCAGCGGTAGTGGGGAGGAAATAAATGTCGTGAAAAAGACGGTAGCTACTTCGCGGGTGGTAAGGGAAAAACTTCAGTCATGGAGACGGTAGTGACATGGGCGTCCACGGTTGCGTCGTCGGAGCACATGCCGCGGGCGAAGGTTATTCCTCGGAGTAGGTGATGGCAATTGGGTGGGAGGCAGCCGACACCGAGCCAGCGACGCAGCGACGCTCTCTGCTACTGCGAGTTCCTCCAGATAACGAGGCGGCCCGCGGCCCATCAACGCCGCGCGAAACCGCCGCTGCGGGCGCCACCGTCGACCCGTGAAAAAAGGAGAAGCTGCTTACGCGCTGCCCTTCTCCTCCTCCGCGTTTCTCGCGAGGTCGAGAAAGAAAGGGCGCGCTCCTCTTCAGTTCTCTCCTCGGTTCGCCTCGAGCGAGACCAGCGCGGCTGGCAATGCGAATTCGAGTTTACAACGACGGCGAGGGCTACGTTCTGGAGACGCGCTCATATATAACTGCGTAGGAACTTCTCGAACTACAGCTACGTGGTGTAACATAAAAAAAGTCCTTCCGGAAACTCAAATAGACGATAGGAAACTAAACTTAATGTAGTCTGATAGCAGCTCCTCCGTGGCTGAGAATTTTTGAAAAAAGTTTTACCTGGAGCTTGCACTTACCTTTTGGGGCTTAGTAGGCCTTAAAAGCTCTTGCGTATCTCTTCAAAGAGCAATCCTCAAGGACCAAAACCAACAGATAAAGCGGTGCATGCTTTTTTATGGATATCATTTTTTTGCGTGTTGTGGTCGTCCCTCCCACGATACCTCTACTTATTCCCAAACCCCGATAGTTTGCCAGCGCCTTTCCAAAAATCCCCTCCTACCTTAGACATCTCGTCTCTCCCCTTTCGTAGCCTTTCTCCCGACAACATCCACGTTCTGCAAGTGATTTCTACTATTCTCCATCTACACGACTGTTGGTCCGTAGATTCAACTTACATCCCACTTTGACTGCCATGTGCATCACATTTGATGCACAGTAGGTTTTTGTGCCTGGCCGCGTTCATCATAAACGATCACGTCCAGAGCTGTGGATTTTTACTGTGAATCATATACAATCACAGCTCCATTGAAATCAATTGGGTGACTTATTTTGCTAGCCAAGTGTAAAAGAATTTCATCTTCGGCTATTGGTTGGCACCCTTGAGTCGCCGGAAATAATAATTTTCTGAGCACCTACGCGCAGTGCCTGGGCACATAATTGGAGAGTGGTCTTGGCCAGAATCAAAAGTGCACGAAATATCTCCTGGGAGTCAAAGTGAAGTCCTCCTTTCATTTCTTTCTCTCCAACTCCCTCTCTCTGTTTCTCACTCTCACAATAAGATTTTCACTGCGCCCTCACGAAATTTGACTCACGGCTTCCTTCCTCGACAGGCTTATTTTCTTCCCTTCGCCTCCACGTCCTCCGCGTGACGGCCTTATCCCGCGCCGTGACCTTCCCCGCCGGCCGCCCCCTCGGCGGGCGGCCTTCGGCGCCGCAGCATTTCCTTCGCGCTCGTTCCCTTCTGCTCCGCGGAGCGCGCGCAATCGATGGATCGCGATTCGCGATTGACTGGCCGCCGGAGCCAGGTAATGGAGCGTGGTCTCTGCCATGCGACGAGCGCGCTGGAGGCGCTCCGCCCCGCGGCGCCTATCCCACCCCTACCCCTACCCCACCCCATCCCACCCTACCCTACCTCTTCCCCTACCCCACCCCACCCACCTCTTCCACTATACCCACCCCACCCACCATTTCCCCTACCCCATCCCACCCACCTCTTCCCCTACCCCGCCTAACCACCGTTTTCCCCACCCCACCCACCTCTTCCCCTACCCCACCCAATCCATCTCTTCCCCTCCCCCTCCCTACCCACCTCTTCCCCTACCCCACCTCATCCACCTCTTCGCCTATACCCACCCCACCCACCATTTCCCCTACCCCATCCCACCCACCTCTTCCCCTATACCCACCCCACCCACCATTTCCCCTACCCCATCCTACCCACCTCTTCCCCTACCCCGCCTACCCACCATTTTCCCCACCCCACCCACCTCTTCCCCTACCCCACCCCATCCATCTCTTCCCCTCCCCTCCCCACCCACCTCTTCTTCTACCCCACCCACCTCTACCCCTACCTCACCCCACCCACCTCTTCCCTACCCTACCTCATCCACCTCTTCCCCACCCCTACCACGGCGCGCTCTCTTGAGCGTCGGCTGCACGAATACCTTAACCTGCGACACATTGTGTTGGGCGGACGGTACTGGTACCACAAGCCTGGATCCTGCTACCAGAGAGGTGGCGTCTAGAACTAGTCAGATACTTGAAGGTGGACAGCCCTTTGCTTTATTAAGGGAAGAGTAAAAGGTAACGCGTTAGATAGAATTGGGGGAACACATGAAGTACATGGTCGTGCCACATGTACGGCTCTCTCATTATAAGCCTCTCTTTTTTACTGTTGACGAAATACTTTACTTCTAATTAAACAAATATGCAAAATCAATTTAAATGATTGAATAATTTAACCTTCCAGCGGGCGCGCGTAAAATGTTCACACCAGCAGGCGCATGTCGTAAATTTTATGACATTCAATTACTCTTGAAGAAATCAAAGAATTTTAGAACACTGGAATTTTATGTCGCATTATAATATCTAAGAATGATATTTACTACCAAAAAACATATCCGTTGATAAACGTTCGTATTTAGTATCAAAAAAAGGATCTTGTTCCTATCCAGTATCGTTCTGATGCTCGTCTATATTTTCAACAGTCGTTTACTGTCACTGTCACTGTCACTATCCAATTCATGACCTTCCTCCGATCAGACAGCTCTTGAAGAATATTCTGATTTTCGTTCACATGAATTCTTTATCTGGACATTTTAGAGAAAATTTCGATTAGGCCAAATTATTATACAATATTTTAGCACAGCAGCCGGCGCGCAGCGTAAAGTTTACGTCACTGTGCACTTATCCCGAATAGAGCGTTACAAAAACTGAATATAGCGAGCAAACTAAAGAGTGGCTGCATGAATGCATCACTAAAGATACCTGCAAGGAATACCAAGAACTCAGAAGTCTTTGACAACAATGAGTTGAGAGCAAAACAAAAAAAATGCTATTATCGTAAAATTTACGACAGCGCGCCCGCTGGAAGGTTAATAAAAAAGATTGTAGGACTGTATACTTTATTATTTGTTCTTTATATCATTCAATGGCGCTTCTAAACACTTTATTATATGAGTGAGATAGGATTCCCTATCTCAAATGTCAAATACACAAACTCACATGCTTGAATTTTACAAGTCGTGTTTTATTATTAAGTCCAAATTTAGAAAATAAGTTGAAAACTATTGACGTATTCTGTTACAATTAATTAAATAGAAAATTTTCTAAATATAATGTATACAAATTAATGTTCGTATTTTATGCCCTGCCGTACCGTTCATCCGATTGCGATAAAACTTAGTCAACGTATTGCTTGCACTTGCGGGAAGAATATATGCACTGTACAATGCGAATGTGCGAATGCCTGTCGCACATAGGTGCAAAATGGGGTCATTGATGATGATTTTATGCGTTTATGCTGACTCAGGCGACACTGAACAGAAGCTGTACGCAACCCGCCGCACCCTCGTGTATTAAGCTCGTCTTTGCTGCATACTCTGCCCCTGCCATTGCGATATATCAGCCGGAATTATCACTTGACCGCAATCTCAGACAAGTAAATTAAATTTCTCCGAGAGAGTATCGTTGCGAAGGCATGCTCAAACTTGAGGGAGAACGTTTTGGCCACAGGATACTTGACAACCACGTCAAAACCAGTACATAGAACAAAACCATACTCGCCAGAAAGTTTTCGCCTATTAAAATGTTTGCAGAGCGTAGCGTAAAACGTGATTAACAAGCATGCGACGAGTAGCGTGTGAAGTGTAATTCATTGCAATGGCAAAACATTGCCGGATTCTCTAGTACCAAATAAAAATGACATGAAAATATTTCATGTCATGAGTTCGTGTGTGATTTTCAAACAATATGGAATTGGATTATATTACGTTGTAGTATTCATCAGTCTTTGGTGTCATTATCTGCCAAAAAGTTTGGAGAAAACATTTGGTAACGTCTTGCGTATCGTCACGAGAGACTGAACCGTGATCAATGAAGAATACCAAGCTAAATCGTTAAATTTCTCATTTTAGTTGTACAGGTTTTTGTATCGTACGCGTTATTATTATTATCTGAAGAAAGCGAGGCGTGTGCGGGGGGGGGCTGGTGATTGCCTCTCCACGACGGCGCTGCGGGAGGCCCTTTGGAGAGCCGCTCCCGTGGAGTTACGCGGACCGTAGCTCCGCAGCGGGCGACAGCTAATTCGGAGGGCGCGCGCCCCGATGGGCCGGCGCTGCGTAATTTTTAGCCGTTTCTAATTAGGAAACGCGCGGGCGGGGGGGGCGGGAAAGGCCCTCTCTGCGCTGACATTCTCTTCCTCCTCCGCCTCCCCTCGTCGCCCTGCACCTGCCTCGGCGGGGGGGTGGGGGTGACCCGGCCCGGAGGCGCCCCACCGCGAAGGAAACTCGCTTCGCCAGCGCGAGGCGCCGTCGCCTCCGCCGTCGTTTCGCCCTCGCGTTTCGCTTCTCTCGCCGGCCCGCAGATGCTGCACCGCCGCCGTTCTTTCCGATATTCCATCGTCCTTATTGCCCCTACATCGCCGCCATTGTCATTACCACTAACTACTCTTCTCGTTCCACCGCTCTCCTCATCGTATGGAGCAATGTTCCACCCGATCTCGTCACGCCAACCCTGCCACTCCCACATTCCTCCAACCCAACACCCTTCTCATCCCACATCCCTCCAATCCCTCCACTTCCCTCCCACATACCTCCAATGCTACATCCTTCCTCTCTTATGTCGCTCCAATCCAACATCCCGTCCCTCCCACATACCTCCAATCCAACATCCTTCCCCTCCTACATTACTCCAATTCAACATCCTTCCCCTCCTACATCACTCCAATCCAACATCCTTCCACTCCTACATTACTCCAATCCAACACCCCTTCAATCCAACATCCCTCTCCTCCTACATCACTCCAATCCACTACCCCACCCGTCCAACATTCCGACTCACGCCATTCCCGTATCACACCTCTCTACCATTCCGCCTCCCCATTTCTTCACCACGTCGCCATCCCCGTCTCGTTATCGCGTTTCCACGCCATTCCGCTCCTCCCGCCTTCGACACACACGCCGTTCGCACTGCGCTGTTCCCCACCGGGACTGGTTTCAACATCCCTCCGCCCTCGCAGCTTTTACGAAGGCCCTGCCCACCCCTGTCGCTGGCGCGCCCTAGCACGCCCTTCTCCGTTCCTTCCTCCCGCCGCCAGCGCCCTCCTCGCTTCCGCCGTGCCCTCTGCCGCCCTCGCCGCTTCCGTTATTCGACGGCGGCCGAGATGGGGCGCGCGGCGAGACTCGACTGTCATGAGCAGCCCCAGAGGCCGACGGGGGGCGCCGTTGCGCTGCTGGGAGCGGGCCCTCCCCTCCCCTCCCCTCCCCTCCTCCCCCCTCGCTTTCTTCCCTCCGCTAGGCGCTGCGCCCGGCGCGCCGGCCAGCGCCCCTCCTCTCTGCTCTTCGCCTTTGCTCGCGTCTGCCTCGTCCTCTCCGTTCTGCGGCCCTCCTTTTCACAGTCATTATTTATTCTCTCTTGTTTTCCATCAGTTGGACCTCTGAACAACTTGTCCTGTTTTTTTTTCCTTTAGATATTCAATTATGGCTTTATTTCGTATACCACTGAGTGTTTTCTTCACATTTTACTACGGACGTGAGGGTGGTTGGTGTCATTTTCACTAGTAACCTACAACAGCCTAAATACTGAACCAAGCCACATGAAATGGCTTTCCAAAAAGTAGCACGCCCATTGCTGAAGAATAACAAAGCAAACACACTCTTTTAACACTACGATTAATTATTCTAATGAAAACTTTCTGCAGTAAAACTCTCTGCAAATTTTCTGCAATAATTATAGGATACACGGTTACACAGTTCAGTAATTATTTTCATACCAAGACATCAAAAAGTCGCTGACCCACTATGCAACACGTAAATAACAAGTAATAATGGGGGCTGCCTCTTCCCTGGAGCCTTACTGCCACATGTCACCTGTGTCATACGCTGAGACCCACTGAGTGTGAGAATTCAGTTGGTAGGCGCAGTTCGAGAGTACATGGAATAACACACAATTACTTTTTCAGTGAAAATCGAAACTGTTTCATTCATTGTAGATTTTTCCCGAGTTCCTCAGTAACTAACAAAACCATAGGCACCTCTCGCTTGTCCTGAAGCTGCGTAGTTCTCTTTCAATTTCTGCACGCATTGCAGATTAGTAATATTGATAATTGTTGGTTCCATTGTGGGAAAATGCTTTATTTTTCACTCCTCGTATCATAATTCTCCAACGCTAGAAGTAATCGTGAATACTCACCATTTGACCGTACGCTACCATGTATGTGCTTTTTGTGTCGTCCTCCCGTTTCTTAATATCTCGCCTGACTCCGTGTCGCATTTCCAACTCTCCCGGCGCAGTGTCTTCAAATCATGGAGCCCGCTTCGCACCTGGACCGTTCCACTCCTCCCGGTCCCGCGTCTCCAGCGCGCGCCCCGCCGCCCCGCCCCGCCCCGCCCCGCCCCGCCCTCGCACCCGGGCCGCCACCGCCGCCGCCGCCGCCGCCGCCGCCCGGCCCTTATCGATCGCATCGCACTCGTTGGCGGCCGCGAGGGGGCGGGGCGGGGGCGATGCCTGCGGGTGCGGTTAGCGCGCACTCGTCCCCGCCCGCGGGCGCGGGGCGCGCCCATCGCCCATCGCCCGCGGGGCGTCGCGCAGCCCGCCCCGCCGCCGCAGCCCGCCCCGCCGCCGCCCCCGCCGCCGCCACCACCACCACCACCACCGCCGCCGCCGCCGCCGCCGCCGCCGCCACCCCCGCCGTCGTCGCCGCCCCGCCGCCGCCCCTGCCGCCGCCGCCCCCGCCGCTGCTCCCACCGCCGCCCCCGTCGCCGCCGCCGCCGCCGCCGCCACCACCACCACCATCGCCGCCGCCCCGCCGCCACCCCCGCCGTCGTCGCCGCCCCCGCCGCCACCCCCGCCGCCGCCGCCACCCCCGCCGCCAACCCCGCCGCCACCCCCGCCGCCGCCGCCGCCCCCGCCGCCGCCGCCGCCCCCGCCGCCGCCGCCGCCCCCGCCGCCGCCCCCGCCGCCGCCGCCGCCCCCGCCGCCGCCCCCGCCGCCGCCCCCGCCGCCGCCCCCGCCGTCACCCTCCCCCGGCGCGCCTATTGACCGCTCCGGCAGGAGGACACACGCAGCGAAGATCACCAAGGGGCACATACTGTGCGCATTCACCTCCGTTGCGACGTTTCAATCTGTCCCCAGGAATCCTTTTCATGAGGACTGACAACCACTTTATTTAATACTGCTCAAGGGATATGTTTTGACAGAACCTCCAAAAAAATTGTATTTCCAATGATAGTTCTCGGAATTGAGTGACCTACTTAGTTGTCCATCGTTCACGTCGAGGATAATGAGTTCTTAACACGGAAAGTGAAATTGTACCTTAAAAATAATTGTGTAAAACTTATCTCAAGTTAGCATACATCATACAATTATCTTACAATGTAGAAGCTCTACTGTACACTCCTGTACAGTTTTTAAGAACATACCGGCCTTCTCCCAACGAACCTAAAATAAACTCTGAAGACACGAAATAATAAGACAGGAAATCACACACATTCAGTTTACAATATTTCCGTTCTTCGGAAAGTTAGTCCTTATGGCTATTTTTGATAGAAATTTATTTTTCTCTCCAACACGTGAAATGAGGTAAATTGATGGGATTATAAATTACAAAAAAAACATAGTGACTTTATTCTTAACAGTAGGAAGTTACAGGTTATTCGTTTATTTCCAGAACGTATACATGTTGTAGGAATATATAAAATATTGTCACTTTCAAAGAAGAGAAAGCCTCAATCAAGCGTGGTTATTTTTTACCAAATGCCAGTTTTTACTCTCAACTAAAAGAAAATTATGTGAATCCATTTGATTTGTGCATAAATTTCGTTCATTTTGCAGTCTCTCAATATATTGATTGCTTACTCTCTTCATGAGAATATACGACTGAGGAAAATAAATAATATATTTCACGTTGCCTTTTCTTGTACCTAGTTATTTCAAATTCTTAATATATTTTAATGGAAAATAATATTCTGTTTATAAATTAATATGTGTAAGCGTCGAGTAATTATGAAAAAAAAATTTATGGAAATGCAAAAGAACATGCAAAACTGAAATATAATGAATGTCTAGGAAACAAATTCTGAAATCAAATTTATTTCGCATGTGAAACTGGTGGAGTCCATTAAATGCATTCATGCAAATTACCCTTAGTAACATATTGAGTAATTTGAAACGGTCATTGTACTTATTTATTGTTACAATAAAATGTGAGGAAACTAATCGCAATTTTTGCAATGCAATTTCACGAGGATTTCAATTTCTTTTCATATGAAATTCCTTTTGCTATTACATAAATAAATAAAACGAAACTTGCATCGCATCATTTGCCATAATGAAAGAAATATTTTATGCATTGAAAAGAAATATATTATGAAGTCCCTAGTGTCGAAACCCAGATGAATTCTGATAGTTGCCAACGCGATGAGGCAATGCAGCCAACACCTTTTGCTGTAATGCTGGAGCGAATATTGTTAATCCCGCAACCATTTATCGAGCTTTCAAATCAATACCTCACCCTTGACCTTTTTAACGGCATATTTGGTTTATTCAGTCCCTAACCCTTACAGCGTTAAACTGACAGATGTGAGTTTGTATTAGCACGCCCCCAGCCATGCGTTCACATGTTGTATGTCCATCAGCTTTATAAATTCACAATTTATAAAGCGTTCTTTGTGTCGGGAAACTGCTTTATCCTGATTTGTGACGTTGTGAAGTGAAGTTTGTGAAGTTGGAGACAATTACGACGCTCAGTCTTTATGGTAGGTCGTGCATTCGAATATCGTCGATAGAGGGTAGGTAGCCGCGTCAGGAAACACAGCCTGGATGAAAATTATTGACGTCTGCTGCTCTGTCCGGTTACAGCGGTCGGCTTCCCTTGTCAATTCAATGCGGATGCTGGGCGGTACTTAACACAACGGGTCTTGGACGTGATCCTTCACTCATCTTGCACCCATCCTGAGATCCGAGCAACATACTGCTCCCATCCCCGTGCTTCACCATCACCACTGAACCCATCCTCCATTATCTCGGAAGACTCCGGCGGGACTGTCTATATTGGAATGCAAAGCCAAAGCCGAATCTGGACTGCTACGCAATCAGAAGAAAGAAAGAAACAGCTCCTAATGAGAAAAAGCAAAGCTCTTAATGGGCCACTGTTCGTTTGGTGGTACAACGCTGCTCGTCTAAGTGCTGAGGAAACCAACAGAAAAAACTTCAGACAGGATCTAATGTCATTGAAATATACATCAGCGTCCAGATATTTAGATTATTCCTTTAGTTTCGTAAGCGCATTCTCATCTTCTCTTAATATTACATGGGTTCGTCTCCAAACCAAGCCATTTAGTTCCAGAGGCGTGAGTATTCTCATTGCACCCACCGCCGTGGATGTAAACCTGCGCCCTCGTCATACATTTTCATGAATCGACAGCAAATCCTCGGAACTTCTCGAAGTCCACTGCTTAAGGATACCCGTAACCCATCGTCCTTTCCATTCCCGCTGCCCTCCCCCCCCCCTTTGCTTCGTGGATTCGGACGTCGTGGCTTCTCTGGATTAGCGAAGCACGACGCACCCCATTATGCGAGCGGCCCTCGTGTTTATTAAATGGCTGCCGGCCTTCCTCCGTCCGTCTGACCCCAGGGATTTGTCCCCCCGGGGGCATGGGGGTCGTCAGGGTCCATCTCGTCAGCGGCCCGACTTTCCCAACACGGTTTGGCGACTCCAGACGCAGAAGTTCTTAGACTGAAAGTAGGACGACGAAGCTGTACGTTCGTATTGGTGCCTTGAGATTCGAAACGACTGAGCTTAATATTTGCATAAGAAAACGTTTATGCGATGTGTATTCTTTTCTGTAAGGCAAGTGCTTGGAAGAATCTGGTAACACAGTTCTTATAAACTCTTATTTCTGTAAAATAGAAGTCAAGTACGTGACGTTCATAACTGTCATATTGCCTGTAAACTTGTCGAATATTAAAAGATGGTAGAAATTGATCATCTGCAATAGTGAAGACCTGAGGGAGTTTAATTTCGAGACAAATTCATATACACTAATGATATTTATAAATATCAATTATACACAGTGTTTCAGTATAAATCTTACAGGGGCATGTCGAGTAAGGGACAAAACTGATCACTTTTTGCCAAAGATCATAATATAGTGAAAATTTCATAAAACGAAGTTTCATATGTGTTTGCCTCTAATTGTTAGGCAATCTCGTTTTGAGAGTTGTTCGGCTGGTACATGAAATATCCTTGGCAACACAACGTGATCTGCCGAACATCAATGCAACATGAGTTGCATCAATTAGTTGGTACTTTAGAATCTTGTACTTCTGATGTATTCTATTACTTAATTCAAAGAATTATATTCAGTTTTGTATTTCCAGCTATAAACTTCTTGCACTCACTATGTATCCTCATACTGCTTTATTCTGATTTGTGACGTTGTGAAGTGAAGCTTGTGAAGTTGGAGACAATTACGACGCTCAGTCTTTATGGTAGGTCGTGCATTCGAATATCGTAGATAGAGGGTTTTTACCCTACGTAGGTAGCCGCGTCAGGAAACACAGCCTGGATGAAAATTACGGACGTCCCTTTGACATTATACATCTTGTTGAGTCGCGGAGGAATAGGACGTGAAGAAGCGCTCCGTCCCTCCGCGCGTGAAAAGTAAAATCTTTTCTGCTACAAAACTGTTTCTATACAATTAGAGACTATACTGATCGTGAAAAAGAAAAATAATGTTTAATGTAACAAAACAAAGATATATAATGAATTAGTTTACGTTTACATTGTATACATTTAAAAAAATATTTAATACGTCTGTAACAAGTAATGTACTTCAGCTTCCGGGTCAATGACCCCCATCTCGATCAGGTTTTTGTCCAGTTTCCCTGATCCATTGAGCAAATGCTGAGATGGCCCCTTGTTTTGCTTCTGGACGTAAATGTAGCTTCACTGTGCGCACGTTTTGTTGAGCACTCCTTTTGCTTGTAGTTCATTTACAGTTGAAATTGATTTTCTATAACTCGGGAACAAACATTTTTCAAATATTTTTATTTTTTTTTCTAAAATAATTATTTTCTAAATTCATTTTTTCGGTTTTTTTTTGTTGTTGTTTTTTTAATTCTGGCCCTCAAGAAAATGTGCGCAGATAAATTTTTTCCCCACACATCATATACAGTTTTTACAGTTTTTTGACAAATAAATAAATTAATAAATAAATAAAAAGACACGCGGCCTCACTCAGGAGCGCCGGGCGGGGCCTCGGTCGTTACCTTAAGTCAATGTTTTTATGCCGCCCAATTTCATCAGCACCACGCCCGCCTTGCACATTGGGCCAAGATCCTGAAAAGCTGGCCAAAAGTCGAAAAAAAAGTTTTGTTTAGGGAATTTTAAGTCAGCAGTTTGAGGCGTCACAGCGTCGCTCTGCATCATTGGAAACGTGGCCGTTAAGCGAGCAGCTGTAACACGACACAAAAATCGTAAATCATCCGTTACATTGAACACGTGTAAAAGTTTTCGGTTTTGAGAAATTTTTGTCATTCAAAATGAACGAAAACGTCGATGGTGTGTACAATGTTTATATGTATTACAAATATTTTAAAAACGTGTTAAAATTGCTTCGTTAATAATTAATCTTGAAACAAAATGATGTAATTAATGTATATTTTTCTTTTTTTAAAGTGGAAAACAGTTACAAGTGCCTCAGAGTTCCACAACAAAATTTGTAAAAGCTTCATTCTCTGCTATTTAGAATAGTAGAGAATCTCTACTATTTAGAATAGCAGAGAATAGCAGAATATGCTGCTATTGTGCATTTCGTGCAGCCTAATAATTCTAATAATCGAAACATTTTATAAAGATTTTTAATTTTTAATCCGCCATTTTGTTTTTTGCAATTTTGGCATTGGAGTCGTAACAAGCGTGCCAAAAACCTATGGTATGCAAAGTTGCATTAAATTTGGATAACGTTTTCGTATTTTGACCAGCTTTTCGGGATCTTGCCCCAACGTGCGGCAGGCAGGGCCAACCGCGCGCGGCGCGGCGCGGCGCGGGGAGGATCTGAGACGAGGCGAGACGAAGTGCACGGAGGCGGGAGGGGGGCGGGGCTACCTCCGCGTCACGTGATGGATGGGCCACCGCCGTGCCGGGCCGCGTGGCGGGGCCTCTAATGAAGAAATACGCGCGTCGCGCTAACTGGAAGTTTGTCGCTGACTGGCGCCGAGACACATGGCCTTCGCCGGCTTCCGGAGCGGCCACGCCTCCTTTTGGGTTGTCACAATTTCTCTCTCGCTTTGAATTGATTACACGATGTGTTGCACACTACACTTCAAGCGGGAGAGCTCTAATATATCAGTGATAAATATCCATTATATATTGTTATGTTATTCGGAATCATAAACAGGAACTCATTGTTTCATGTAGTAAAATATCGATTCTGCTCAATCGCCCCTGTTGAACCTGCGAATATAGCTTAAGTTGTTTTGGGAGAGCTTCTGAAATACGTTGCAGCAGACTATCGTTTTACTCCATTGACACAAGGGAAAATTCTGAAAACGAGAGGTATTCAAGAACTATTAGTATATACTTTAGCGTATGACTCGTCGAGTATTGAAGATACTATTGGTTTACCTCTCTCTGACTGTGCGCAAGGAGACCGCTTCCTACTGTTTCTTATTCGTTATTAAATAATAATTTTGTGACGCGCGGCGTAAAATCTCTCTTTTGGCGCGACGTATAATAAGGTACTTGCGCTCAGAGAATACAGCTTTGAACGCTACCAACCTTGCGTTATAATGCAAACTTCACGGCACGCGATCCACGTGCATTTACCAGCTCTGACTAATCTGAGACGAGGCTGATCAAACGGCTGGGAAACCGCTGCTGCCGTTTTTTCCAACATTGCTTTTTTCGCGTCGTAAACGGAACCTCGTTTATTACATAGAAATGGCTACAATGCGGAGAGCCATGATTGCAAAGTATCCGCGATCTGGCACTGTCTATCGGGCATTCTTATAACTGATTCAAAGCATTTCAGAATCCCAAAGATCATAGGCAGAAATGAATTTCCGCTCGCACTGGAGATTCAACCCGCGGTTTTTTGGGGAAAATGAAACTAAGTCAAAGGCGCCACGCTTGAAGTGTTTGTTCTGCGCTATTAATTAACGTCAAAAATTGTTATAAATAGTTGAATTCCACGAACGCCGCCAAATTTGAATTAATTTGGCTGCCCATGTGCCAACTGTCCCTTACATTTGTATGATATGTGAAAGAACGATGGAATATTTTAAATTTTTATGCTTTTGAATTAATTCCGACTACTCGATATTTACAGAACGTATTTAATGTATTCCTCCAAATTTCATTTTAATGACTAAATTAAGAGACTTGTTTAGTTTTCCAACTCATTCGTGCAATGGAAAGATTTAAAATTTGTTAGAATAAATATAAAGAATATCTTCAATTCTTGATGTATTGATGTTGCTTAATCAAATGTTGTTATCTTGTCCGATATTGCCACGAATAATGAAAAATATATAAAGTGTTTTAATGTAGAGAAATTCTCTTGTTCCATGAGAATTTTTAATTTCATTTTAATTTTTTGTATTCACTGGACGGAAATATCTATATTTCCCTTTGTCTAACATTCCTGTCTTTTTTAAATTGTGAAGATTTGGCTTGTTGCACAAAAGACCTGCAATTACCTCCAGCTGAATAACAATGAGAGCAGATTCGTGAGTCAAAATACTGCTGTACACGGAATTTAATTCCCGTAAAATCGGCTTTGTTATTTCCCTTTGAAGTAAATAATTCCCATTTTCTATTGCAAGAGTTAGTTTCATATTTTGTTCCTATTATGAAAGTTTCCTTTTAATTAAATTTAAACTTTATCTCTCACTGCCTTGAATTAATTTCATTTAGCTGCTGAGGGTGTAATTGGCTCAATTAATGTTATTGATTAATATCTGATAACACTTTGCTAAGATGAAAAACATGAAAAAATTCTTCGTGTGAATGATCTCAGAAAAAACTCTAATAACCCTGAGTTGGTTGTCATTATTTTTTTTGAATTCCAGAACTCGATGTAGAGAAACTAAAGACACTTATATTTTAATTATTGGTAAAGTAATTTTAGGGAAGAGTACCATGGGTAAATATTCACTAGATCAATTGCTATGAATCATTTATCGTGTAATAAAATACTTGCAATCTAGCTTTCATTGCTCCACTAATTGCTCTTGTGTGTAATATGCATTTCTTCAACAGACAAAAACTTTGCATTCCAGTTATTCATAGATAAGAGCAATAGACATAATGCAAATGCTCGCAGCTAGTAAATCGCGTTTGACAACGTAGTTGCACTGAAACTGAAGAAAATGATGACATATGTTAGAAAATGCGAATCGACCTGGATGCATTGCAGTGCTTTGCATTCTAAATGTATGGAGACAATGAGGCAGCGAAGGACGGAAGAATACCTCCCAAGGAGCGCAGTGTTAGCTCTAGATCCATCACGCGAAGTGCAGTATTAAAAGAGGTTTAGGCTTAACGGAGTAATTGGCAACTTCTTTCATGACAGGATGCTAAAAACAAACGAAACGCAATTTGAACCGGAGAGCTCTCAATGGCGCAATCCATTTAAAACCAGGGCTTCAATTTTATAAGTCAGAATAGACAATTCTTGATAAGAATTTTTATTGTTTTGGTAATACTAAAACTGATGGTATGACCTTCCTTGACACTCTCGATACGGAATAGAGAAGAAGTTATGTAATCCTGCGGAAAAAACGGGGAATTTTCGGCAGAAAAATTCTTGTTACGTGGCCATGATAACGAAAAAGTGGATAAATCCAGTTGCTAAATTTATAAAAAAAATCCTGTAACACGTAGTGTAGACAGAATCCATGTTTTGAGGTAGTTGATACTGAAAAATTGAATGACGGCAAAACGTCCATCCTTCCGTCCGTCCATCTTTGCGTCTGTCTGTGTGTGAACAACGCTAGCGGCTACACCGTTCAGCCAATTTTCTCCAAAATATAGTTGATGTCGCAGCCCCTTGAATTTAAAACCGATATTTTCGTTTTGGGGGTACTTTACACGAAGCCCATGGAACATTTTCCAAATTTTCAAAACGATTGCTCTATCGGTTTTGATTAAATTTTGTTGTCGGATAGTGTGAAGGACGTTTAAGAGAATGGTGCGGTTCGAAAGTTATTTTTCGAAAATTGCAAAAGTTTAATTGGAAACATTTTTCGCCTTTCTACATCTACAATTATTATGGAGATAGAGATTTTTTCCTTAATGAAATCTGTTCTTCAAAGATAGATTTTGAAATAAGGTAAATTACACTTTTTCGACAATTTAAGTACTTTTGGCATAATTTTGCGTGAAAATGCGGGCGAGAAAGTGTATGCTGTTGTGGCGCTGACGGAGGCCTCGTCTTGGTGCGCAGGTGGACGTGACGGAGCTGTGCCCGTCGCCGACGCTGCTGGCGCAGCAGCTGACGCACATCGAGTTGGAGAGGCTGTCGTACATCGGGCCCGAGGAGTTCGTGCAGGCCTTCGCCAAGGACAACCCGCACCTCGAGACCTCCTTCAAGGACATGAAGAAGACGCGCAACCTGGAGTCGTATGTGCAGTGGTTCAACCGACTCAGCTACTTCGTCGCTACTGAAGTGTGCAAGGTACGTGTGATCTAATACGAAAAAACATTGCACGTAACTGACTTACAAATAACAATTATACACAGAATATACACAAAAGTCTCGAAAAAATTGTTTATTAGATTTGTTTCTTTATTTTTTACTATTACTATTTTTTATCTTACAAATATAAACAAGTTTTCAAAATCAAAATCATAGATTCTAATTTTGCTAATGTTCTATTTCATAAATGTGAATGATATGAAACTCCGAAGTTAAGCTCATTTGTAATTTATTTTAGGTGTGTTGTAATTCTATATATGTATACGTTAATTATAGAATTTAGTAATATTTTGTAATCAATGGAATCGTGACCATTATACCGATCAGTCGCCGGTGCTCATTCGGTAATCGATTCTCAATCTATTCTGATCATTATTGACCCCTTTTGCTGTCAGGTCAAAACTTTTAATGTATTGTCATATCTAAAAAGTAATTCTACAAGCTATTTATATTCCAAGCTTGGTTATACAGTTCCGCAATCTAATACGATCTAAGCAATGTGCATAAGCTTATTATTCCTATATGATTCTCTTGCGTTGATTTGTCGTTTAGTAATTTCGCTGAAAATCTTTATTAATGTGTAATTTTGAATGTAATTTATCTCGAGCATAATTCATTAAAGGTTCGTATTAATTTCTAGAGTACTGTACGAGTATTGCACGTTAGGCCTTGCATTGTGCTCGTAACTTTTAATATCCATTACCGGCATGTACTTTATATTATTGTCATAACGTCGGAAATGATTTTACAAGTATGAAAATGATTGTGAGTGTTAACGGTCTTATGTGTGCATTTTATTAGTTTGAATATCGGAAAAACATGAATAGTAGCGGGAATATGTATTGTATTTGCCGACAAATACCATACACGCCTTGCTTACGACAGGTGTGCTGGAATTACATTTTCGAATTTTACTGTCGATTCGCACGCCGTGTGAAGTGTTTGTTTTCAAAGTACTACGTCTCTTCCAATGATTTTTTTCTGGTCTTTGCGTTATGTATTTTTCTAAGTTGACTAGTATTCCAAGAAAGAAAAACATGTTTTCTTATTCAGATACATGAATTCTTGGTCAAGTTGAAGTTACTAAACTGCAAAAGCAAGGTACTTACCGAACCAATTGCAATTGCCAACCAAGTACTTCTCAACAATTCATCTAATGCAAATTAAAGAAAGATTTGCGTACCCGTGCGAGGACTCTCGCATGTTAAACTTCACCTTCTTCCCTATCCTTCAATTTTCATATTAAGGGGGACGTTCTTAACTAAACATGTTTTATTTATGTAAACGTGTGCTGGCTCATTATGTATGTTTTTATTCAAGACCTTCATCCTCTATCATTGGTTATGTATGGTTCCCTGTAATTGTACTAGATAAACATATTTTAACATAGCAATAGAATTCACCTAGGTCAATACAATCTTTTCTTATTTCACCGTATTACCGAACATAACAGAACTATGCAATTCAGTTGCATAGTATATCATATAATTATTTTAATTTTACGTATAGTTGCAGATTCTGCACATGTGAAATAGTATTGAGAAGCGTCGAACCAACAGAAATGTAATATAATGTCTACGAAGATCTAATCCTGTAGAGAACGTTGTGAATGTTTCTTTGAGGCTTCCGACCTCAAAATTCATAGTTTTAAGGCTCTAGAAAGCTTCCTTCTGGAGTTATATAACTACATAGATATTTTTAAAAAATTCTGCCCGAGTGTTGCGTGTTGCAATTTGTCCTGCATATGTGTATTCGTTATTTAAGTGTAAGTTAAAGTGTAATTCGTCACATCTCCGTGAAATTTTCTTTTTTTAGAGCCTTAGTTTATAAATCTTGGTCGCGTTTGAGAACCGAAAAACTTATCTAATAAAATAATGTAGAAGAGGATATAAAACAATTTTTAGAGTTCAATTGCCAGTTACCAATTGATTGCTTCATGTATTGATTGAAATCTAAAAAAAAACCTTGAATCACGGATCGAATCCAAAACACTCAAATATGTTGCAAGCAAGCTGAAAAGATCACCAAAGCCGTCAAAAACTGTAGTTTTGAGCTAATTATGTCATGTCTAATTTCTGCTACACTGTTCCGCTTTTATTTTTCTTTTGCATTTCGTATCGGAGTTTCATTCCCGCAATTTATCGGCCGTTGCAAACTGCCAGTTTATCCCGTCCCGCTATGTCCATTTCAATTATTAACATTTTTTGCGCCATCGAAGAGTCGCCGTTGTTTTCCGCGTAATTGAATCAGCGTTGTGCCCCGAATGGCGGTGGCGCGGCTCCCGTCTCGCGGTGCCAGTTTAAAATCACATTACGGCTGCGTCGCCATTAAACATGCAACGGAAACGTGGCCGGTCTGCGGCTGCTACACGTGATATTCTAATTTACGGCGGCCAATGGCGGTCTACACGTTTCCAATGTACCGTTTACTAATTAACGCAAAATTGATATTTTTAATTCATTATTTGATTCTGTCATTTTGTTGGAACCGTGCAATATCGTATAAATAGGTTTCCATACTTCTATTATATGAGTAGATCTCAATTTAGAAGTTTCTATTTTTTACTGTAATTGTGAACTATATTCTTTAATTACATCAATAAGCTACAATATTGCACTTTAGGTCTGACGTTGGACAAAACATGTTCCTTTTTTTTTTTTGCTAGTCAGCACATAAATAAAATGAAATTGAATTTTACTCTCCACTAAAAAAGACTGTTCACGTTGTTATTATTATTGCTGACTCATACGCTTTCTCTCAAATGTTTGGTTTACGTTCTAAAAGTTGAAAGTGATCGATAAAACAATTGTTTCTTCATGCAATGTTGGTGGGACCGTTACAGCACGTGAAGAAGAAGCAGCGCGTGAAGGTGATGGAGTTCTGGATCGAGGCAGCGCGAGAGTGCTTCAACATCGGCAACTTCAACTCGTTGATGGCGATCATCGCGGGGCTCAACATGTCCCCCATTTCACGCCTCAAGAAGACGGTGAGTCAACATTCCGCGTGTCCGTACTGTAAGATAATCGGCAGTTTTTGCCACCTCGAACGTTAAGCACTATCGATCTTTTGCTCATAAGATCGATAGTCCTCACCGTTTGAGGTGGCAAAAACTCCCTATCATCGCTATTTGCATATTTCTTGCATGAAACAGAAGTCGTGTTTGTGATTTCCTCGTCATGTTTGTGAGATTATCCTATGTGTGTATTTTTAATGACGTGTGGAATTTTAAGTAGTGGTTGACTTTATTCCTATACGTCCACGAATTATTAGCATTACGAATTTTTAAATGATCGAAACCACTAGGGGGCATTTAGTTAATTTTTAATCAGCTAAATTAATTTTACCATACCGTGTGTTCTTATATCGTAAGTTAATTCACTAAAGCAGTATCTAAAATAGGGTTCTGTTTTTTAAATCTTCAAAAATATATGTATTATAATACCGCATTAGACAAACTAACGTGATACAGCCATAGAGGAAGTAATTCGTACTGGCAGTTTGGTCTCTTTTTTTTTCTGTCTTTCTGTAACACACGTTCCTGAGTCTAAAAAGCTTGGTATCCATTCATCTGCTGGGCGTCCGCAAGTTTTGGGTTATTTAAGGTCTATCAGCCGCCATATTTCTTTCCGGGCAGGCTCGCCGTTCCCTTGCCATTGCTCACGCTTCTTGCCCCTCAGGCAGGTGACATCTGCCAGTCGCCACGGGGACTCCGCCGGCGAAAAGTTGCTCAGTTCATAAATTATCCTGGCCCCAGTCCAAATGCGGATGGCGAAACTTTTCTCGTAAGAAGAGGCTTCCCTGCCGTCAAAACACTCCTTCCCCTCGCCACCAGAAGCCGTGTACTCCACGCACGTTGCGACGTCTTTTGTTCCCTTCGTTGCACTGGGCGTGGCATTTGTAATGGATTCAGCCCCATTATCAGACCCGCATTTTGATTTCACTTTTGAAGGACTTTGTCGTGGTGTTATGCTTGTAATACGCATCAAGTCTAATTAAAAGCAGTTAACAGTTTGTAGACGAATGTTTGTCGTCTGGAGTGAAAGGAGTCGTGGCTATTCGATCTGGGCGGTGATAGTCACGTTTCGCCCCTCACACCACATCCTTCATTCGCTTTTGCCCTGAAGAATGCCGCAATATGTCGCCCGAGACGTAGGCAAACAAGACACGATGTGTCTCAATATTTCAATAAATAGTCGTGTTACAAGCCCAAAAGTAACTATTTTACATTAATTCAATCAATAATGATTATATTACAAAATTAGATCTCAATTTAGTGTTTCATACATTTTGAAACATTCTTTCTCCATGGATAGTTTCAGTGATACCACTACCTCTTGAGCTGTCTCATAAAATGCACAGACAGCCCCTGGCTGCCCACTCAAGAAACTTGCTTCAGTATCAAATAATTTTTCGGGTCCCATATCAAGTCTTCACGACTCTTTAATTTCCTTTTTAAGCACTTAGCCACAGTCTTCTTTCAGTTGATGCTGTCTTATCAAAGTCATGTTCGTTAGAATTTCGCTCTTCCCGTGATATTTCTTCCAGTTAATCCTTGTTGCTAGTCTCTGAGCTTTTTATCAGCCATTCTCTTGTTTTCCCAGTTCTTTTCTTTTATACTTCTTCCGAGTTCATCCAAGATCCGGCACTTTATCTTCCTCTTAGAGCTAACTTTCGTTTCGGCTGGAGCACGCCCAAAGTACCGAGATTGAGTAATCGATGGAACGGATTCTTTTCGCCGGCCCGAAGCACCTTGGCTCTTCTGCGCCACGCCCCCTGTGCTGTGTTTCGAGCGAGTTGCGTCTTTCCTCGGCGCAAGTACTGTTTCATGTCCGGGAACCCTGTTACTCGGGGAATGTCTGCATCCCTGCTCCGCTATCGCTGGAATTGACGCAGGGAAAACTTCCTGTTGGGAACTCCGGATGCATAGCGCTCGCCAGTTTTGTTTTGTGCCATAAAAGCACTACTACGCTGAAGACGTATACGCGTCGCGAAATTGTTGGCTCTTGCAATGCTTTTAGGGAACTGTTGTGTTTTGTGAGCAAATTGAAACCCTCTGTGTAATTACATTTGCATGATGTGTTGTTATTTCCTTGATAGAATTTAATGCAACTAGAGATTGAAAATCTGTTTTAGAAATTCTAATGAGAAAGATCTGAATGTCAGCAATCCGTAATAACGACGTATTTTTTCTCTATATTTTCTAAATGATTATTAATGCAGTACTGTTTTACAAGAGTATTTCAGTTCTATTCAGACAACGCCTTTAAAAAGTGATACCTTGCTTTACTGCAGAAACGTTTAGTATGTCAGCAGCTACATGTTTAATCTCGCTTGTTATGGTGAGTAGCACACAAGCCTAAGTGCAGAGATTAGAACAACTGGGCTGGCAAACATAAAACGGTAAAAACACGCAACCTACCTCAGAATGGTGAGCAAACGTACGTATGCACTCACTCGCTCTTACGCCCACACTCTCTGACACTCGCGCGTTAAAACTTAAATAGTGTGACGTAAAGTGCTCGTAGTCGGCACCTTCCGCTCCGCGCGCAGCATTCCTTGCTTGAATTTTTACAGGTGCTTTCACATCGACCTGCCTGTTCGCGTCAAATTGCGACACTATAACACTAAACTGTAACTGTGTACGCATTCTCTCCTCATAAACATTTAATTATTTGACTGTATCGCCAGCTCGGCGTAAACCGCGCCCGTAACCCGCCCGAACGGCGGCTTAACGCCTTGGCGCGCTGGCGGCGCGTGGCGCATAACGCGGCCGTCGCCGGAAAAATAAACGTTCTTGAGCGGGCAGGAAGAGCCCGGCGCGCCGGCGACGGGCATCGCATGCTCGACGGGCGCTGACGTCGATGACCTCTAATTCATCGGGCCCCGTAATCGGCGCTCTTTCGCGCGACCGCCGTTTAGCGCCGATGTTATTGCGGCTGGGCGCGTGGAACAGCCCTTGTAGTCAGTCGCGTGGCGTACGTCTTTTTTTTTTAACGATGAGAGCGGGTTAATGGTGGAGTTGGCGGCTTTATGCGGGCACGTAAGAAGCAGGATGTGTATCACAACGAGGGGGTGAAGGGAGTGATGTGCTGCAGAATGCGGCGTGATTCTGGGCGGCAGTACTAGCCTTATGGGGACATCGTTAGATAAAATTGCTTATGAGATGAGAATAGATGTATTATACATTGTTTGTCTTTTCTTTTTAAAAATGCCATTGAATAATTTTCAGTTTTTAAATCAATCAAAGTATCTGTACACTAGTTTCTACTTGTCTGTTTTAGTTGTTTATTTCGTGTTTTATTACTGTTTGCTTCCATTAGCATAATACTGATTAGTACTAATGGTTAAGTTTGTAAATTTTAAAAGTTAAATGATTGAAACTCAAAAGGTCATTGTACCCGTATGGTAATGAAATAAATATACTAATATTCTCTAGCAATCTTTTTTAACAATGTAAATAAATGTAAAATACAATGTAAGACATTGCAATAGTACAATATATTAACCAAGAGAGAGTTACAATATTCACGAACGTATTGTTTTTCGTGTACAATATTCCAAGCGAATCTCAGTATATCGAATCGACGCGCTACAACTAGCAGTGCGTGCACGCAAGGCTGTAAGTACGGGCGAGGCGTTTACCCGGCGAGGAAGCGTTGACGGGGCCGGAAATTTGCTTGCGAGCTCCTCATCGCGCGAGTTAGAGCCACGTGAGGGGGCGTGGCGGGGGAAACGGCGCGAGGGGAACGCATGCGTGTCCGCTGACTGCTCTCCGGGGCGTGACGCAGTGCTCCCCAAGCCACTTTCGATCAATTGTCCACTGGCCGTGCGGGTGAAAGAAGAGTTGTGTCTCTTGTGTGGCACCTAACCATGCGGCGGCGATGGTGTAGCGGTTAGCGTAACGGACTGCTATACCCAAGATCGAAGCTCTTGATTTTTAAGGGCGAAAGAATCTTTCGTGCCCCTTCCTTCGGAAGGGAAGTAAAGCCGGCTGTCCCATGTTAGTAGATTTACTTGCATGTAAAAGATCCTCAAGCCTAAATGAAACCTCAGAGCTGAAATTCAAATCGCCTATTTCCTCCCTCAAGAAATACCTTCTTTCTCCGCTAGTTGGAGAAAGGAGCGTAGCGAAATTTGCGTGGTCAGACGGAAGAGCGGGCCTCATGGCCTGAGTCTCGACACGTCAAATAAGGCTTGAATTCAATTCAATTCAATAATTTCATCCTCTAATATTTTTGAGCTGATTTTACGCTTTTACCAATGGAACGAGAATGTGATCAAGGCAATTTATTTGAAGTTTAAAACGATTGAAACTCATTTGTGTGCCATTAAAAGTGCCAGAAACGACTCACAAGATTTTGTTGAGTTGTATTTTTACATAGTACTTTGTCTACCATTTTTTCATCATGATCATACAGCCCCCACTTGATTACTCAGGTAATACAGCCCTCACTTGATTACTGACAATAGCAGCATATGGTTTGATATGTGGCTTCCATATGCGAGTTGAATAATTCTGCGAATCGTTTAATAGGTTTTGTGGTTTTATATATTAGCTTTTTAGAGGGATGCGATTTTACCTCGCCATTTAAAAGAGATTTCGTGATTTTCTATTCGGAGCAAAAACAATGTTCGCGTATAGAGATTGTTTCTATTATTTCTGTAAAATTCATTATATTATCTCGTCGTCTTTTGGTAAAATGAAAATGCGATCACTGATTTGAAACAATGAGATCAAATTAACATACAAGCTTCCAAATTGCATTACTTTTGTGACGCAGTCAGAAAGTCACGTTTCTCTAACGTATTTCTGTGACTTTCTCTTCGAAATTGATTGTAATAACAGAACGTGAACCTTGCTTTCTTCTCGGCGTGAACTATGAAAGTAGTTTTCTGTAAAGGGCAACTTATTGTTCGGTTTGATAAATACTTCGGGGACCACACTTACTTCTTCATAGTGTCGTACAAAGAAGAATGCGAGTTGAGAATGCATAAGTGAACACAACGTTTATAACTCACGATGTCCGTATCCACTGTAAACGGAATAATCTTGAGAACAAAATGAAAACGTAACCTACTCTCGTAGTCAGTTAAGCTAGATTATTCGAACTAAATACCTAAATTGTTTAATTACTTGTTTTATAACTCTCTACATTACATATATTACTAAATCTTAGACAAAAAATGTAGTGAGGACACTGTATTACGTTCGGTTGGATTAAATGCACGAAACTCTGGAGCTTGAATTTAATTTCGTGGAATCTCATTCATTGTGTACAGTACTTTTCTTATTTATAGTTGATGAACGTTCCAGATCAAAGTCGCTGAGAATTATGAAAAATATTACACTGTGGTACAAGATACGGAAATGACGTAGTTTTAAAATAATTTTCTGGATGTTATTAACTAGTGGTTTCAAAAAAGGCTGCCAATAAAATTGTGAGTGGTAGTTAAAGTAGAATCTACGCGACTTCACATTATACTCAGTTACTTTACTTGTTTAATAAAATATCTTGTGAACTTTTAATGCATTTAAATCTTAAAATTTTCGTGAACTGAGAAAAGAAGTGTTTCGGACAAAAGTTTCCGTCACCCCTCCCCAGCATAACTTTGGATTGTTATCCTAATATTGATTTAAATCGTTAGAGCTGGTAAGCCAAAGGCCGCGTTCGTTGAAAACAATCTTTCTCCGGCCTCGGTGTGCGCGGGCGGCTCAGCGCGCTCTCCCCAGTGCTCGCGCTAAACCGGAGAGCATGGCCACGCCCTGTGGCGGCTACAGCAGCCGCGTAAATCGCTTGCTTTATGGGCGCCGTTATCTCTGCGCGCGACGCCGCCATAGCCCCCCCCCCCCGCAAACCCACAGCCCCAACCACAACCGCCGCCGCCACCGCCGCCACCGCCACCACCACCACCACCAGCACCACCACCACCACCACCAGCACCACCACCACCACCACCACCACCACCACCACCACCACTCACACACCCATCAATACCACCGACACCCCACCACCACCACCACCACCACCACCACCGACACCCCTACCCCCACCACCCTCACCGACACCCCCACCACCACCACCGGCACCCCCACCACCACCACCGACACCCCCACCACCACCGACACCCCCCACCACCACCGACACCCCCCACCACCACCGGCACCACCATCACTACCGGATTCGCCACTCCCACCGCTGCTCCACCACCTCAACACATTTCTCAGCCTCTCTTCATCGAAACCTCTTCATGACTCCGTTCTGGCACCGTCACTTTCACCATTATCGTGATCGTCGCCGATATACTGCGTCTGTTGTACCACCGTCTCCGCCGCCGCTTCTCTCCGTCTCCTTCCCCTCTCTCCCGAGATTTGGTCGGCGCCCACACACGCACTCAGCGGCAGAAGGCGTTAAAAGATAGGGTTCGCGGGGCGGAAGCGGCCGTGGCGGATTAGCCCCATCCACTGCCCCAACGCCACTGTATCTGCCCCGTACCCCGCCAACACCCCTTCCGCGCCCTTCTCTAGCCTCGTCCCTCCCCGCCCCTCCCCCCACCCTCTCTCCCCGCCGTCCCTCCCCGCCCCGTCCCTCTCCCCGCCCGTCCCCGCCTCGTCCCTCTCCGCCCCGTCCCTCCCCGTCTCGTCCATTCCCACCCCGACCCTCCCCGCCTCGTCCCTCCCCGTCCCGTCCTTCTCCGTCCCGTCCCTCTCCGTCCCGTCCCTCTCCGCCCCGTCCCTCTCCGCCCCGTCCCTCTCCGCCCCGTCCCTCTCCGCCCCGTCCCTCCCCGCCCCGTCCCTCTCCCCGCCCGTCCCCGCCTCGTCCCTCTCCGCCCCGTCCCTCCCCGTCTCGTCCATTCCCACCCCGACCCTCCCCGCCTCGTCCCTCCCCGTCCCGTCCCTCTGTCCCGTCCCTCTCCGCCCCGCCCCTCTCCGCCCCGCCCCTCTCCGCCCCGTCCCACTCCGCCCCGTCCCTCTCCGTCCCGTCCCTCCGCGCCAGTTCCTCCCCGCCTTGTCCCTCCCCGTCTCGTCCCTCCCCGCCCCGTCTCTCCTCACCCCGTCTCTCCTCGTCCCCTTCCTGCCCCAGCCCCACCCCCTGACTCGCCCCTCCCCACCCCGCCCCGCCCCCGTCTCCTCACCATGTTCTTCTCCGCCCCTGTCTTCATCCCCTCTCCCTCGCCCCAGCCCCGCCCGCGGGCGCGTTGAGAGCCTCTGCGCATTTCTATTCCGCGGAATCATAATGCGGACGAATGTGCGCGGCGTGCCCGCCCAGGGCGCCCGCAGCCCCCGCGCCGCCCCCGCGCCGCCCCCGCCCCCACGCCTCTCGACTCCTCCTATTGGATTGGTCCAACTCAACATTTGCTTTGCGTTTATTTCTGGGACATAATACCCAACTGAAGAGGCCTATTAATCGACTGTTAGGAGGGATTCATTAAAACGGAAATGTAATGAAAGTAGGGCTGCCACGCTTCGAAACCGTTGCAAAAGTGGGCACGAATTATGAAGATTTCATCACAAAAGCTCCGACCTGTACGAATTAGCTGAGAATATGTACTTTGTGTTTTCTTTGAACGAATAATCACTACATTGCCCTCCCTTTCACTTTTACGACAAATATAATTGTTTCGTTTTTCGAAAGCTTGGTTGAGAGTTCAACCTAATAGATTAGTATTTTAATTGTGAAAATTGTGATGCGATGTTGTTGACGTAATTGTATGAAGTAATACAAGACGTCATCTTCGGACGGACATGACATCTTGTATTACTCCATTTCGTATTTTAACTTGAATGTCACAATTTAATTCTGACACGTTTGACTAAAAATGACAATTTACGGAGAATAATGCATTGTGGTTTATTTCACTAACATCTGAGCGACACGCACTTGTTTCACTATTACTCTCCATTTTCATATAATTAAATTATAATTACTTAAATTATTAATGTGTAATTTATTGCTTCCCTCATTAACGATCACCACGCGTTTATTTTCCGAGTTCCAAAAACACACCAACCTATTTTCTATTGAACATATCCAGTACTTTCCAACCCTCAGTCGTCAGCTCCATTCGCTGCCCCTCATTTTCGTCGGCCGGCGCCCCGCGCCTGACTCCGGCTGCGGTCCCCGCACCTCATCTTCACCTCCCGCCGCGCGTGTGTGGCGCGCAGGGCCGGCTGCGAGGCGCCGAGTGCTTTCGAGTGTTCCTGCAGCGTTATTGCGCGGATGCGCTCGCCTCGAAATGAGATAGCTTCCGCCCCCGCCCCCGCCCACTCTCCGTTGACTGAGTCCCCGCGCGTTCCCACTACACGCCCCGTCCCTCATCTTACTGCTCCACGCCCCTTTCCTCCCACTGTCCTACTTTACTGCTTCCCGTCCACTGGTTGTGATTGACTGTTATTGATTCCGAGCGTGTCGACTACTGATGTCATTAGTCCCGTAAGTGTAGATCATGGTTTTTCATCTGGAGGTCGCTGTGGTCTTCCCCCGCTGGATGGCGAGAATCGGCGCCGACCTATCGTCGACTTGCGGGTTTTTTTACAACCAGGTATCTCCCACCAGCGGGCACTCCCATAGTTCACCATAGTGCAGCGGGGACAAGCTCTAAGCCGCCGACCTGTCTACTGCTATGTGTGGTAGTGTAGTACATGATAGTGTAAGTGTATGTTTAAGGGGTGAGGATAGAACAACGAAGAGGAAGGAAAGATCGTGCGCGGTCCGCGGCCCGTTTGTTCGGTTACTGCTCCGGCATTCGCCTGGTGCTGATCGGAGAAACCACGGAAAACAACCGATCAGAGCAGCCGGCCGCTAGAATTCTCCTCCAGACAGCGATTAAATTCGACTTAGCTCACATGCTTGAGTCGCAAGTCCTGCTACCGTGGGGAGTGGAACCCTAGGCTCCCCCAGTCAGAGGCCCTGCAGTGATATCAGTTGATGCACTGAGCCACCTCTCCCGAAGCTGTAGGTTGTGCATTGCCCGCCGTCCTCTGTACCAGTCGACCACCCACTCTTTATCACACGCGCTCGACGGCCACCTCTCCATTGCTCGTCTTCTTTCGCACTACTCCTCCCACTGCACACATCTCTCTCTCCCTCAGCTTCCATTCTCATCTCAGTTTCCTTTCCCTCCTCCAAACTCTCTTCATGCCCGTCTGCTGCGGCTTCTCGCCGAGTCCTCAAAGCTCTAACTTCCCATTTCCCGTCTTCTGTTGCTGGTCTCTTGACCCCACCTTCACTTCTCAGCCTCAGCCCCTCCTCCCTTCTTCCTCGTTTCGCCGAGTGCCTTTCGCGTCTTGCCACCCGCACGCTGGGTCTGTGTCCCACCCCCGCAGCCGCTTCTGAATGTTAATCTCGAAGACCGAGGAAGTCATATCGTTGGATGCACGAGTTATAAGTACTCTCGCGCTGTAAACGACAGGGGGATGGATTTTCTGTGACTGCGTGGAGACCGGGATTACAATCGCCTTTGTCGGGTTTATGACTTCTCGGTAATGCGTCTCCGACGCTCTGGAATATTGCAGAGTAATTCAAATTTTTATTTCCGGCGATGTGATCGCTCTTAGAACTTGCGCAGATTTTCCACCAGAGGAGGAGGAGGATTACTAAAATCGATTAAGTAGATTACATGGAAGCTGGTCTATGTCCTTTGATAACACGAGAAGCTAATCATTCAAATATTGTATTTTTGGATTTCTGTTCCAATAAGTACATTAAAATGCATTTGATTGCTCAGAGAGCTCAATATTTATATTTGCAAAGACTACCTGAATAAATTTGATTCCGTTATTTCTTTGCAATCATACTTCTAATTAAAGATTTTTTCATTATGAAATGACGATAAGAGAATCTAATTTTTTGTGAAGTAGTATTTTCACCAAACAAGGTTTAAGTTTGAAACAAGAGTTAAAAATCTAAATCCATTGCTCTTATTAAATTACGATTGTGTTCATATTCGCACATCTTCAATAGAAACTCAATAGAAACTTAAAACCACTTTCTTGTAGAATACCTAAAAGGAAATCTTGTGTAAATTTGATATACTTTTATTACTATTCCTTGGTGCACTTGAATAACATTGCTCAGCCGCAATTCCTTATTGGCTAAATCCGTACTCTGTTCGTACAAACACGCTCAAAAGACGTCGACTTGAGATTTCCATTTTCTCGCGCGAGGCACAACACGGCGAAAGCGCGTGTACGAACAAAAGACTCGCGTTCCGCTCAGCACTGCGGCGCCGGCGACAGAGGCTCTGTTCAGGAGCCCTCGCCCTTCTTATCGCGGCAGAACTTCAGTTCCGCGAGAATATGAAAGACTTATTTTCTCCTCCTTCCCGGTCGGGGCGCGTGGGCGGGCGGGCGGGGCGGGGTGGGGTGGGGCGCGGAGGCGGGGCGCGGGGGCGGCGCGCGGGGGCGGGCCGACGGGCAGACGGACGAGGTGGCTCCCGCCCCGCGGCGGCGTCTTGTTGCGAACTTGCCGCTAGAGGTCGGGATCGTCGAGCGCGGCTCAACGCAAACTTCGAGACACGTCCACTCGCCCCTCCTTCCTCCGCCCCTCGCTCCCCCTCGCCCCCCCACCTCCGCCGGGTTGCTCTCGACCGCCCACACTACCAGCACCTACACCTCCGACAGCACCCGCGTAGCGTGTAGCCCCATTCGCTCCTTCAAAGACAATTCTTGGACTTGTGACATGAAGATCTCGGATTTTAAGACAATTCCCTATTTAGTTCCTTTAGGTTTTTTTCCCTATTTAGTTCCTCCTTCCTATAAGTTTGTGGAAAATAATTGCAGATGTTTACGAATCCTGAAAAAATAGATCTACTGAAACCATCTAATAGTGCATTTTTAATGACCTATTGTCAACACTGTTATTTAGTGTCGTTTCAGCGTGCCCTATTACTCTACTAAAATAAAAAATCGGTGTTAGTAACAGAAAACCGTCTGTGGTTTCAAATCTTCATTAGTACCACATGTTTTCGCACTTTGTCAGATTTTCATGCTCCACCAATATAACTACGGTCTTGACAAAGAAAATGCAATTGGCATAACTCTGGATATTTGGTATCATTTATCCAAATTGGCTTTCCTTTTAATTTACGTATCCTTCCTATACTGTTCTGAGTTTAAATGAAAAAAAGATTTAATTAGTGATCTAGTATTGTATGCTAATTTTTAATCTTGTATGCGAATTATCCCTAGCACAGAACTTCAAATGGTAGACGGTGGTTTATTTTCTTTAACTACTTCACGTTGTTCATCAGTTATGGTGCACTGATATCCCATCCCACATTATCTGTTGTCGGATTTCTCACAACCTCCTTTTACGTCAGTCTTAAATTCGCGTTAGTTCGAAGAGTGCATTGTCTTAATGAATTCTAGTGTAATTTGTGTATTCTCAAAGTCGTATTCAAATTGTGAGTTTTTGTAAACCTCCTCCAGAATGTTTTCGCAAATATCAAATTTGTTAATTTTCTTCTTCCGCAAAGTCGTGGTGGGGACGGTGTAACGGTTAGCGTATCGGACTATGATACCGAAGTTCCGGGGTTCAAACCCTATCGTTGCCGTGTTCTTTTAAGGAGAAAAAAATCCTTCGCACGAAGCGGACTTCCTTCGTAGGGGAAGTAAAGCCGGCTGTCCCATGTTAGTAGATTTACTGTTGTAAAAGATCCTCAAGCCTAAATGACACCTCTGAGCAAAAATTCAAAATCGCCTGTTTCGTCGCCCAAGGAATACCTTGTTTCTCCGCTAGTTGGTGAAAGGAGCGTAGCGAAATTTGCGTGGTCAGACGGAAGAGCAGGCCTCATGGCCGGAGTCTCGCCACGTAAAAAAATAAGGCAGTTCAATTCAATTCAAAGTCCGATGGGTCTGCATTGTTCATCAACTCCATCGCCTCGTTGCATGTCTCCCTGTGGAATCTTCCCCTCTGTCGCCTTCCTGCCGCTTAGCCCCGCCGCCCCCCACCACCACCACCAATCTCCCCCCCCTCCCGCAGAGGCTGCACCGCCACAGCGCCCCCCTCCCCGTCTTCCCACCCGCACTTCCACTTTCGCGACGAGATGTCCGCCCTCCTCGCCATTCTTCCAGGGCCTGTGGACTCTTAAATATTTAAACTTTTCATCTGAGACTCATTCCCCGCACTTCTCTCACTCCGCTCCGCCTCCCCATTACTCATTTTTAATTCACTCCTTCATTTTTTTCAGTCCTTAAATCACCGACGTTTCCCCGCCCCCCCTTCTACCCTTGCGGCCTCCCAGGAGCTATCAAGTAAAGATCCGGCCTTTTTATAAGCCTAGTGAAATGTATTATGTGCGTATTACACATTTAAATTACTTTCTCGACCGACGAAGTGTCTACAGCGTTATGACTTGGATCTTAATTTCAGGAACTCGGTTGTGAATAAAGATCGCTCGTTTCTCTTGTTGACAACTGTTGTTTCAAATCAGTGAGAGAAGAATTTCTAAGGAAGGCTTCACGAATTTGCAAGTGTAAATGACTTTGACTTCTTTTACAATTTTTTTCAAAAATGTCAATGTGAAGTCTCAAGTATTAATATTTTCTGTAATTATCCAAAATACCTATTTCCGTATTTTTAATGCGTTTCAATTCAAATAATGGAAGGTAAAAATCACAAGTAACACCGGACGGAATTACGACGTATTGAAGTAGAATTACGGACGTAAATGCTGAATGATCGTCTGCTTCTGCGTAGGTGCCGCTCCTTTCAGGATTTGACGACAGGGGAGTGGATCATAGGTTAGTAGTGGACTATGCACGGTTAAGCTCTTCCGAAGGGCAATAACCCTGCTCTCCGCTCTGATGGCCCTTTCCCCTCCCCGTGGCTTCAGTTCTGGCGCAGCGACCTAATTGCCATTACCAACGAGCGTCTCGACAAAGACGGACCTCTGAGAACGTGGTAGCCCCGTATTGATTGTTGTTAGGCTGCCATCACTTCTTTTAATTTACTTTATAGGAATAAAGCATTACAATATTGGAAATTTACCCCTAAAATTACCTAATAATAACGTAATAATTACGTAAATTATTTGTAAAATGGAATAAACCCCGAAAGTGATGTTATTTGGAATAATTAATGTGTAAAAGTGTAATTTTAATACATAATTAGTGTTATTAAATATTTTATTTCAAGAATCATCGTAATAAATATAATAAGAAAATAACAAAAAAATTTAATGTATTTCAATGACTTTAGTGTTGCTGTTTATGTGAAGATTGTACCATTGCATTATGAAATCATTATTTTTAAACCTCTTACTCTATGAGAAATTATTTTTAAAACATCCTACCTGTCTGTTTAAAGAGAATTAATGAGAAGATCTTCCTGCAAACGATCAACCGCGAAAAAAATATTATCAATTAATATTGTGAGAAAGAAATTTTTCTCCAAAGTTAAAGAATCCCGACACGTTTCCATAAGTTTCAAAGCGTCTGTATACGTTCTTGATCCGATCACTTTTGCGAAAGTTTCTGGAAAAGAACCTCAAGACGGCACATCACCACGCGCGAAGACCGTGTGTGGTGGCATCGTGTCGCCAGTTGTTGTGCTGCGGAAGCGGCCAGGGGCGATGTGAAGGGCGCGCGCAAGTTGGGCGAATCCCGAAGAGTTCCTTCTGGCGACCAACCGCGTTGGCTCAGAGCAGCAGTCTTACCACTGCAGCAACTCTTGATTGTTCCACATTGGCTAAATAGCTAGGCCGACTTCAGCCCCTGCTGGAAGGAAAATTCTAGCGGCCGTCCACTTTGATCAGTAGTTAGTTTTCAGAATTTAAAGATGAAAATTTATCAACTGACAATAAAATATTATTTTGCCAGTCATTATTTATCATATTATGTCCACATTTAACTCCATATTTTGATAAAAATAATTACATTTATATTTACATATTTCATATATTTTTAATCCATATAAATCCGTTCCCTGTTCATTATTTTATATATTACATGTGTTTGTATTTGGACGTTCATCGTTAGGGCTATTCTACTTTCAAACTGAAATATCCTTTAAAACAAAAACAAAAATATAGGCAATTGAAGGTCTGTTTAAAGTTTCCGTTTTTAGTCTCTTGTATGCCGAAATATTAATTTCTCAAACGTATAGTAAATTATAATGAAGTCAAAAGTAGGGCACTAATTTGTACTCTGGAGAAACCACTCTGGAAACTGTGATACTCACTTCATGTACTTTGTCAGGTCGAATACGTTAATTCAAAAGTCATCCATTTCGAAAATTTAAATCACAGACTTCTGACCACTTTTAAAACTCTCTGTAAAGGAACTATGCTATCCCCCTATTCGAACCACTTTGCAAACGCAACAGTGAGTGTGTTTCTGTGAAACAACCGGCGCTGCGTTTGCAAATTCCTGGTAGCACTCATGACCCCGTGCACGCGCAGCCAAGTGCGAACGCGCCGAATCTAAAGTCAGGTCTGAATGTTTCCCGCGTCCTACTGGTTGAAAAATTCGCCCTGGTGCACCCCGTCCGCATTGTGTTGTTTGTCGTTGTTGGACACAGTAACCAAGTGTATGACGAAGGGAGATCTGAAAAAAAAAAAACAAAAAAAAAACACCATCACGATTAACGGATCGCGGCATTGTGTCGTCTGACTGGTCGCTCCCCTCCACCGATGGTGTTGACAGAACCGCGTGTTTAATCTCCGGTACGTTCTATAGATCATGAACTTACGCTCTGTTGCTGGGTTGAAATGGCTCCGCATAGTGTTTGGGCGCTCCCTTGTTTTTCGAGTTGTGAGAGTATTTAATCACCTAGTGTTTGCGCGCGTACGTGCACGCCACTGTGAGAGTCAACACGCTCGCATCGGACTCGTAAAGTTGTTGGCTTCTATTGTTTTGTTTTTTACTGCGAGTTAAACTAGCTGTGCTATCGAATAGCACACACTTTCTCGCACTAGTTAGTTTCCTATAATCTTTACTCTCGGCTAGCTTTCCGGTGTTGTCCTACCCTCTTCCATCGGCCACCTTTCGGCGCTTACAATTCTTTGCTTTAGCATTTTCTTAATTTGTGAGGTCCTCTAATAATAGAATTGAAAAATATGCTGTAAGAATATTTTTAAAAAAGTTAAACTTAGCAAATTTTAATTGAAAAATATCCAGCCGTTCTTGAAAAAATGTCATTTGAATGTTTCTGAAAATGCTCAACTTGATCTCGTTTTCTCAGAAAACGTTTGAATTTTGGAGAAATTCTATTAGAAATCATTTGAAGTATTTGTTCTCAAAAGTGCAATAATGCACGAAATGCCCTTAATGTAAATATTAACGATGTCAGAGATATTTTAAGAACACATCTGTGATTTTTTTAAGAAAACAAAAGTATACTTGAAAATGGCGTTTATGACATATTTGACATATTCTTCAGTGCATTTAGCAATATCCGTACAAAAAATGTACAGACAAAATTGTGAGTATTTTTGAGAAAATTACTATTTCTGACAAACTACTATTTTCAAAACAAAAGTTTTCATATACATTTGAATTAATGATGACATATTAACATACACATATGAATTAACGTATGTATTAATTCAAGACCTAATGTGATGACTTCACTTTTAAGGTTAAATGTGTATTTTTAGTATTATTGTCGTAGGGATACGCCGAAAAAATTTTGAACTTTTGCAATTTTCAAAACTTCAGAGAATTTAACGAAAATAGAATCTGCCGATTTTTTATATTTTTCGTCTAGGCTGTGCGATAAAGAATTCGAAGCCAGTTATTGACAAAAAATTGAGAATATCCTTGAGGCTTCTATGAAGTGTTCCCAAAACTTCAATATCCGTCTCATATTTAAGGGACCGCGACATTCGTCAGATCGATTTAAGAAAATCAATATTGATGAAAATCCATCTTACATTTTAGATAGCGTTGTTGATGGACGGTATGATAGTTGGTCAGATGGTCGAGCAGATGGACGGACGGACATTTATTTGTAAGTGTAATAAATAATTAAGTATATTTTGAAGCCTAGATAGGGTAGAAGAGAATACACTTTAAGATGAGTAAACAAGTCATTAATTGCAGAACTTATTTCAGTAGTGACTTTTCTCCATTTTTGTTCATTTTCTAGTTTTATTTGTCAATATATTCTTAAGACGCTTCTCCATCGTGCTGCTAGAAATGCAATGTCCTAAAACAGTTGTCTTGAATTATTAGGCTGTATGTTAATATTCTTCTAATTTCCCCTTAATGCAAAATTGTATTTCAAGAAAATACGTCATGAGATATAAGTTCCTCAACTGCGTTATTGTTTTACTAGTTTGCGAGCTTGCATTGAAGTGATGATATTTTTAAATTTATTTCTTCTCTTTCGACATTTCTGTCTCTCGAGGGGTTTGACAACAGTACATTTTATATTATAACGTTTTGGATATGGCCATCCATAGCAAATGAGTATTCATTCCTGCTCGTGAAAACATGGTCTAAGGTTCGAAGATTTGATCAGGCTTTACGGTTCGGTTTGAGATGTGGTGTTGAAATTAAAGTAGTGCTGGGAAAGGTGTAGAAATAGAAGTTACGGTGGCTTCAGTGTATCCTTGGGGAATCTTGATTTAATACGGGGCCGTGAAGCACGGCGGCCCAGATTAAATATTGTGGAACGCGGGAAGAGTAAAGATTTTGAAAGAAATGGTCAGCTATTTTGTTTACGTGTTCGTTTAATGGCAATGTATTTAGCTCGCGTTGAATTTGGGAATTTTGAATAAACCGTGGTGCCTTGAGGGTCTTCCTTAGGAACTTATTTTGGAACGCAACTAACTTTTGAAGGTTACTGGGTGCCGCGCCACCCCATACTGGACATGCAAAGGTTACAGTGGGTTGAATAATTGAGTTGAAGTGATGCTCCTAATCCGAGCAGCAGCAGCAGCTCCACCATAAGGGAAGGGAGAGCGGGCCAGCGACCAGCGCAAGGGCTACATGATGCGCGGCGCGTCGAGAGCACAGCCGCACATCCGACGCGATGCGACGCGACGCGACGCGACGCGACGCTACGCCTGTCAACTCTCGTTGCCGGAAGGAGTCTTGTTTGACCGGCTGCTGTGCTCGGCGCCGCTGTTCGCGCCCCGCCCCGCCACGCCGTCCCCAGCGCCGCCCCTCCCCGCGCCGCCCCGCTTCGCTCTGCGCCGCTTAAGCCGACCGGGCCCGCTCGCCGGCCTTTTTCTCCGCATCTCTTCTCTTCTCGCTTCGTTTAGATATTACGCGTCAGATCAGTGGCGTAGCTAGGGGGGGGGCAGGGGGCGGCGCGCCCCGGGTGACACCATTCTAGGGGTGACACCAATTAAAATATTTTATAGTTTTATATAATTTAAATCATTTTCTTAAAAATTTTATATATTCCTAGTTAGTTTTCTTAGTTTTCGTAGTCTGAATATTTTATTGATGGAATTATATATTTTTTATGGTTTTGTTAAATAGTGTAATTGTAATTATATTGCAATTATTCTTCATTACATAGATTTTTTTAATATATTATAACTATCATGTGCAAATATGTTTGTATTTTTAATGAAATATTGTATAATCAATGCAGCAATAGATATTTTTAGACTTAATTTATGGGGGGGGGGGAGTGACACTATTAGCTTCGCCCCAGGTGACACCAACTGGAGCTACGGCACTGCGTCAGAGCCACGTGCTGCCTCGCACCGTCGTTTGCGTATGAAGAGATTTTTGTTGTTGTTTTTATTTTTGTCTTCTAATACGTCCATTTAAATATTTTATTACGTAATAAGAGGATGTGTCCCGACGATATGCTGTTAGCTATTGTCTTCACACAGCCCGGTCCGTGCGTCCATTTGTACCACTCATTATTCATTACTCATTCTTGCGTCTGTTCGTTTCTCTCCCAATCATGACGTCTGTGAAAACTCACCCCGTCCCTCGAATTCAACATTTCATTTAAGCATGTCATTGCAGCGTGCCGTTCACCAATCTGACCACGTTCAATTCTCGATTCACCACGCACAGAAACGTTTACTTGTCGCTTTTCCGGTCTACACATGCCCGCCAACCCCCTGCATTCCTCGCCACTACCAGTCAAGTGCCGCTTCGTCACCGCGTACCACGTACGTCCCCTACCCGTCTACCACATCCCCTCCCATTCACACCAAATCCAACCAAGAGACCGGGAGAGGCGGCTCAGTGCATCAAGGGATGTCACCTGACCGGGAGGTTCTAGGTTCGAGTCCCGCGGAAGGATTTTCAACACTTGCTCGTCAGCTGGGTCGAATTCAGTCGCTGTTAGGTGAATTCTAGCTGCCGGGTGCTCTGATGAGTAGTTTTCCATGGTTTCTTCGTTCAGCATCAGGCCTATGCTGGAACAGTATCCTAACAAATGGACCACGGACCGCGCGCGATCTTTCCTTCCTCTTCCTCGTCCTATACTCACCTCTTACACACACTTACACATGCACTACACTACCACACATACCGGGAGACCGGTCGGGAGCTTAGAGCTTGTCCAGGCTGTAGACGGTGCCACACTGATGGTAGATACCTGGTTGGGAAAACCTAGTTAGTCGATGATAGGTCGGCCACGGATATTGCCATCCAGCGGTGGAAGATCGCCGCCACCTTCCGATGGAAAAAATGTACTACACTTACGGGACTAATATCCTCTGTTGACGTGCCAGGCGTCATTAACAATCAATCAATCCAACTAAGACCCTCCCCCTACACGCGCGCAGGCTCCAACCCGCTGCTTCTTCGCCGCTCGCAGCGGCAGCAGCCACTCGCCAAGCGCCGCCGCCGCGTCGTGACGCGCGCGTCGATTTCCCGCGCCCGGAGCGTCTGTTTTGTTTCGCGTTTCATTTCCTTGCGCGCTGCCTTGTTGGGGCTCCCCTCTCCCGCGGAGCGGCCACGCCGCCCAATTTCCGGTCTCCCGCGCGTTTCGGTACGCGACGTTATTTCATATCGACATCTCGACGTTTACCTTCTCGGTTGCGTAAAACCGCGCCGCGCTTTCGCCGACTCTCCAGCCTCTGCGCCGTCCGCGTATCGATCTCGTTGCGTTGCCCCGCGCGGCGTCATTTCTGCCAATTGGCCACGAACGGGCGGCGCATCCTATCTCGGCGGACGATCTACAATTTCCATTGAGGCGAATTGAAAACCTCTCATTGTGCTCGGCTCGCGCGCCCGCTATCGCGGACGGTGCTTGCCCTTGCTTCCCCAGGGCCGCGATCCCCTCCGCTCCCCCTCCCACTCGTTCAGCAGGAATTCCCCTCACTTGTTTAATCCCTCATTTTATTTTTCCGTTCAAGCGTATGAATTTTCAGTGTTTCACAGCTCTTCGATTTTTTACTACATTGCCGCTCTTTTCTGTGCATTTTATTTCGTCCTCGTATTCTCTTGTTCGATATTCAAATTTCGTACATTTACTGTTTATTGTTCTCTTTCTTAGTATTTACTGTACCAAGCACATCCAGTACTCCCTCTTCTGGAATGTCATATCATCATGTGTAAACAGATCCTGGAATTCTGTTGTAGTTCATTATTATTTGCGGACACCTTTGTGAACAAAAGATTGGCGTTGCTTTATACTTCTTCCGTTGTGAAGTGACGGCAATATCCTCTAGGCATTTTAGCCTGGTTTCTCCTTTACTGTTCTGCCTGAATACCTCGACACGCAGCAACCGTCCCAAGCCAGCGCTCGTCCTCCGCTTTCGGCACTCCCTTCATGCTCCACTCGCTCAGTGGGTCGCCTTCGCCCTTACCCTTGCCTCCACCCCCGCCCACGCCCGCGACCACGCCCCCGCCCGCGACCACGCTCCCACCCACAACCACGCTCCCGCCCGCTCCCACGCCTACGTCCGCGCCCGCGCCCACGCTCGCGACCACGCCCATGCTCGCGACCACGCCCCCGCCCGCGACCACGCCCCCGTCCGCGACCCACGCCCCCGCCCGCGACCCCCCCGCGGTCACGCCACCGCCCGCGACCACGCCCGCGCCCGCGACCACGCCCCCGCCCGCGACCACGCCCCCGCCCGCGACCACGCCCCCGCCCGCGACCACGCCCCCGCCCACGCCCGCGACCTTTCCCCCGCGCACGACCACACTCCCGCCCACGACCACGCCTACGTCCGCACCCACGCCTGCGACGGCGCCCCCGCCCGCGCCCATGCCCTCGCCCACGCCCGCGGCCAGTGCGCCGACGGTTGGCCGAGCGTTGATTTATCCGGCGGCGCGCGAGCGTTGCGCCCGAGGGCCCCGCCCCGCCCCGCGCCCCCGCGCACAATGGCGCCGCGGCGCGAACAATCGAGCGTCACAAAGCGGCGCGCGGCCCCTTCCGCCTCGGAAGGAACAAAAGGCGGCGGGACGCGCGCGCCACGGCTCACTCGCTCGCGCACTCGCTCTTTCCAGCGGCCCTCACCGACCGACCGACGCGTCGCCCGACGTTAATCTAAAGCGCCTGCAGCAGCCACCTGTTTGGAGGGGTGCGTGCTCTGCTGGCGGAGACAATATGTTGTTGTTCTTTACTTGTTTGCATTTGTACGTTGTGTTGACGTGTCTTTTTTTTCTTCACTTTTTTACTTGTAATTTTTAAGTGGCTTCATTAATTCCCTTCGGATCAAACTTCACATCTATTCGGATGGTAAGACGAGAGATGCGAGATGCAGATGATGTTAACTTGCTAAGTATTGAAGTGCGATTAATGAAGGTAGTGTTTGTGATGTGTAGTGACATATGTCATTTACATTATATTTTCATTAAATATTAAAATGGGGTTTTGTCGCTAGAAAACTATTCTGTTGTTTCTGGAAAGGCATTCAATAATTTTCTTTCTAGAATGGAATGGAACATATTCATAAATTGCAATAGTGTTGTAAAATCCCACAGTTGCCGAGAAGAAGTAGTACTTCTTCGACTGAGGTTGATAATATTCCGAGCACGAAAGAGTCACTTCTTGTCCGAGGTGCATAATTATTATACTCTCGTCTTCGACTTAAATTTTAGGAATATTTCGTTTGTAAAATACGTTATCACGAGGCAGCCTGAATGATCTGAATGATCGCGAATTAACAGAGAAGCAGAGGATGCAGTTGCCTTACATCCTCTGGGGTGTTGTCGCAGTAGGTGCAAGTGCAGTTGTTTGAATCCCTATTGTGACTTTCATTATTATTATTATTATTATTATTATTATTATTATTATAGAAATCTACTTTGTACTTACAATTTACTTTTACTTGGTAAAAATATGACTATTTACATTATCACATAATTATTATGTGCATTACTCGTTGTACATTTTATATTTATTTACATGCACATCGAAACGTCATTTTAAGTTGTTGACTGCTGCAAGAAAATGGAATGATTTTCATTATCAGACGTGTTCTGTGGAAGTTTTATTACGATCCATGCCAGGAAACAACTAGCCGATCTGAATGGCCCAAGTGGCTACAGCGTGTGGCGGCTCAGCGCCTGGGTCTGAAGGGTCGCGGGTTCGCTGCCGCCGTGAGAACGGTTGTTTGCCCCTTGTGTTTCATGTACGTGTGTTATCGCGGAAGGCCTTGTGAGTCTGCTGGCCACAAATCCAGAACCCCACAAGTGGGTACCCGCCGCGGATAGTCGAAATCGACATCCCCTGTAGCTGGAAAAAGCTTCAGGAAGACCAAAAAAAAACTGGAAACAACTGTTCAAAAATGTATGTACGACCAACCTACAAATAAAGGGTACCGAATAAATGCGGCCAACGAGGCGAGCGCAGTCACCTCCTTCTGTTGCCGCCCCTGCCGTCGCCTCCGTGGGCACGTCCCCCGAAGACGCTGCCCCGCCCCTTCGATGCCAATACCTTCCGCCTCCAGACGCGCGAACGCGGTTTGGCCACGCCCTCGTTGCAGCGGTAAACGAGTTTTCACATTAAAAATGACCTGTTAAATCCAACTTCGGAGGTGTTACGAACAATTAATAAAATTGTATGTGCCGAAAATATTCGCTTTGCCATATTTAACGAACCTTGCTCTTAATTAGAACAGTTATAATTTCCAACATTTTTTGCAAGTAACATAAGTCATTTTGTTATTACTCAATCGCATTTTTCTCTAACATTGCAGAATTAATGACTCTCTGAATGATTTGCTTGTAATAGAAATTTTATTGAATAGTTATTGAAACGAGACTAATTGAAATGCTATTTCGCCAGCGCAACGACTATATGAATGTTTGCGGTGCACCTGAGTATTAGCTTACCGCCAGTGTGTGTAGTGGAATTTTGTGTAATTTCTTTAGTTCGTAATCCGGCCCTGAACGTCCGCAAACGCAATGCAACTGAATCGCATATGCATACCGCCGGCGAGTATTCGCAATTGCACCACTCAAATCCTCCCCGCGCCGAGGCCACAATGTGAACAGCCAGTAAATCATCCGGAAGGTTTTATTTTAATGGTAATACTGCGTTAATTAAAATTGGTTTCCAATCCCCACGCGCCCATTAAACGACGATGAAAACAAGTATTTTTAATGCACGCGTACCATGGTATCCGTGACTTGAATTGTGTGTATATTAATGTTTGATATTACTACTTTTGGGGAGCGGTTTGATTTTCGAATGGTAATAACGTATCTGCTCTGAAAATGTTCAGAATCGATGAGGGTCGTATTTAAACTATATTACCTACTATCTGTGTGTGTCCATGTTAGAGTCTGTGACTAGTTTATACTCTTGTTCAGTAAACTATGTTTACACAGTGTTGATGCACTTGGTACTGCGTCAAATAAAACAGATTCCAATGTATTTTTTTCTCTCTTTTCTGTATCTAAAATGTACATAACGAATGTTTTTTCAGACGAGTTTTATTTTAGAATATCTTAAAAGAGGATTTCATATTGGATGTCGTTCTGCATAATGATGTTCAGACGTTTTCCCATACTTTAGGTAAATTGAAGGTTTTTATTCACCTATTAATTAATAACCCATTAGTTTTCAGGGTGGCCAGGGAAAGGTAGAGAATCACGGAAACTTAAGAGATTTAATATCATTTAATAATTTCGTAACTGTCAGATGATTATCGGAATTTTGTCAGTTGTCAGGAAAATATTTTTTAAACAAATTTTAAAAAAAGAAAAGTTTTCGTTTATTAAATTATTTCATTTCTATAAAGATTTATTCACCAAATGTTCAGTATATAATAATTCACATAATGTTCAATATTTTGGTATTTTTACGCTGTCACAAATATATTTTCACTTCATTTAAATAAAGAGCATTTTTGAATGACCTCTAATTATTTCTTCTTCCCTCAAATTTTCCTGTTTTATGACTTTAAGTAGTGATGTCATATTTACAAATTATAAAAGCAATTTTCGTTCCAAAATCAAAGTGGATTTTCTACAACTGTCTAATTATGTAGTGATATTGGAAACACATGGAGAAACAAAAGTTGGTCAGGTAAATTTCAGGATATTTAATTTCTCCAATTTGACGACCTAGTTTTGTTGAACAATGTTGCAGAAGCGATATTTAGTTTTACAGAACCCCTTCGTGACCGACCGCAACCCTCAATACACACGTGTGTGTTGATTTGCGTGTAGCATCTCTCGAAACAGTAGACAATAATCCGTGCAAAAATGTTCAACGATATAAAGATGACAAATTTTGACGACACGAAGTGAAAAAACGTATTTTTGGCGTGGATATTTGATCTCGGTTGCAACATAACGTGCATTGTATTCTGATTGAATTCCTTCAAAATTATTTTTCGTTGTGGATATTTCTCAGCTGAAAAATAACTTACTTCGTATTCTGGTTGCATTCCTCCAAAATTATTTTTCGGCGTGTACATTGATATGAGCTTCAAAACAACTTACATGGTATTTTGGTTGATTTACTTTTTCCCTGAAGTACGTTTTGGTTGCAGAACAGAATTATTACATCGCCAGACTGGCAATTAATTACATCTCTTCTCTCAGTACGTTTCAAAAGATAGAGAATATTCCTACTCAAATGAAACCCGGAATTTCATTTGTATTGCAGAAAAAGTTCTGTAGTTAATAGTGTGTACTACTTCGGCAGAGACTTCCAACGTCCAACGTCCTATTAGACATTTCGGTTTATCGAATTACCATATTTTTAATGGAATCGCGGAGAAGTTTAATTCCTTATTCAAATCTGCCACTTCCAATGCGGAGGCAATTCATTTCCGCGCAGTTGGTACGTCGCCCGCCGGGGGCGGCGGGCGTCACGGGCAAAGAAATAAATCTTCTCTCTGCAGGGACGCGCGGCCGCGCTGCAGCGCCGCCCAGCGACGGGCAGGCGAACGACCCGGCTGGCGGGCGGCGGGTCAGGGCGCTCTATTGCAGCCTCACTGACGTGTCCCTTTTGGATTGGGTTTTCCTCTGCGCCGGCCTCTTTTTGTTCCGTCCGCCCGCACCGGCGCGGCCGGGCTGGCCTGTCCTTCGGGCGCCGCCCGCGTTTCGCCCGTTCGCCGCCCGAGCGCGCCTCTGCTCGCTCCTCCTCGGGCCACACGCCGCGCCTCTGGCACGAGAGGCAACGGGGCGGTGCAAATCAACTTTTCGCGCCTTTGGTGCCGGATGTACACGGCTTGCGCCGCCGGTTAGTTCGCCACTCTCGTGAGAAGTGCTTTCTCACCAGTCGGAATCTCTCTCGTGGGTCGATCTTCCACATCTTTATTTTGTAGTTGCTTTGTGTTGTATTTTATCGCAAACATGGGTTGGAGAAGCTATACATCTTTGCCTTTTCGTGCAATTTTTTTCAGCGAAGCAATTCTGGCGTGTCTTATTTTAGATATTGTCTTAATTGAATTTTTGTACCTTGTACTTTTTTTCATATTTACTTGCTTTCACCTCATGTTTATTTGCGAGTGGGCCAATTCCCTGCTCTCGGTAACTTCATGAGTTTTCCTTTGTGTTTCTGTCACGTCTGCTCAATAAACATTTCTTGCCTCATTGTTCCCCTTCTGTTGCCATTCCTACCCCTTGCCGTGTACTCCTGTTTTCATTTCGTCGCCAGTCGAATTTCCAGAGCCCCTCTTTTCGTCCTTCCGTGACACGTTCCAAGTACCCCGCTCTTAATTGAGCTTCTTTGTGTCAGTCTCTATTGTCTCCGCCGCCTCTTTCGCGATAACACTATCGCGATCGTGCTTTCCTTGCCGGTTCCGTTGCAATTCACACGTCTGGAGGTGTGGAATGAACGCGTTTCATCACCGTCTTGTAGACCGCCTTTCTTGTGTCGCTGCTACCTTTTCTCTCCCTCTCGCTTTCCCGCGGCGGTAGTCGGGCTGTTCGTTCTGCGTCGAAGCTGCGCCTCGCGGCAATTCTTTCGTCCGCGGCCGCTCTCCCATCGCCACCTCCCCCCCCCCAAGTCGCGCCAGCGCTTCGCAGTGACCCGCAGCCCGTCGCTGACCACCCCCTCGCCCCCCCCACGCCGCCGGGGCTTCCGCCCTTCCCTTCCGGCCGTATTGACCACCAAAAAGTCCCCGAGAGCCCCCGCGGGGCGACGGTCGCTACACGAGACGCTCTCGACCTAATCAGCCACGCCCCTCGTCCTCCCCCAACCACCCTCCCCGTTCCCCACATACCTCTCGCACTATCCGACCTCTTATTCGACCCTCCGACTTCCCCACATCCTAGCTTCATCTGCCCGGCCCCCTCCACACATCCGGCGCCCCTTCCCGGATTTTCCCCTCGTCTCTTACCTTTCTCGTATCTCCCACCGACATTCGTTTTGACAATCACATCCACAACACCACTTCCCTATTTTCCACAAACCACTCTCAGTTTCCCAACCCCCTCAAAACTTCTACTACCTCCTTTTCTGAAATTGCCGTTGCTACGACAATGCGTCTGCGCCACTGCACCATGACAATGCGTCTGCGCACACGGCCAACCTCACAATTCAGTTCCTGGAGTCAACAGAGGTTAAACTAATGACTCACCCACCTTACAGTCCTTACCTGGCCCCCTGTGATTATTTTCTGTTCCCTACAGTCAAAAGTCGCATGCGAGGAAGTCCTGAAGAAGCAGTTGAAGCCTACAAAGGTAAAGTTTTAGCACTCGAGGAAAATGAGTGGAAAAAATGTTTTGAAAATCGGTTTACGAGAATGCAAAAATGTTTAGAATGTTGGGGCGAGTATTTTGAGAAAATATAGGAATCAAAATTATTTTCAGTCTCTTAGTTTTTTTGTATCATCAAAACTTTCGTAGCGACCCTCGTATCATCTTAATTTTCTATTGATGTCCAGCATTCTATTGTTCTCCCCTCACCTCTCTTCCCTTCGTTTCCCCTCTCCCTTTTACCTCTCACCAATGGCTCTCTCCACGTTTTTCCTCGCCCACCCCGTCCGTCTCCGCACCTTCGGCCCGCTCGGACGCCGCCGTCGCGGGCTCCATTAGCGAGTAGAGGAGGCGCGGCCCGCGACGTAATGGAATTTAAATCCCATCATCAACCGACCAAAGGCGCGCGCGTGCGCGTGGTTGAGGAATAACGCCGGCGGTCGCGCCTGTTCGAATGAATAGGCCGAGGCCGGAAATCAGCAGTCTGTGGTGGTGAGTGGGTGGATTTTTAATTGTGTAACACCCAAATGTTATGGTTAATACGGGAAATATCGGAATATGGTTTACGAGGCGCCCCTCGCTCCGCGTGCGCTCGGAATGCGGCGGGGTGGGATCTGCAACACGATGTAAACACTCGTATCAATTTGTATTCTGAAGTGAACCGTGCACTAAATACGATACTAATTCGATTCGTTTTGTGCGTGCGTTGTGTACCCTCACTGGCGAAACCCGCAAGTATTGAATAGAGCGCTGCCGGGCTGTAATTCGCGGGTTTATCCGCGTGGGTGATGCCCGAATAAGCTCCTTGTTGGGGAGCGGGCCCCGTAGTGTATCTTGTTGTCCTGCACACATCGTTTGTATCGGCCTTATCAGCGAGGCGGCGCGCCGGTCGCGAGGCGAAAGAGCGCCGAACGAGCGGGGCGAGCGGCGGGGCCGGGCGTGTTTGAGACATTCATTCACGCGCCGCCGGCGAAAACATGTGTACGGAAGGGGCCTTGTTTGCCAGGCGCCGGGATCGAAGCGCTGCGCTAGCACCGCACGGGAAGGACGGGCCGAAAGCGGAGTTATGGGCCCGTGGAAGGCCGTACGCAGGAAGTGTGGAGAGGCTGAGAGTAACGAAAGAAACATTTTGCTCTTGAACGCGTTGAAAAGGTGGTTTGGAATACTGAATATGGTCTTTGTTAATTTACAATTGGATAATATGCTTCTAATAAGTATGAAACTAAAAGTAGTTCACTGAAAATGTTGAGTAATGAAAATTGGTTAGAAATGGATAACATTTTTTATCTCTGTGAAAAGAAATTTCTGAAGTAAAAAAGGATGTGTTTCTATTTTGGGCAATCAAATAATTTATCAGCTCCAAGACGGGAGATGAGAACTAATGGGCGGCAAGGTGAAAATCTGTAACAACTGAGTAGATGGATTTATTGATTCTTTACTATTACATTTTCAGTAGTTGAAGTGATGTGCACAATTTTTAAGGAATTTTAAGGAATAAGTTGTCATCTGTTATTTCGTTATTAATGTTTAAAATATTCTGACTTTGTTCTATTAAATGACTCATTGATTCTATTTTTCAGTACTTCAATTTATATAAGTTTCGACTCACATTGGAATTTAAAAAAATGTATTTTGCCTCTAGGATTATAAAAAGACTGTGTTGAAATTTTGAAAAGTATTCCATAGCATTTCATTAAAGAAATGTCAATTTTAGACGTCATTAGAACAACAATCTATGGTTATTTTGATGTGAACGAGTTAAAATCACCCGGCCCTGAATTACTAGAAAATACTATTAATGTGAAAAAAGGTCACAATATTTTGAACATTAATATGGACTGAAATTACTCATTGTAAATGGCAATGTTAGTCGAACATTTTTTGATGAAGGTAAAATGAATTATCAAAATAATGGTTTAATTAGCAATATATGGCGTACGTAGAGGTGAGTCATTACTCAAACAGTTCTGTTGAAAAGCTTTATTTTTCTCATCAAAATTTTTCCTAAAATCAAAATCATGAAAAATACGTGATTTTTTTATGTACACTATCCACCGTGCCAGCCCGGATGGTGGCTAAGAGTGACTCAGCTCTTCGCTTCGAAAGGTCTCGGGTTCGAATTGCACCTTGGGCATGGTTGTTTGTCCCTTGCCTCTCATGTATGTGTTGTCACGGAGGGTCTCGCGTTCAGATGACCCCTCGCGTTCATGTGGTGTGAAAAGAGCCTGTGGTACTATCAGTTATTATTTCATATTTTAACTATTTCAAAATTGTGATTGTGGAAATTTTTCATCCACGAACAAAACATTGCACATAAAGTATCGATGGTGAAAAAACATCGTATTCGATACATCGATGTTTAAGACAACGCTATTTTTATAGAAACATGGATGTTTTAGAGACATGGCCATCGATGCCGCATCCCCACTGCAGATGTAGCATCGTGGCGCGCTAAAACGGTGACAAACACGCGGCAGATGGCCGGATGTTTAACAAAGGGCGCAGAATATGACGCATTGGAAAATTCTGCCCAAGCGCGGACACGATGTACGGCGGAGGCAATTGGGGCGGCGGGTAGCGCCGAAGGGCCTATATAAAGACACGAGAACAATGCCTCCTTCTTCTTGTTTCTCTGCAGCGTCGGCGGGTACGTTTGTGCGAGTGGCGCACGTGGGCATGGGGCCGGCAATTCACTGTCGTGACTAGCGCGACATGCATTAGGTCTCAGATGTAGAGCGGTGCGGTAGCCGTTCAGTAAAATATGTCTCCTAACAGTGTGTTCTATTTATTTAGTTGATTGTAAGCAGTGCAATTTGTTATTTGTGACTACGGCGTACTTTATGAATAAACTTACTGTTCTTACAACCCACTCTCGCCTGTGTTTTGATTACACCCGTGTGACGCCACACAGGGAGGCGTGCGGGAGGTGCGCGGCCGCGGAGGAAGAGTCACGGCGCAGGCGATGTTTAGGAGGGGGAGGCGCCGCCGCCGAGGAGGGCGGGCTTCAGGCACGATGTACGGCGCTGGGCGGCGGCTTGTGTAGTGGCGGGGCTGCGCGCGACGTACATGTTACCCGGGCGGAGACGAGCGAGGCGCTCGGTGGCCCGGCGGAGCGGGGAGGGGGAAGAGCTATGCGGGGCGGGGCGGGAAGGGACGGAGCTTGGCGGGGCGGGGCGGGAAGGGACGGAGCTTGGCGGGGCTGAGTGGAGCTATGCGGGGCGGGGCGGGAAGAGACGGAGCTTGGCGGGGCGGAGTGGAGCCATGCGGGGCGGGGCGGGAAGGGACGGAGCTTGGCGGGGCTGAGTGGAGCTATGCGGGGCGGGGCGGGAAGAGACGGAGCTTGGCGGGGCGGAGTGGAGCTATGCGTGGCGGGGGGGGCGGGCCGGCATGGAGCTTGGCGGGGCGGGGCGGGCCCGAGCGGCGCAGACACTGGCTAATGCGACGTGCAGTGCAAGTAACGGCTCGTGGCTACTCTTCAACGGGGCCTTGCGAGATCGATTGCAGCGCCGGCAGCCCGCCAGAAGCGCTGCTTGCACTCGTTGTTCGGGTCCGTGGCTGGTGGTCGTCTTCTGTACGTGTGGACTGTGCGCGGTGTTGTTCTTGTTGTTGTTATTATTATTATTATTATTATTATTATTATTATTATTATTATTATTATTATTCCTCTATATCACGACTTAAGATGTTATGTGTCGGCTGAATATAAAATCTACTCCAGGTTGCAACCAGCTACCTAAGGGGTAAATCTAGGGACTGTCGGTGCCTCTACAATACTTTGCGCAAAATGTGGGCTGTTCCAAATAAAGCGATTTCTGGCACTTCCCAGTCTTTTGAATGACCTGGGAGTTTAGAGAAGTTCTTACACAAATTTTGCGGAACAAATCCCAGCGCTCCGATAACTATCGGGACGACCTGTGCGTTTATGCCCCACATTCGGCTGATCTCGATTTCCAAACTCTTGTATTTAAGACGTTTCTTTGCCTGCAGCAGCATATCGGCCATTTATGACCACGCAACATGTTCTCTTCCGAGGCCCAGTCATATTTTATCCTGGAGAGAGACGTGCGTAATCATCGATTTTCCAGATTTTCATTGTCATGTTGTTGCTTTAAAATAACATTAATACACAATATTTTACATACGTTAGTGGTCTTTGTATCAATTAATATGAATCAATAACTACTAAAATAAATCATTCATCTGTATCCTTAAAATTTCTTCTGACTTTGTCAACGTAGTATTTTTTCTTTTTGATTAATTTTATAGTGCACCAGGAAGGACATATCAACTTTTACTATTTTAATTGTATACATTATGTTCACAATCCAGACATTTGCCTGTTCAGAAAAGCAATTTTTGCACGTGACCTGCTAGTTTGAAGTGATATTGTTTACACGGGCCAATAGATCAAGTGTGTCGTTTTCCAAAGCTTCATAAAACTTGCTTCAATTTGGTTGAATATAAACCAAATACAATGACATATGTATCTTGCTTTCATCGGAACATAACACTTTGCAATTGGCATGTCTTTTCCCATACATCGTGACATGTTGACCTCGAACTTTCTCACGATAATGAAAGCGAGAGCATAACAAGCTCCTCGTAGTATGCATACGTTGCCGCATCCACGGTACCGCAGTGCGTCGTTTGCCAGCCAGTGCTGGAGACGTGTGTCGTGAGTAAAATGCAAATTCGCTCGCTTATTGTTCTCCTACTAAATGCGCGGGGGTGGATCGGGCACTCCCTGCCAGCGCGCTCTCCCGGTGCCTCCCACGCAACGGCGCTCCCCGCGCCCCGCTCCCCCCCCCCGCCCGAAGGAGGTGCAGCGCAGGAGAATGCATAATCCGATCACGCGCTCTATCGGGGCATCGCCGACATCGCCGCCGGCATCGTCCACTGTTGCAGAGTTGCGCCATTTCCATAAAACCGTTGCGGCCCTCGGGAATTAGTTTACTGACGGCCGCTAACGCCGCCCTCTAAGCCACCGCCGCCCGCGTTGACGTCTCTTCGGGTGTTGCTGGGATCCCGTGGGCGCCTTTGCCCGTCCGTATTAATTTCCTGTTACGAACATGCATCCCCTTCATTGATAGACTTTTGTGTTATTTTCACACCGCTATTCCAGAGAGTATTGTCACCTTTGTTCATTTTCTCTGGTGGCCCCATCCACATTTTTACTTCCATCTCTTCATTCCGCGTATTTACTGTAGTCGCTCGGGAACTACCCTCTAGGAAGGTTTCCGAGCAACACAATGTGCTGGTGAATTTCAAATTCAAGGCCATTTCGTCTAGGTGCACAAAGTTACATTTTATTTAACTAAATTTATTCAATTATCTTATAATATATTTTGCGTTAGTCTCAATTATCCACTTAAAATCAACGATTTTCGAGCAAATTATGGACTGTACAAACAAGACTGTTACTAACTGTATATTCCCATTACGTATTTTATTTTTCCGCCTCAACATCTCATCTCCATTTTAGCTTCTGCGTTCTTATTTGACGTCCCTTGTGTCCTAGAGCAATCGTTCCGAAGCTCGGCCTCTGCATCTCTTGGTTTGCCGACTCCCCTTCGTCTTCGCTCTCGGTGGCGGGGGCGGGGCCGGAGCGACTGCTTATTGAAACCGGAACATCCCGGGCGTGAATTATGGCCGACAGTAAGCCGATGATCCCGTCCTTGAAGGACCGCCCAAACGGATGAGCTGTGTGCTATATTAGGCAGTCGGAGCCCGTCCGCTCGCCCGCCCCCCCCCGCCCGCGCAGGACGAACGGGCGATCCCTGCGGCGGCCACGCCCCCACCCGCCCCCGCTCCTAGCCAACCCCGCTCCCGCCTCCGCGCTCGCAGGCGGCCTACTAAGCGCTGCGCTCCCATTGAAATAGTGCTTTCCAGTCGACGTCCAGTCTTTCAACGCGAAATACTTTTATCAACAGAATGTTTCTTGTATTCAAACTAATGAAGCGATTTAACTCGAAAGATGCGTTAAAAAGTTATGTAACAATCGAATAGTAATTGTTGATAAGTCGTTTTAAAAAAAGTTATTTTATTTATGCTCTTTAGTTTGCTATTGTTAACTATAAGATAAAACGTCTAATCAAAGTGAATATTAAGGTGATTTATATTCAGTATAATTGCAAAATTATTTGAGGGAGGGGGCAAAAAATAGGAAATCATTTTGTTTTCATTATAAAGTTCAATCTTTCAAAGAACATCAATAACAATTATTGTGATAAATGTATTAATCGTTTTACCAGAATAGAATTTGACCCTTTGTAAACATATAAATAATAGTATATATTTTACCATCCCTTATGTGTATATCGTTTTAGTCTATGCATTCATGTTGTACGAACCAAAATCTAATTTTGCTCGTCCTCAATATACGAATGCATCCCATTCACCAACATCCACAAGCTTTTTCGTACCTGCAAATCAAATCACGTGCCGAGAAAAATCCAGTAAAGCACTTAATGTCACGTGTGCTCCGGCATCCAGCTGCGCCGCTAGCCCGTCAACCAGGCTTGTAACCGCTGGTTTCCTGCGCCCCGTCGGCCTCTGCCCCTTCCTCTTGAGGTCTCGCGCGCCGGCCGCGCTCTGGCCGGCCGCGTGATTCGATTTCGCACCTCGCGAATTTTTCCGTAAATTAAATTTAAACTTTTCCACTCCTCGTTTCGCGCGTGTCGGCGCGCGTATTTCGCTGGCGGCACGCGGATTTCGCGCCGCTTCCGCACCCCGCCCCTCTTTTTCTGTCGCCTTTACCTGCTCGCCCGCCTCCCCCGCCCCTGGGAGAGATTGATTGATTTGTGTTTCCGGACGCGTCAACTACTTAGGTCATTAGTCCCGTAAGTGTAGTACGTGTTTTTCTCGGAAGGTGGCGATTATCTTTTCCCCTCTGGATGGCGAGATCTGGCGCCGACCTACCGTCGACTAGCGGGATTTTCCCCTCAACCAGGTATCTCCCAACAGCGGGGCACCGCCCCAACCGGGACAAGCTGTAAGCTCCCGACCGGTCTCCCGGCACGTGTGGTAGTGTAGTGCATGTTAGTGTATGTGAGGATGGAACGACAAAGAGCATTGAAAGATAGCGCGCGATCCGTGGCCCGTTTGTTACGGAACTGCTCCGGCATTCGCCTGGTGTTGATCGGAGAAACCACGGGAAAACTACGGATCAGAGCAGCAATCCGCTAGAATTCTCCTCCAGACAGCGACTGAATTCGACCTAGCTGACAAGCTAGTGTCGCAAATCCTGCCTTGGACCTCCCGGTCAGAGGGACTGCAGTGACATCAGGTTGATGCTCTGAGCCATCTCTTCCTGGGAGAGAGCTTCGCCGCTGCGGGGGCGCGGCGCTAGTGCGTTGCCCAGCCCTCCCCGTTTGCACGGCAACGTGACCTCCTCCCCCCCCCCCACACACACACACACAGACACGCTCCCCCGGCTGCGATCTCGTTGGCCTTCATGCCGACGAGAGAATTTTTACTTTCGCCTGGTTGTGCCTGTCGCGTTTTGTTTTCTGCCGGGTTAAGCGCGCGGTTAGCGTGGCGGGATCGGACGGGAGGCCACTGCAGTTGGAGTTGTAGTGGGAGTCGTGCAGTAGGGAGTTGTCTGAATGCCTCTAGCGTTCCGTTACTCGTGTTTTCATTCGATTGGGCAGTTTAAGAGAAGAGCAGCGTGCTGTAGATTCACGAGATATAATTCGTCCTGGTCTTTTTCATGTGTCACGTGAAAAAGAAATGTGCGACCAGGAGCAGCTTTTACGAATGGTGAGATTTTAGAGACCTTTGTTCTACTTTAACGCTTCGTTTTTCTTCTTTTTAGTTGTTCCCATTTCGAATATTTTCTCTTTTAAAATTCGTGTCAGCTGTCAGCGTAAAATGTCATCAAAATAATTAAGCAATAATATAACAGTTACTTACAAAATAAGTATCGTAGGATATATTGTTACAAAACGAATTTGAAAAATTATGAAACGGAACCGTTGGACCATGTATCGTAATGTTACATTACGAATTTTGTAAAACGATTTATACACTTTGTAAAAATTCCTATGTAAGTATTATATTTTTTTATAATATAACTATTAATCTTGCCATAAACTGATGTTGATTGCAGTTGACAGGAGGCCTAGGATTATTGGAACATTTGATTTCTAATATTACATATAACGACATGCATCTGAGTTTCCTAAAGTTTCATTTAAACAATAAGTAATAAAGGTGGATAAATAATAAAATTGTATTACGGTATAAAAATGCATCTTTAACATTAGTATGTTGTTCGCAGACCATCGAAAACAAATTAAAAATAGTTCGTGTACAACCTGATGTATCATAATCGATTATCTCATAGACATGCGGCCGCTGTTTGACCTGCCGCAGTGTCAGATGTCGCCGCAAAAATGGCACGGCGCGAACAAAAGTGGGCGGGGCGGCAAACAAGCAAAGCTCGTTGGAGCATTTTCGCCCGTCGCTCTTCATGAATGCTCGTCCTCGCCTCATTCATCGGTGCTGCTCCCCCCTCCCCCCTCCCCGCGACCGCACGCCGCTTCGGCCGCGGCGCGACACCTGCGCCGCCACAAATCACTTTCGGTTATCTCGTGCCGCGGTTTTGTTTGCCATTATTCACTTTGCTGATCACTTAGCCATAGCGAGCGCACTAATACTCCATTCGCCGCGTCGTAATTGCTGCGCCCTATGGCGCGCAAAACGCGATTCATATGTTCAAGCTGTCTTGACGTGATACCGACGGACATTTGTTACAGCCAACCAAAAAATACGTACCTTGTTTCTCTGTGCTATGTTGTCAACTAATTGTTCGGAATCAGTGAATTTCAAAGTTAAACTAGTGGTAACACCATATTACATTCTTTCTCTCACTATTGCAAACGGTCGCGTAAAGTTATAATATTACAATTTCTGCGCTACTCAGTGTTCAATTATCATTTGAAACCATTGAAACCAATTAAAACGAAACGCCTGCGGTGTGGATCTGAAATTATTTCAACAGCCAGCAACAGTATTCAAACTGTAAAAAACTTGAATAAATTACAATCTTTACGTAATTTGCACCACATTATACTTAGAAACATAGATAATTTTAAATAATACCTTATAATTAGAAACATAGAGTCATCAAATCATTTTAAAGTAAAATAAGTCTATAAATTAAGCATCCAGAGCTGAAGGCCATCGCCTTATTAATGCATGAAATTAGGTTACCGAGCCAGTTTTTGAAAATTGCCTCCTTTTTTAGAAAAGTTTGAAAATGTTGAAGTTCTATGTAAGGAACCTCCAAAAATCAAAATATCCGTATGAGAAAAAAGAGACACGAAACGAACCAGATCAAGCGTGGGAAAACCAATATTGGTGAAAACCATACTCACGGGTTAGCCTCTAACATTGTTCACGGACAGACGTTCAAATGGACAAACCAATTTTTCGGTATAAAGACCCACAAAATCAATGTGCATTCTGACGGGTTACAGAAACTAATTTACTACATATTGGAACAAGAGTTATCCATTCTTTCGTTATCAGGGCTCTACACAAGTTTTTCAATTGAAAATCGTTATTTTTTGTCATAGCATTGCAGTACTTTCTCTATCCTACGTAAATAATATGCGAGAAATAAATCAAAAATAAAACATCTGTCATTTCACCGTTTCTCTGGAATCGAAGATTTTACACCCTCTCGCCATCCTACGCAAGGTACACATGTATCTCTTGTCGCTACCTCATTTTCCCACTGCAGTCACCATTTGGTGAATCACTGCTCTCGCCGTTCACCCCTCCACTCCCTCCTGTCGCTTTGATTGCGTCAATCTCCACTGCTCTCTGGCCTCTTGCACCTGATCACTGGGTCCCCGGCGGCCTGTCCGTTCGCCATTAAGCACCGGCCGGCAGCGAGGGTTCAGCTGATGAGAAGAGATGGCGTTGTTGATCACCTGGAAATGGAAGCAGGAACAACGAAGCTGAAAGCGGGAGCTGTATTGTTAGTGTCTGCTTGGCGATTGCACGCCGGCAGTCCTGGGTATAGAAGAGGACGAAGAGGTGGACAACACGATGGAGGTATGGTTAAATTGTGCGTAGCAGGGATGGCCTTAGTAAACGAAGCAGCGGATGTGTGAAAAACTGCCGTGAATTGAATTGAATTGCCTTATTTTACGTGGCGAGACTCAGGCCATGAGGCATGCTCTTCCGTCTGACCACGCAAATTTCGCTACGCTCCTTTCACCAACTAGCGGAGAAAGAAGGTATTCCATGGGCGACGAAACAGGCTATTTTGAATTTTGCTCAGAGGCGTCATTTAGACTTGAGGATCTTTTACATGTAGTAAATCTACTAACATGAGACAGCCGGCTTTACTTCCCCTCCGAAGGAAGGCGTACGAAGGATTTTTTCGCCCTTAAAAGTCCACGGCTTCGATCGAATTTAAACCCGCGAACTTGGGTATACCAGTCCGATACGCTAACAGTTCCACCATCGCCGCCACTGGAGGTATGGTTGAATTGTGCGTAGCAGGGATGACCGTAGTACACGAAGCAGCGGATGTGTGAAAAAGTGCCGTGAACGAGGCTTAGGAAACGGCGGCTGCGGAGGGCTCGGGGGCCTCCAGGGAGCGGACACCTCTCGGGGCGGATCTTTTCCACCTCCGGCCAGCAATTACTTAACGGCCCGCCCCCTGGAGGGCCGTGTGGAATTGGCTGCGCCGGCCTACCGCGAGGCCAAATGTGGCACAGCCTACGTTGCCACTGTTACTGCCAACGCCGCTGTCACTGGCTCCTACATCACCGCCACTCCCCGCATCCACGACTGTCTACCTCACGCATGTGTAGTTCGGAAAGTATTTTGTTGGGCTGTTGACGAGGTCCCACTTCTCTCTGCTTTTAATCGTCGCTCTTACTCAGTTTGTTGTCAGTGCCCAAAATTGTCCTGTTGATTCTCTGCAGCACTGCTTCTTTCATCATCGTCTGTTCGTACCTCCGCTTGTTCATCTCCTTTCCCCAAGTCCTCTGTACCTAAACTTTTCCGCACGTCTCTCCCCCCCCCGTCGCCCCCACCTTGCCAATTCATTTATTTTGTTTTTCATAGAGAATCGTAGTACACGCTCAGAATACTGTCATAAACTCTGCACGATTTCCTGAGTTGATGAGCCTAGTGTCGCGATTCTCTGAGTTATCAGAGTGGCCTCCTTTCGTTGAACTACGCATTTGAGTAATTTTACCACTCGTGGAATAATTTGATAATAAAAATCGCTTGTACGTTTCCAGGCAATGCTGCTTCAGAGAGATGGAAGTCGGGTGGATGAACATCCATCACTTCTCGTTTTCTCAAATTCGTGCGTCTCTCGCTTGCTCACTTCCTGATTATTCAATACATTACATACGTAATTATTAGAGTGTATTGATCAGAGGCTAAAGCAACTGGGAGCCTGTTTATCGATGTTATGATCATAATTAACCCAAGTTAATCCGATCATCCTATTAGAAGATCAAAATACTAGTTCTATTAAACTACCTACACTTGTACTTTAGGAAAATGTTTTTTGAGAAATATTTTGTGTCAAAAATGAGCAGAATGAACTTCAAGGAAAAGAGCGGACATCTGTTTGAGTATCTTTATTACAATACCAATGTATTCTGGTTATTTGTATTGCAAATTAATTACTTTGCAACACTATGTATAACGATTTTCATTCGAGTTGCAAATTTCAGAGATAATCATCACCACCACTCCTTGTGGTCACCCATCGTTGCCAACATACAGATCGTTATTAAAAGCGCTTTCACCGGGGCCGTCCATAAATTACGTAACGCAAATTTCGCGTATTTTCAATACCCCGCTCCCCCTTGTAACGCACTTCCCTATCTCTATGTAACGCTGCCTCAGATCTCCTCCCTCCCCCTTTAGCGTTACGTAAGTTATGGATGACGTCCACGACTTATATCATCGATATCACGATCGCCGTCGTCTCTTGTGTACTTATCCGGCACTTGTTACTATTGATGTCGTTATTTCTATCGCGTGAGCCGTAGTCCTCCCCGTCCCATCCGATCGCCCGCTTTGCTTCGCGCATCCCGTTCTTCCAACGGCGCCACCCCCTCCCCCCGCCCCCGCGCGGTGCCGACGCGGTGCCGCCGAGGATTAACCCGGAGCCCCGGAGATCGACTCGTAAACTGTGCTTCCGCGGCGGGAGAGGGCGGCGTTGCATTTGCTTTAAAACCGAACGCCTCATTTGGCGCGAGTTCTACGGCCCGGCGTCCCCGCTGCTGTGGGTTATTTAATGACTCGCGCGGAGGCGAGGACGCAGGGGCGCGGGGCGGGGTCACGAGGTGGCCGAGGGAGGGGAGCGTGAACGTTAGGTAGGGGCGGGGTGAGGGATAGAGACATGGAGCGCGGGTGAGGGTATGGGGGAGGGGTAAGTGTGTGTGGCCAGGGGCGGGGTGAGGGGTGAAAGAATGATGCGGATGTGAGTGTGTGGGGGTGAGGGTGGGGTGAAGGGGGGAGGCATGATCCGGGTTGAGGGAATGGGCGTGGGGCGGGGTGGGGGTGGAGACATGCGGGGACGAGGGTGTGAGGCGAGGGGACGCCACGCATGTTGCGGGGGTGGGGCGAGGTCGGGGGCGGGGTGAGGGTGGCAGAAGCCGCGGAGCGGAGGGACGCCGGGTGAGGGTGCGGGGAGGAAACCCAGGTGAGAAGAGAAGTGGGCGCGCGGGGACGAAGGCGGCCGTGGCGACCGCGGTCGCCTCCGAGGGGCAACAGCGGTGTCGCACTGCAGTCGCCCGCGTCGCCCTGCCGCGCCGCCTGACTTCGCCTAATTCCTTTCGGTGCTTAGCGGTTTTTTTTCCCTCTCGCGCGCATTTTTAACCCCTTAACGCGCGTGTGCCCGGAACTTCGGCGAGAAAATTAGGCCATAATTTTTAAGTGACCGCGTAATAGAATTAAAGTTAACAACCGCAAAATTTATCGCTCTCTTTCTCCTAGAATAAATGTTTTTAAATCGCTAGAGAAATTAGGATGCGGAGAACAGCACGTCGGTTGTGTTCAAAAGTTAACTCTTTTAAAGAAATACCCTATTTGGGCGAGAATGAGCTGGCGTCGTCCTTTGAGAGAACTGATTAGCTCCGAAACTTCGACGAATTTAAAATTTCGATTCCGCCCTGGAGCGATGCGAGCAAGTTTTCTAGATGTATATGACTCTCCAGGTTCCCAAAGTTCCCTTCTTAGATTGCGAAGTGTGACGTTCAGTTCGTATGTAAAGGCTAAAAGCGAGCAAACACGATCCCAGAGATACCGCAGGGAATATGAAATGGATGTATTTCAGACTCTGCTGTAAAATTCTTCGGCATACTTGTAATTTTGTAAATATATATATAATAATCATAAGCTTTACTAATTTTTCTCCGAACACTATTTTTTTTTCATTTTGATATTATTTTATATTATCGAATATTAGAGAATGGTTTATCACATAATTTTTTTATAGAGTACGTATGTGAATATTTATCATTTCGAACAAAACAACCAAGAAAATTGTTGTGATATATTCAATAAAATGTCGGAAAATAACAAACATATCAATGAAAAAACACATGATGCTTTAATTCAAATAAAATGTGAAATGTTATAAGAAACATTTAATGAAGTACCGGAATTATTTTGATACCCGATTCTAATCAATTACGCACACATTGTCATTCATTTGTAAAATACGTTTATATAAAATTGTGCTAACATGGCTCTATAAATATAGTTTTGCGAAAATGTACATTTCAATAGCTCAGTGTTCAAAACTTCGTCTTATTTGAAACCTATCAGATCCCGTAACATTTGTAATACATAAAATTTATCATTCCGTCACAATTTTGCCAACTCGGAAATGCTGCTCTCATGATGCAAGACAGAAATGGTTAGAATCACAGAATCCCCTTTTTCATTCTCTCCTTCTGTTGATTGATTTACTCCTATAGTATTGGCTCATTCTTCGAAAGACACGAACATAACACCCTGCAATATAGGTGTTTCAGTTATTTTAAGAATAATGAAAATATAATATTCATTTGCCAGTGTAATTGAAGTGTGCCGCGAGTATCTGAGGAGTACTTCCAATATTGCTATTCCCTTCTCAGCAAGTCTGCAAGTGCACTGTGCTCCCCCTTCTCTGCAAGTCTTCTAACTAAATACTTGAAACTGCACATTTCCAGTTCTGCGAATCGTTGCCTTCCCTGTTTACCCTAGAACCGGAAGCCTTTGTATTCGCCACTGCGTACACTACACTCGTGTTCCGATTCCACCCTTCGCAGAGGCTCTGAGTAAGTACCCCCAAGGTTCTTCTTTTATTCGCTCAAGTTCGCAAACCGAGCCGGGTTCGAGTCTCCTGCAGGCCAGCTCGGATGGACGAGTGGGCAAGTGGATTACTTGAGACTTTAACGAATTTACACAACAACGCTCTTTTCGTTTCCTTCTCCACTGCACCGCCCTTCAGTGGCGTAGTGCCACCCAGTGAAGTGCACTACTCCCGTACTGCTGAGCATTTGAGCGTTTGCGAGAGGCAACTTCATGTGGAATGGAAATGTTGGTTTCTCAGTCCTAAGTTTTTAAATCGACAGAGCTTTTATCTTCAGAGAAATATTTTCCAGGAACGTTGTAATTAAGTCAGAACTTCAACTTCGTGGAAAAGTACTCCATGCTTTTTTTTCTTTTCTGAATCTAGATACTCTGGAGGTCTGTTAGAACATGAAAACGTTCTAGTTGAATTGAGACGTTTCTGTTTTACAGGAAAAACTAATTTCACATTTCATTACGTGGCATTCAACGAGTTGAATGCATAATATTAATACACGCAATCAAAATGTGAGTCGTATGAATGTCCAGCCTACGTTGTTTACCTTCTATTGAGTGTGTTTTAAAGAACCAGAACACTGTTCGCTCGAAATCACAAATCATGCTGGCTTCGAGTATTCTGCAGATCAGATGTAGTGGTCGAATAAGAAATGATTTTTATAATAAGATTTCATTCATTACAGAATCCCTGCGTCACTTCTGTATTATAATCAAAACGTTGCACTGCATATTAACACGCTTCCACTTAAATGTTTTACCAGCTCGTTTTCTCACCAAATCTGCACCTCCCGCATCGATATTAGAAAACAGGAGCTCCACTCGTTAAATCCACGCGCCCGTTTCGCCGGCCGCCCGTGTCCCTGCGGGCGAATCGTCTAATCCGCCGTCGCATCCGCTGATAATCCCGGACACGTGCTGCATGCGCTGATCGTTCCCACGTGACAGGCAGATGCGTGGGACAGCCCCTCGGCGGGAGCGCTCCCTGGAACACGGCCGTCGTGCTCCGGGCCCCGCCCACGCCCACGCCCTCGCACCATCCCCGCCCGCCATCCCTCCGCCCGCGCCACGCCCGTGTCCCGCCCATGCCTCGCCCGCGCCCGCGCTCCCGCCCGCGCCCCCGCCCCCGCCTGCGCCACCGCCCGCGCCCACGCCTCCGCTCGCGCCCCCGCCTGCGTCCCAGCCGGCGCCCCCGCCTGCGCCCCCGCCTGCGCCCCCGCCCGCGCCACCGCCCCCGCCCGCGCCACCGCCCACGCCACCACCTCCGCCCGCGCCCCCGCCCGCGCCACCGTCCACGCCCGTACTTCGCTCCGCTAACGCCCCCGCCTGCCTCCCATGCCCCTGCCCTGCCCCTGACCCCGCCCCTCGCCCGTGCGTCCGCCCCGCCATCCCTCCGCCCGCGCTCGCTCCCCCGCCCGCGCCCGTGTCCCGCCCACGACCCCACCCCCACCCGCGCCGCCTACGCCTCCGCTCCGGGCACGCGCCGCCCGCGCCCCCGCCCGCGCCCCCGCCCCACGACCCCACCCGACCCCGCCCCGCCCGCCCGCATCGGCGTCCACGCCCCCAACCGTGCCCGCACTCGCACGCATGCCCCCGCCCGCTCCGCCTCCCGCGTCCCCACCCACGCCCCCGCCGCCGCAGCAGCGAGCGCGGGGCCATGTTTTACGGAGCTGTCTGTGAAGCAGCAGCGCAACTGCAGCGCGAGCAAGAAGTGTCGCCGGCGGGCAAAGGCCGCCCCGCCGCCCGCGCACTTCGTCATTTGCCCCGTCGCGTCGCTCTCCCCAGAAGAAGCGCGGCGCTCGCCCCATTGAGTGCCCGCGGCAGCGCCTCTTTCGCTTGCTCCCTCCCGCATCTCGCTCTGGGGCGCGTTTCTCTTCTACTCGCCGCCGTTCCTTTTTCACAGTACCTTTGGGGTGACACGTGATCCCAACGAAATTCGTAAAAATGTACATTTCCTCTCAGTATTACGCACTTCTGAAATATGATTAATGTCACCAGTTTCCTGTGAAGCACCGAAAGTTATTCCAAGCACTTTACCGCCACAATTTCTTTTCTTTTATTGTCTTTAATGCCATTTTCATATGTTATAATCATCTCATCCAATTCCTTTCACTGTTTCTCAAAATGACGGTCCCATTATTATTTTCTGAGCAATGTTCTCGTGTCGTCTTAAGACCCATCAGTACTTTCCATTTCTACCTTCCCAAAGTCTTCCATCTTCTCGGTTGCAATCTCTGCTGGTGCGGGCGCCGTGGCCGCGAGCAGCGGCGCACGGGATCAAACCCAGCGGCCATGCAACGACCACACAACCGCCTGAGAACTCTGGCGCGCTCAACACTGGCTCCCGCCGCGCGGCCAACACTGGCTGCCAGCGCCGGCGCGAAGCAAGGGCAGACAGGGCGATCGCCCGAGGCCCCGCAAGGCAAGGGGCCCGATGATGGGACTGATGGGGAAAAATATTGAAAAAGAAGTTAGAACTCGAGAAAGTCGGCAAAGAGAAATCGGAGATCGACGGGCCAAGGGTGGGGGGTACTGGGTGTCAGTGCCGGGATCGGGCGATCGTCCAGGGCCCCGCAAGGCATGGGATCCGATGATCGGACTGAATGGGGAAGAATAGTGAAAAAAAAACTTAAAAAGAAATTAGAACGCGAGAAAATTGTTATCGTAATTTTATACGTCGCGGTACGCGGTAGTCTGATATTTCATAAAATTTTCATTAATTTTTACCTTAAATATAGTTAATTATAGTCATTACTTATAAAATAATACTCTATGAAAGGAATCAAGTGACACTAACATTAAAATAGGTTCCACTGAAATTCGTATTATCGTTATTATTTCATGTATTTTACAACAAGTGATTTTATTAAACACTACCTAAAAACAACATTTTGTAGCGTTTTAAGAACACTGTGGAAATTGTATTACTTAATCACTAAATACTTTTACTTAAAACTATTATTTAAAATGTATTTCCAAAAACTTTATCAGCTTAAACGTATTTTTTTTCATTTGTTGAAATAAAAGAATTCATAGTTTCTTAATATAACTTTCATATTTTCATTTTTGTCGCGTGGGGGATGTAGCTACGTTTCACGTTTCATCATTGCCCCGAGCCCAAATTGTCTAGCCCCGGCATTGCTCGCCCCGTCGCCCCCGCCATATCCGTCGCCAACGCCGGACCCGCTGCCGGTCCCCCATATCGTCTCATTCTCATGTTTTGCTCCTGAAGATGATAGCTATATAGTTTCAAGGAATTTGTGAAGTCCGTCAAAACTTCATCATTAGATGTGTCTTTTCCATCCTCATCAAGACTCTCCTCAGCTATCGTGTCCGTCTGTCTTCAGCGTTGTCAATACCGTCTCCGCTGACCGTTTTCGTCGTCATCATCGCTTATTCACTTGTCGACAAATTGTAGTCTTCAAGATAATTACATTATGAACAATATCGCGCAATTCGCAAATTAATACTTATTATTCTTTCGCAATTATTGAGTGGTATCCTATCGCAATAACTTCATTGCTGCCCTCATCACCGTGCATCGTCATCTCCGCTACCTTGGCCTCCCTTCCCCTCTCAACCACGGCCACTAAAGAACTCAAAAGTTCCATCGGTTGTTTAGCTCAGTTCCACCGTTTGCCGCTGTCTGCAGCGACTCTGAAAAGGGAGGGTCCCAGGGTTCGAGCCCCAAAGGTGTCGGATTTTCGACACTAGTGTTAAGTTAGGTTAGGTTAGGTTACATAGTAACTAGTTAGTTACATAGTTTTGAATTCACCCTCTGCCTGCAGGAGTGTTCTAGTAAACGGCCCACGGACCGATCTATCCATTCTCTTACTTGTCTTACACTTCTTCTTACACTTACGTGGTTTAAACTGTCGCCCACGTCAGGAGAACAATGGAGACCTTGGAACTTGCTCCGGCAGGGGCAGTGCCCTACGGGGGAGTTACCTGGAGGTGGAAATCTTACGCAAGCGACGTGCATGTCCGCGCCGGATCTCGCCGTCCACCAGGAGAGGATCACCCCATCTCCCGCGATAAAACAATCACTACATTTTGGGGACTAATGACCGTAGCAGTTCACACACCCGGAAACATCAATCAATGAATCAATCGGAAGTTTAAAATTATCGCTATCATTGCTTTTCTCACTCCCTCAATTCCTTTTCCTCACGCCCATATTATTACTCTGCGTAGTAGCAGTTGTCGCCTGCACAGCCATCGCCGTCGCGTGGGTGCCATTCCTGCTCTCTCCACTGCTTCAGATTTCCCCTCCTTGTTGTGCTGCTCCCGTCTCCGACGTCGTCGCCTCCGCCGCCGCAACCTCCGGCGCCGCGGCCACTGCACCGACTCGTGATACCCCGCCAACAGACAGTGATGATGATAAACGATGACGGAGCGGCCGCGGCGGAGCCAGAGCGAGAGCGGGAATTGCCTCGCAAATTCCGCGAAGGCCGCGCCCACGCCCACGCCTTCTCCCGCGCCCCGCCCCCGCGCCCCGCCCCCTGCACCCGCGCCCCGCCCCCACGCCCCACCCCGCCCATGCGCCCTGCCTCCGCGCCCCCGCGCCCTGCCCCGCCCCCACATCCTGCCCCCGCGTCCAGACCCCGCGCCCCGACACCCGCGCCCCGCCCCCCGCACCCCCCCGCTCTGCCCTGCCCCGACCCCACGCCACACCCCCGCCCATGCGCCCTGCCTCCGCGCCTCGCGCCCTGCCCCGTCCCCACATCCGCGCCCCGACCACCGCGCCCGACCCCCGCGCCTTGCCCCGCCCCCACGCCTCGCCTCGCCCCGCCCCAGCCTAACCCCGCGCCCACCCCGCCCCCGCACGATGCCCGGCCTTTCCTCCCCGCCTCTTGTCCCTTCTGGCAGTTTCATCTCCGTCCCTTGTTTGCCATCACATCTTTGTTTTCCTCGTTTCTCTGCGGTACATTGGTTGCGTTTTGTCCGTTTTTATTCCGATTTGGACACATTCCACTCCCTGTTCGTGTCTATCACATCCCTCCAATGCCTCTTACCTTCTGCTTCCCAGCCTTCAGTCGTTTCTCTCCTCCTCCCTTCTTATCTCCTGTTCCTCGTCGACGTCTCCTAAAAGGATTCTGCTTTCTCAAAATTTCCATATTAGTGTTTTTTGTTTCTCTTTTTCAATTTTGTTCCTTGAGCTTTATATTCTTTCTTCGCTTTCACTATTTCCCTGCGCTATATCTTAATTATTTGTCGCTGTGTTTTCTTCGTTTCCGATGTTCTCTCCATTTGCGCATACCATCTGCTTTCCCTGATCTTCTTTCTTATCCTCTTGCCTTCCTCTTATCCGTTCTTCTGCTCCTCTCAAGAGCATTCTGCTTTTTCCGGACAGTTTCCTTCCGCCCTTTGCATTTTGAACTCGTCCGACATTTCCAAACCTTTTTATTCTCGTCAGCAATTTATCTTCCTAATCGTTCTCGTATTTCTCTTTTATACAGCTTCATTTTCCCATTGCGTATTTACTCCGTTTCCAACAAGAAATATATTCTTCTCCGCACTTTGTTATCCACTTTTCTCCAGTGTCACGTACTCATCTTTTGCTACCTCAGTTCTTCAAACTCTCTTACGCCCCTCCACTTTTTCCTTTCTTCCGCGCCTTCCGCTTCCCAGCGGGTCCTGCTTCTGTCGCTGCCGCCGCCCGCATTCGTCGCACCGGGATCGGGCTGCATTACGAAATCTTTATAGGGCCGCCTTACCTTAATTTCCTTTCGATCCCTTTCTAAAAGGCTCCGCGCATTCAGCGAAGCGTGAAAACGCCCGGTATCGATAATTCAATCAAGTCCTTTTTACGAGGCGTCAACAAAAAAGTTCATATTTTTACATTTCAATGGGCCTGCTCTAATAAACGGGAGCGTTGGTGGAAAAAGCAGGCGTCCTCGACTCGAGGCGCGGGCGAGGTAAAGAGGACGCGCTCAGCTGTCGCCCTCGCCCTCGCCCTCGCCCTCGCCCTCGCCCTCACTCTCGTCCGCGCCATCGCCCCTCGCCCACACCCTCGCCCGCGCCCTCGCCCTCGCCCTCGCCCGCGCCCTCGCCCTCGCCCGCGCCATCGCCCCTCGCCCTCGCCCTCGCCCCTCGCCCTCGCCCCTCGCCCTCGCCCGCGCCCGCGCCCGCGCCCGCGCCCTCGTCCGCGCCCGCGCCCTCGCCCTCGTCCGCGCCCGCGCCCTCGTCCGCGCCATCGCCCCTCGCCCACGCCCTCGCCCTCGCCCGCGCCCTCGCCCTCGCCCGCGCCATCGCCCCACGCCCTCGCCCCTCGCTCTCGCCCTCGCCCGCGTCCTCGCTCTCGCCCGCGCTCTCGCCAATGCCCTCGCCCTCGCCCGCGCCCGCGCCCTCTCCCTCGCCCGTGCCTTCGCCTGCGCCCTCGCCCTTGCCCTTACCCCTTGCCGTCGCCCGCGCCCCTCGCCCTCGCCCATGCCCGGCCCCGCGTCCGCCCCCGCCCTCGCCTTCGTGTCTCGCCCTCGCTGGTCGCCTTGATTGGAATAAGTCGCCCTTAATTGGACGCTGCTTGGCGCCCTCCTCTCGGCTGCCGGAGATCGCCGCCGCCTGGGCCGATGATTCTTAGGCGACGGTGATGATGAGGGTGATGGAAACGGCGACGGAAATGACATTTTTCTGAAGGGGCTGAGAACTCGTACAATCATGGATCTGCCTTTTTCCAATGCTCGAGAGAAGGTCGGAGTCGTGTAAATTAGATAAATTGAGGAAAAAAGTTAATACACTCTTTTCACATTTTTATATAAGCGAGCACCTGGTAGCACTAAAAGGAGAAATACTGCTTGCTCCGATATTTTTAATAATCATCAACTTCAGTGCTCTTGTTATATACTATATTCATCTTTCAGCATTAACTAAATTCTGAATTTTTATAAAAGCCATGTGATCAATGCAATGGATTTATTATTATCTTATCGCTTGATTGGGGGGCCTGATTGTACTTTTGAGACGCTGGATCAACTTTTTAAACAAGTAGAAATTTAAATGAGCTGTCGTGACAGCGTAAGAAATTATCGGAATGAGGTCAAAGGACCAAGAAGTATACTGCGATTTCTCTAACTTTGCCCCTCAAGACCACTCAAATCCCATCTTCGCGATGGAATATGTCACGGTATTTGTCATCTTTCTCAGTCGTTCCGCTAGATTTCGCATGATCGCGACAGTATCAAGCAGTGCTTGCGAGCATGCGACTTCTACCGGCAAGACCGAGAAAGACGCGAAATGCCGTGACATATTCCATCGCGAAGATGGGATTTGAGTGGCCTTGAGGGGCAAAGTTAGAGAAATCGCAGTATAGGTTGAAGGCCAACAGAATGTATCAACCCGAATTCGACATCTGTGAATTGCCTGGCAGTGGCGCTGGAGTGGCCGGGCGGTGCCCGCGCAGCAGCGGTTGCCAGGGAGGGAGCTGGAGGTCGGCGGTTTCCGGATTCGCGTAATGAGGAGTTCCGTCCCGTTCACGGGCGAAATTCAAATAGAGTCGAATCCGAACGAGGGTCCCTTCGGGAAGACTTTGAGATGCAAAGTCCGGAGAGCTGGAAGAGAAGGACGGCGACATCAAAGCGGAAACGCGCTGTGTGGGCGAGAGTGGAGGGCTGGTATCTTGGAAGCTCAGGGGCGGTAACCGGGACAGTGGGGCTGGAATTAGAGGGAACGGAGGAGGCACTCAAGAGAACTGGAAAAATAGAACGCGGGGAGGGAAAGCTGCAGAAACCTGAGAAATTAAAACATTAGTCAACTGTCGAAAGAGGCTTGGCGGTTATTGGTAATAATACAAGTAAAGTATTTGTTTCAGGAGACATTCAGAGAATGTTGAAAGTGTTCCCACAATTTTCCTCATACTATAGACAAATTCAACCTTTTTTTTCAACTACGCTAGGGAACTACTCTTGAAGGCCATCATTGGAAAATGTAGTTGGTGGATGCTTTAATTTCTGCTTTGAATATGTACCAGGAAAATCAAACCAAGAAATTGATATTTTTTACTTACAAACTGTGCCGCCTTCGTTTGTTTTCAATGCCAAATGCTGTACATCTCATGACAAGCATTTCTTCGTCTCTTGAAGTAATTGATTTCATCTCCGAGGCTGAATTTACACTTTTTCTAAAATGTTAGTTTCTTTAAATCAGTATATTCATCAGAATTTGGTGCATTTTCTGAAATAAAATGATTTCAATGTAAAGAAGTACGTCTGAAAGAGCCAGGTTGGTCTGTCAACAGCTATCGTGTCACTTCGTCGTCCTTCAAAGTCGGCAGCTCGAGCTCGGAAAGGACTCGGGCAACCTTTTCCCTGCATTACCAGCTGTGGGAGAGTGAAATGCTGTTCATAGAGTTTCAGTGGCATACGTTTTATTAAATAAATAGTCGCGTTTAACTCCTTTGCTGTGCATTTTAAACATTCTCCGCGCAGTCTCTCCGGGGCTCACGTTAGCCTTGCGTTGCGTTGGTGCGATTAGCCCTCTGCAAATCTTTTACGTCTCCTTTCGCCAGTTCAGCGCGGCCTCGTTAAAGTACTTGCTCATTTTACCGCTAAGTATTTTCACTTAAAATTTTACTCTCCTCCTTTCAATGCTTCATTATGTTAGTGCAGTAGATTCAAACTAATTATTTTACTGACACCTTTGTGCATTTAATTTTGAAGAACTATTGTATTTTTATAATCACTTTCTTAAATGCAGAATTTATTTTTCTCGTTGTGTTATCACATCACTCTTTTTCATCAAATATGTTTGTGTTCTTGGAAATGAATATTCATATTTTTACTATAAGCACGAATACGTCGTATTTTGTATCGTGATGGCCTTTGTGATGGGTTGTTCGGTGTGATTAACCAAATCATGTTACTGGTTGATCGGAAATATTACTATAAAATTAGTTGCTAAAGGTCTAAAATTATGTACGGTAATATTGTTATAAAATTAGTTAATTAAATTAGTAAAATTAGTTAAAAATATACGAAAGAAGAAATTGAATCAATGCGTACGTGTGTATTGATACTTTTAAAAAAGAAACCAACGTCAATCGTTACTGCATTCATCCGCATTATTTTTTCTGTTCTTGCATTTTAATACTTTCTTTCACAACTGACCTGAACTTTAACGAAAACTATTTAACTTTCAGCAAAATACGTTTGCTGTATGGTATGTTTTACGCCCATTATTCTCTGTGAAGCGCCAGTAATCAATCATAGCTGCGTCGCAGCGGCGACAAAGCGAGCCGCACAATAATGCCCGAGTGTCTTCCGCAGCACTTTTAATTGGTGTGTACACTGTGGCCACCTCGCCTCCCTTCTACGATGTTGGCGATGTGCAGTCGATGTATGGAACTCGAACGGCTGGAGCCTGGCTTCAGATCAAAGAGAAATTTGATCTGCCGGGAATTTGAGACGCGAGAGGCCGAGCGAGCGACGCGCCGCTTGCGAACGGAGGCACCCCCTTCTCCCCCTCTCCCTTTCTCTCCCTCCCTCTCTCCCTCCGTCCCTCCCACCCTCTCTCCCTCTCCCTACCCTCTCTCTCTCCCTCTTTCTCCCTCTCTCACTCCCTCTCTCCCTCTCCCTACCCTCTCTCTCCCTCCCTCTTTCCCTCTCCCTCCCTCTCTCCCTCCCTCTCTCTCTCTCTCACTCACACACTCTCTCCCGGGGTTCCCCAGGGCCCGCGACCTGATATTTATCCACGCCACGTCCTCCAAGCGTCCTTCGGACCCCGCACCTCTCGCTTTCGTTCCCTTTTGCCGGTCTGCCCGCGGAGACGAGTTTTAATTGAAGGAAAATTAGAATGGGGACCCGCGGGGTCATGCGGGTTGCTGAAAGGGCGTGGAAGATCGCGTTTATCAAAACACCCGCATGCTATTCTACGAGGCCAGGTGAGCGGTAATGAACATTTTTTCTCCTGTTATCAATAACGTGAATTATGAGATCAACAAAAATGCCTACATCTCCGTGCAACTATTTGCCCGTGACAGCGATAAGGTTTCATGATGCCTAGGAATGAACGAAATATGAGTTAAAAATCTGCTCACATTAAATGACTGGGGAAATACTGAATACAGCATGTGACATGCAGACATGAATGGTGGTTGTGGGAACTGACGAAGTAAAATTAGAGAGCCTAAAAAATCAAAGTACCTCTTTGGATTATTAAATTACAACTGTTTGGCAATACTTAAAGCACAAGCGATGTAAATAGGAAATTAGCCAGCATTAGTTGAAAATGTGTGTAAAACAATGAAAGAAATGACGAGCCGCGCGTCACTGTGCCTGGGTGTTAAGTGTCTGGAAGAAGTTAGTCGAAAAACAGAAATGGAACTTCTGTGATATATGAAAAAATATGTAATACAAGAGGAATGTTGAACCAGGAAATGAATATCGTCAGTCACTCCTCGTGAAGTTTTGAAATCGTAAAACTTCAAAAAGGCGAAGTGGCGTTTGTCTCGCGTACGCAAAGTGGGCAATGGATCGTGTAGCCCAGACGCCGAGTGCGCCGAACGGCAGGTTTGAAAGCGGACACAGGTGTCGCTAGGGAGCGCAAATTCCAGAGCAGCGGGTCGCGCGGCGTGGCGAGGAGCCGCGGCGGACGCAGGAGGACGAGCGTTAAACTGCACGGGGCGGGGGAGGGGCGGCTGCGACGAGAAGCCGTTACGCAGAGCCCTTAAACGCGCCGCACGCCCCTTCATTAGGGCGTCGCATAAACCACGCCGTGCTTCCGATCCCGGCTGGCGCGGCCCCCGCTTTCGCGTGTTACGCAACAAATGAGTCGTGTATCTGGCGACCCAGTGTTCCCCGACCCGCCGCAGACTTTTTTGCTGGTTCCGAAGCGGGAAAGCGGGGGAAGGGTATTTTACGCTCGTTTGTTAAACCTCGCATGCGCGCTTTTTTTCGCGCTGCGTTCACGCACGAGCTGAGGGCTGCTTTGCGATGAATCGTCGTTGCTTGCCCTACCGAGTACTAACGGCGGTTTCTAACTACCGCGAAAATGAATTGAAAGTCAGCAGGAAGCGGAGAAAGCAGTGGAGAAGAAGAGACGGACCTGGATTCTGTATTTATTTTAGAATCTCGGTTCGCTTTTCAGCGGAGTGATCTCATTTCGTTAGCGATTGAACAGTGAGGGGAGGTAATTCCTAGAACGAGTTCAGGGGTGGTCGGTTGAGGGCTGGAGGTCGGAAACCGCCGTCAGAAGCTAAATAATCACGTGGAAAATGAAGCAAGAGAACTGCGCACGCTGAGATTTAATCGCATTTATTGTTTCTTAACACACCAGTGATGTCTCATTTGTTTCATATTGATATACAATTTTTAGATGCATTGAAAGGTGAAACGGTATTAATTTTTTCTTCACGCATGACGGGACAATTCTGTTTTATCCTGTGCGAAATATTACAGTAGGCATTTCATTCTATTGTTTCTTAACAGTGAAGTTATGTTTTTAGAAATAACATATCTAAATCTCATTTTAAGGTTTTCCATTCTTTAACGTAATAAACTTGAATCGATTTTTCGTTTTCCTCTTCCGTGGATAAACGATCTACTTTTGTGTAGAAAATTCTGAATTATTAATTAATTTGATTAATACAATAATCCAGAAAACAGAAGCCTTCCCTAATTTTTTAGTAGTCATACAGATGGGATATTTTTCTAGAAGTGTTTTATTCTGTAGTAAAAAACCCTTTCTGCACTATGTTAGATAAAATTCCTGTCGCCATGCGTCTACATCACGTAGGACTGCTCTCTCCACTTCTCCGTTGAAGATTCCGTTCTGGCACCGCCCCAGAGTAATGTAAGGAAGGAAGTGTATGTGCAAGTGAGCGTTGGCCCCAGACAAAGGCTCGGTGACGCATTAAGTGGAGCGGCGACACCATCTTATCTTCTGGGAGTCCATTTCTTGCCTCCGCCCCGCCCCACCACGCCCCGCCCCTGGTTGTCGGTCGCCTTGCGGGGTATTGGACTTTTGTCGGCGGCGGCGGCAGCGGCGGGAGGCGCGCGCGGGGGCGGGGGCGGGGGAGGGCGCGAATCAATCTTGGGCCCCGTGGCAGTGACTGATGACCCGGGCCCCGCCGCCCCTGCCCCCGCGGCGGAGACTGCGGGGACGCGGACGCCGCGCGTTCATAAAACACAGGAGCCGCGCGACCTGTTGTCCGCGGTTCGGGCCCGGCGGTGGGGCGCGCCCCGCTGGTGCTTGGTTTGTGACGACGCTCTTCGTTTTGATGCAGTGGCTTCATCCCTTCCCCACAAGCAACTTATCGTTTCATTGTTTTCATCCGTCTTTTCTTCATTTGGTTATTTTTGCTTCGTTCAAATTTATTCCGAATTAAATTTCTCTCTTACACATACTGTCACATCTCTCTCTCTCTCTCTCTCTCTCTCTCTCTCTCTCTCTCTCTCCCCCTCCTCTTCTTCCGTCTACCTTAAATGCCCCCAATTCTCTCCCGTTCTTTCTTGCTGCATACTTGAACTTTTGTTTTTTGTTACACTTTTATTCCACCAAACGTCTTTAATATTTTAGCTCTTCTTTTCGATCCTTCTGTCATTCACCATTTCTCAACAACTATCCCGGTCGAATCATTCCAGAACAGTTTCTTCCACTTTTTCCCAGTTCTCTCGCCTGTTGTATTCCCCCATTTGTGAAAAAAAAACGAGTCTCACCTACCACATTGTATGCAGCCGCCTGTTAGTTACCATAAATTATCATCCTAAACAATTGGCATTATTTCGATCTCTTGGCGTAATCATCTTCGACCCGTCATGGGCCCTAGAAGTGTGTACCATTTATTTGGAGCCACCTGTATCCATTCGTTCTCGTTGCCTCCTGCCGCCACTGCCCGTGAGCCTCCAGCGTCGCCCGTCAGCCACTTGGGCGGCGAGCGGCGCGCAGAGGCGGCCGGGCCGCCAATTAATAAAAGCGACGTCGCGCTCGAATCTGCGGGCGTTTCACCTGGGCCCTCCACGGCCGGACCCCGCCGCCCCCGCCGCCTCCGCCGCCCCCGCCGCCCCCGCCGCCTCCGCCGCCCCCGCCGCCCCCGCCGCCCCCGCCGCCCCCGCCGCCCCCCGCCGCCCCCGCCGCCCCCGCCGCCCCCGCCGCCCCCGCCGCCCCCGCCGCCCCCGCCGCCCCCGCCGCCCCCGCCGCCCCCGCCGCCCCCGCCGCCCCCGCCGCCCCCGCCGCCCCGCCGCCCCGCCGCCCCCGCCGCCCCCGCCGCCCCCGCCGCGGACGAAACAAACGACGGGGCCCGCCGGATTGGAAAACGGTAAAATTACGTTAGCCCGACGCGGCGCGACACGACCCTCTCCCCACACAACAGATGCGCGATGCTTTCTCATCTTTATGTTCTGATGCGTCGGCCTCTGTGGATGCGCGGGTGCTCCGCGTCGATGTCCTTTGTGAGGCCGATACTTTTTTCACGTGCGTATTGCGCATTTTTAAGGGCTCAGTCACCGGCTTTTTTTTCTTACGATTTGTTTTACCTGCGGAAATGTTCGTATAAGTAAGAGTACTACGTAATGAAATGAAATGGCATTACTAAAATCTTTCGGATTTATTTCGGGTTAACATATAATGAGATAGTTGAATATTTTGCGGGAGTTTACAATAGAAAAGAGTGAGCTCTCTGACATTTGACAAATTCAATTTGAAAATTTTAATCTAGAAAGGAAAACTACATAAGTTATTGCAAACGGACAGTAATCGACACATCTGCATTAAAAATATGCCACCACACCACATTTGAACGTCTGAACTACGGATTCGGATACTATGGCGTGGGTAGAGCCACGAGTTAAAACAACACCCGACTATTATGTATTGATAATAAAACTTAAGTTAATTTAATGAATTGATGTTTTCTGCAAAGTTTGCCATTTCCGAAAGAAGAAACCAAAATAATCGAACTTAAAGTATAAACTCAAAAAGCGTGCATTGATTATTTGTTTGAAATGACTAAATGTGCGGAACAAATATTGATATCTTTTGAATGACTAGTCTCCGATGCAAATTCTACTGAAAAACGAAAGCCTTTAATCATCGTGTAAAAAAATGCACTGTATGTCTCAAGTTGTTTGTGGAACGTTCGCTGCTGTCCCTCGCTCCGTCGTTTGTGGAAGGCGGCGCTGGAGCGCGTTCGCCTTCTCAAGGCATCGCGTCGCCTGCAAAACAAGCGGCACGCGGTGGGAGGCGCGAAAACAGCCTCAACCTGCACGAATTGGCGCCTCGCAGTTCGTCGGCCCCGCGAAACAAAACGCCTTCCGCCTCGAGACCGCGCCCCGCCCTGCCCCGCCCGGCCCCACCCAGCCCCCTCCCATCCCCGCCCTGCCCGACCGCGTCGCCCCGCTCCGCCCCCCGCCCCCCCCCGCGCCGATCCGCCCCGCCCCGCCCCGCACCACACGCCACGCCTCGCCCCTCCCCACGCCGATCCGCCCCGCCCCGCCCCCTTTCACCCGCCCCGGCCCGCACCACACGCCCCGCCCCTCGCCGCCCTCCCGCGCCCCGCCCCGCCCGTCCGACGGCGCTTCCAGACGCGAGCGAACGCACCGCACCGCGCCTTTTCGGCGAAAACAAATTGCGCTTTCCCTGATTTGTGACTCCCGTGCCTCCCCGCACTCCTTCTGCTTACGACCTTTTTTTTCTCCTCTCTCTCTTCTCTTTCTGTCACTCTCTCCACTCGCGCTTTGAGCTTCGAACCCCGCCCCGCGCTCTCCTGCGCCCTCACAATTTCCCATTCTATATTTCCTGCTTTCCGACCGTTTTATACTTTTCCCTTTATGCCGCCCTCGTTCCCGTAGCAGCTCGACGACTCCTAGCACCCGGAGGCGCCCGCTCGCCCGCGCACTTTTCGACAATGGGCCCGAGGCGGCGCGACCGCCCGCCCGCCGATAAAGATTGGAGTTACTTCCGAGATAAAAGGTCAGAAATCGAATTTCTTCACTTTGGACGGCGGAGCCCTCAAAGAGGACGAGCGTTGGTAAACATTTCAGTCGCCGGATCCTCGCGGCCTCCAGGTCTCCGAGGACGCGCCCTACCGTCTCGCCGGCGGCGCCCGCCCGTCCGCCCACCCCTTTGATCGCCCGCCCTAATTCCTGACCGCCTCGGGCGACGGCGAGTCGCGTCCCGTCGCGTCGCGTCGCGTCGCGCGGCGAGCCTCGCTCGCTATTGGTTCCCAAGTTTTATGGGATATGGGCACTCTCGGTCCTTCATATTACATTTCTGTCCGGGGCGAATCGTCGACGGCGCCGCGGGGCGACGCGAAAGCTTTTGAGCCATCGAGACAGCGCCGGGCAGGGCGCGAGACAACGGGAGAGGAATAAACGCCGAGAAGAAGAGGGGCAGGAAAGTGGTGTGCGCGAATCGAGGTAAATATCAAATGCCGTTTAGATCGATGGACACTCATAACTAACAAGTAAATGAACAGAAAGGAAGAAAATATGCCGTGATGGTAAAGTGAAATGAGAAAGCTAAAAAGAGGAGAAAATAGAAACAAAAAACATTTCGTTAAAACAGTACGCGATGTTTTCAAGAGCGCAAAAAATTGCCAGAAATGAAACATGGGCTTAAACGAAAAAGCGAATAATGCGAAAGAAGAACTGAAGTAAAGGAGGATGGAAGACGAGTGAGAGGAACGGACTGCGATGGATAGTCTCGTGGGCGCCGCCCTGCCCCTCAAACAGCGCCGTCGTATTTCTTGCGGGCAACGTCTCTCCACGTCCCCCTTTGACGTTGTAGTCGGCGACGCACTTATTTTATTAGATCGCCGGCGCCCGGGCGGGGCCCTGGGGAGCTCCTTGGCGCCGGACGACCGCGCATCGAGAGGCCCTCCGGCCCAGGGCGCAGCCCGCGGTTTAAAGGCGTTAACGAGACCGTTTAAAAGGATACGATCTCCCGAAATCGCCTCGCGAAAATTTTCCGCCGCCGTTTCTCTCGTAAAGCTACGCCCCTCTTTCCTCTCCTCCCCTTCCCCAGGCGAGAAGGGGGCGAACGCTTGCGCCCTCTTTCGTTCGTTAGCAACGAAACCCGAGCGTGGCGCGTTTAAACATGCCGACCGACGCACAGACGCGGCCGAGAAACTTCATCATCGGGTTTTTGAGGGCTGACTCGCAGCGCGGGTGGAGGGGGGAGGGGGAGGGGCAGATGTCGGCGCCGAGGAGCAGGCGGCGCGGCGCGGCGCCTGGTGCGGGGTAATTACTGCCCATAAGTGGCGCGGCGCCGGCCGCGCGCTCGGCGCCGATCCATCACGCTGCGGCGGCGGCGGCGGCGTCTCGACGGAGGCGGCCAAGGCGGCGACGCCGACGCCGCCGGGGCGGCCGCCGCTCGCAGACAGCAGCGGAGACGGGGGACGCCGCGCGACGTCTAACGGAAGACCTCGGGCGGTGAAGGCGACGGTGCGCGGCCGAAGCGGCAAAAGTGGCGTTGTCATAACGTGCTGGCATGTGGGAACGGGCGGAGAAGCAGATGCGACGTTGAGTGGCTGGGAAAGGAGGGGGGGATGGAAGCGGGGGGACGCCCCTGAGGGGAGGTGTGCGGTGGCACGGTCTCGAGCGCGCTGATTGCGGGCGGCAGAGGCGGTGGAAGTAGCGGAGGCGTCACGAAGGCGCCCTCTTCCTCCGGCGCCGGCGCAGCCGAGCCACGCTGGCCAATAGCCGGCGCGATTAATCGCCGCGGACCAGGTGGCGGCGCTGACGTCCCATTGGCTAATCTCTTAAACCCATTAGCGTGATGGAGCGCGCCGCAGCCGCCAGGCGGCCGCCTCGCCCTCGCCCACCAGCCACGCCCCCGCTCCCGTCCCCCAGCCCCGCCCCCGCTCCCGCCCCCCAGCCCCGCCCCCCGGCCCCGCCCCCCGGCCCCGCCCCCAGCCCCGCCCCCCAGCCCCGCCACCGCCACCGCCCCCCAGCCCCGCCACCGCCCCCGGCCATCAGCCCCCCTCCGCCTCGTCCCCGCCCCGCTCCCGGACCCGCCACGCCCCCCCCACGCCACGCCCCCTTCCCGGCGCCCCGCAGCGGCGAAGGCTCCCGCTCCGTCTTGCGCGCGTCAAGAAGGCGCTCCGCCGCCGCGCCACCTGCGTCGCCAAGAGCGCTAATGCGACTCCGTGACGAATGACGGACGCCACCCGCCGCTTCCTCTGGGCCTGGCGTGGACGCGCTGCTTGCACTTCCAAGCACGATGTGATTAGCGTGTAATTCCGACGGTGGGAATTGAAATACGCTTTTCGGGCTCTGCGATATTCTTTGCTCGGCCTCACCGCTTTTGTTCAGCTGTCACCGGCGTAGGTGGCTCAGGATGCCAATGGATGTTTACTGCTGTGCCTATGACCGGGAAGTCGTAGTGATGGAGATCCGAAGGTATCATGATTTTTGACACAAGCTAGACAGCTAGGTCGAATTCAGCTTCTGTCTCGAGGAGAATTCTAGCGGCCGGCTATTTCGATCGATAGCTTTCCGTTGTTTCTCAGATCAACAGTAGGCGGATACCGGAGCAGTACCCTTACAAACGGGCCGCGGACCACGCGCGATCTTTCCTTCCCCTTCCTCGCCCTATACTCACCCTTACTTACAAGCTCTCACATGCACTACACTGCCACACGGCAAGAGCTTATAACGTCTTGGGCAGTGCCCCGCTGGTGGAAGATACAAAGTTGTGGAAAATCCCACTACTCGTGTAGGTCAGCGCCGAATCTCGCCATCCAGCGGGAAAGATCACCATCACCTCCCGCGAGAAAAACAAAAAGCATGCTCTCCTCTTACGGGGCTAATGACCTTAGCAGTGGACAAGCCTTGAATCACTAATCAATCAAAGAAGCTGTCATAGTTCTATTTCCCAACCCAATGAAATGAAAAAAGGGTCCGTTTTCAAATCAAGTTTAAATTTGTTATTTATCACAATTGTTTTTAACTTTGCCAAGCTTTTTTTTAATAAAAGTCAGTTTTTGAATTAAATTCATTAAATGTTCATCCAGAGTTTAAAAATGCGATTGCGTGTGTGTTGGGTGCTTGCGTGGGTCGCTGATGCGTGCACATGCGTGGGTTCGTATATTTAGTCGTTTGATATCTCATTCATTTTACGGTTGTTAGATACCAATCGTACATCAGTTATATTTGTGCATGCAAACTCAATTTACATTTGGAATTAAATAATAATTAGAGTAATATAATAATTATTATCTATGTTTAATAAAATTACTTACCAATTCTGAATGAATTCAAACAGCGGTTCAAACACGCATTTGATTATTCTAATTGGACATTTTGCTTTTTTACTTTTCATTTTGCCGAAATTCTCTTTTAATGACGTATTGGTGCCTATTTGTAATGTTTGGATTTTCTTCCTAAAACTCGATACTAATTTAATCACTATCGAAAAGTATTTTTATTGATCTTATTGAAATTATTATTAAGATGGTGAATACAACTGGAATGATCTTTTCTCAAGACATTGTTAGTGCTAAATGAGAACTTACATCTGACGTGGGTTATGTTCCGCGTGTAATTTAATATTCTAATAGTAAGTCTAGCTTGTTCGTACACGACAGGAATACAATCTTCAGAGTATTTTTGAATTAAACTTTCGCCCATTTATTATTTGCTCAGTTTTAGTAAATAGTTTTCATATCACATTAGAAAGTAAATGAACCTCAAAGTTTGCTCATATCCTCGAACTTTGAAGTAGCTATGGGAACCTTGAATACAAGAGAACAGAATGTTAACTTCAATGGTGAGCAATATAAAACCCTGTACGTGCAAAAGTTAAAGTCTCTAAAGAGTTACCACAGTCATCAAAACTGGATATATGTGTGATTTGCATCAAATATGCTCTTTTGTAATCTTTTTGATAATGATGTGTGTATTTTGGCAAATGTTTCAATCGTTTCAATGTCGCACTGACGTTCGATAGTCTTCATTCTATTATTGTTTTCCTGTTTTCCATTCTTCAAAGACATTATCAGTAACTCGCGCAGTTCATCGCTACGCATCACATCAATCGCTATTAATGCAATCTGTAACGGCAACGATTTTTGCATGTATCCCTAGTTTCAAAGGGAAAGACGTAAAACCTCCGTTATAGAGTTGAAATTCTGATTGAGTTGGAGAAATTATACTTAACTAGTCATCAAACCTGTACACTTTTAAGTTTACAATTTGGCCATCACAGAGCAGTTGGGTCACTTGTACTGTGGTCGTACGAGATCGGAACAAGAGAGTCGCGATTCTTGGAACACCTGTACAGCGCTTGATTTATGAAATTGTATGTTCCGGAACGCACCCCAAATTACTTATTAATTTAATAGCAGTAATGATATATTTATAGTATAATTAATAATTTTTGCCTAGGTACCGGAACGCCGTTCCGTCGCGTTCCACCAGAAATGAAGCCCTGGATTTATGGTCCGATTAAAATAAGTTGGTGATTGATAGTTGCGAATAGAAGGGAGCGACGTTGACAGTTTGCGTACCACTGAGCACCTGCTCCCGGGACACGACAATAAACATTTGAAATAAATACTTATTAAAGTAACCAAATCATACACTCATATTGTATGAAGCTACAGCTTCAGAAGCACAACTGTCAATCACCAACTTATTGTAATCGGACCATAGTTAAGTGACCTGATTTTCGTAGCACGAGTGCGCAAGTGACTTTTGTAGCAGTGTGAAATTGAACGTCGTGTGTAAGGCGGTCGCCCGTGTGTGTGTGTGTTGCAGTGGAGCAAGGTGCAGCAGGCCAAGTTCTCGATCCTGGAGCACCAGATGGACCCGTCGTCCAACTTCAGCAGCTACCGCTCCACGCTGAAGGCGGCCATGTGGCGGTCGGCGGGCGCCACGGACGAGCGCCAGCGCATCGTCATCCCCTTCTTCTCGCTGCTCGTCAAGGACATCTACTTCCTCAACGAGGGCTGCTCCAACAAGTGAGTGCTCCCCCCACCCCCCCAACATTCACCCTGTTTTTACTTTCCCGTATACGTACGTATATACGGAGTAATATAAGCAAATATAAAATAAATAAATGTCTTTATGGGTGGCGAGGCTCAGGCCATTTAGCCTGCTCTTCCGCCTGACCACTTTCAAAAAATTTTATTACAGTTTATTTTATGATAAAAACGAGATCATTCAGTGAGAAATACGTACGCAATTTAGATGAAGGGTTTCTCACATGGGGAAGCAGGAGTGAAACCGAGGGAGGAAGAAGTTGATAGAACAGGAAACGCACTCACAACATTTATGTGTTTAAGTTTATTAATTTTACGTTAGGGAGATATTAAAAATTAGTCACAAATATATCAGATTGAAACACTTCGAGATTTTACTTAAATTTAGAGAAATTATTTTTTTGACTCGTAAGTTAGGTACAGAAGAAAATTAGAAGGAACTTGTTTAAAACAGTGGCATGTTATTAAGTACTACTAATTGTTTGAGAGAGCGTTTGTAGAAGCTGAAATTGCGACGTATTTTTGAATTACCCCTAAAAAACAGAGAGGAAAATGGAAAATTCGTCAGGATACAAGCGAAAAACATCAAGTAAAGAGTTCAAGTCTTGAAAGAAAGAGAAAACAAATCTATTCGGTTATTAAATTAGGTAAATATGCGTAGTATAGGGAAAGTTATGGAATGCTGCGCGAAAAATAGCCAATTTTCGCCAGAAAAAAATTCGTCGCTGAGCCCTGATAACGGAAAAGTGTGTAAATCCAGTTACTAAATTAAGAAAAAAAATTCTCCTAACATGTGGTGTAGCCAGAATCCCTGTTTTGTAATTTTTGATATACTTCCTAAGGTACTAAGGTTAAATTACTAAATCTGTGGTCACGGCGTAAAAGTTCTTAAGTCAAAAATCTTAGTTTGGAGAAAACAAAGATTAAATATTATTGAGCCAACGCTTCTTCCTATGCTCAACGCTATTTCCCAAGGCTTTTTTTGTCGTGAAGGACGCAACATTTGAATTCGGTCGTTTTACTAAAATAAAATACAGAAACTTAATTTCTAGTTTCAGTACTTAACCCAATTTTGCCAAAAATTGACTTAAGAACTTTTACACCGTGACCACAGAAATATTGCCTTTATCTGACTTATAATCATTGTCATACACGAGTAAACGGTTGATAGTTATAAAATAATCAAGTTTATGCACATTTAACAAAGAAAATGTAATAGTTTGATTTTATTTAGTAGTAAATGTAACTGACTTTATGAAACTTTAAATAATGTTGGTAGATACTCGTACTATCCCAGTCTTCTATCAAGTGTAGATGGTCTTTTCATATTGTAGAAGGAAAATACGCAATAGCTACGTTTGTAGAACCTTTCAAAACATATTTTCAAGAATTACGGATTGTTAAGTTTGACAACTTACAAAGAATGAGGTAGTATGATAATTAAAGAAAGCAAAACATTCCATTGCTGCTCTTCGCCATGTCCGTTTTTCTTTCATAAAAATTTCTTCGCTTTACTGCAATGTCTCTACTTTGTATTTCTCAAATGTGCAATCAAAAAATCGACACGCATGTTACTAAAAATCCGTTAAAGAAGTGAATGTGGAAGGCGATCAGTATTTAATACCACTATTAACCAGTTACGCTAAGGAAAACGACAGCGTGAAGGTGTTCGTCCTACAAATGCATCTTCTCCTCGAATCCCAATGCAATGGATACGGTGATTTAATGTCAGTCAAACTGTTTGAACTCCTCCATCTGCCCCCCTTGCTTTGCCTTCGCGGAGAGAAAGAAAATACAGGAAGCGAAAGGGGAGATCAAACAGGGGAAGAATGCCGGGCGACCGCAGCTCCTTCAGTCTTCAGCCCTCACTCTTCATCCCGCACGTTGAGCCCCGCCGGCGCCACCGCCACAAAGAAAGAGCATAATGAAAATTTTAATTTTGACCCGCCGTAAATTGCCTCCGGCCGTCGTAATTAATGTCCGGCTTTGCCCCGCGCTTTCTCGGATTTTGCTTTTGTTCTTGCTTCATCTGCTGTGATGCCGCGGACGTGCGTGAGAAATGGTTCGGAGGCCTGCGAGCCCTACGCCCCCACCCCCACCCCTCCGCGGTTGCAGAAAAGTCCGCGCCATTGCGTAGGAACAATATGTAAATTAAAGAAGAAATATAGTCCACGGGCTTGCTGCCACTGCGAAGAAAGTCTGATCAAAAAGAATAATGAAGATTGAAATCAGAATAATATTTTTTCCTATTTTTGCCTCCGAGCATTGCTAGGAAAATATAATACGTCGAATTATTTGTTTTACTTCTTTTTTAATGAAATCATTGAAGCCGTCTAAGATTGAAATGAAAGCGATAAGAAAATATTGGACTCACTAATTGATAACAGTTAACATGTTTTAAATTTTTTTTGTATTGTTTTCTCAATTATCTGCATTCTAATGTTTGGAATCCTAGAATGAGTTGTAGTCTACCAAATAAATCAACATTTGATCAGCATTCCAATTGAAAATCTCTGTAGGTAGTAATTACAGTGAGTTTAAGTAATTGCAATGCCTCAGGAAAAAAATAATTGTGGAATTTTCACTGTTTAAATGAAGTAATGGAGTCTTAAGGAGCAGTGTCATTTCATTACATTTATTCTGTGAAGAACACTTAGCTGGCTGGGCAACGTTTGCATGGCTTGTGGATGAGTTTACTTTCTGTTACTCTCCCATAAACTTAGTGATTTCTCTTGAACGAGATGTAAAAGTTTTTAATGATAAAAGTTTTCTGCTGGTAGAATGCTGCTGGAAGAACCATACACTTCATTACGTCGGTTTCACTCAGATTAGAGGATTCATTAATTCACTCTCAGAGCAACAGATGAAAAGCATTCAGAATAAATATCTGGAGGAATTTGAACTTCAAATGCTACGCTTACAAGTCAGTGAAAACTTTATCTGTGTAATGGAGTTGCAGATTGCAATGGAGACGGGTGGATGAGAAATAATTCAAAAAGCTCAGAACGATCTCTGTAGTAATTATAAAACAACTACTTAGTGAGAGCGTAGGCTTCCGCGGCCGGAGTCAATATTAAGTTGGCTGTCCGGGTGACGCCGCGTCCATGGCAAAGGTGCCGACGTTTCGGTCGCCATTCTGCGACCTTCCTCAGGGCGTAATGCATTACGCCCTGAGGAAGGTCGCAGAATGGCGACCGAAACGTCGGCACCTTTGCCATGGACGCGGCGTCACCCGGACAGCCAACTTAATATTAACTACTTAGTGAATGTTACTCTATCTTTCTATTTTTATATCAGTTTATTGACTTCTTCTATAAACAATTACAACTGTTGTGTTAGACAAATCACCATGTTGGATATTAATCAGGCAATGTAATATGGTTAGTCAGTCATTGATGATGGAACCATTACACTTATAATTATTGTTTCTAGATATGTAAATTACCAAATTAATGACATTTTTTTAATCTGTTGCAGACTTCCCAATGGTCACATCAACTTTGAAAAATTTTGGCAGCTTGCCAAGCAGGTGACAGAATTTATCACTTGGAAACAAGTGACATGCCCCTTTGAAAAGAATACAAAGGTCATAACCTTCCTCCAAGCCAGTCCTGTGCTCACAGAGAATGGTAAGTTATATTATTCCATCAATAATTATTTTTATTCCCAATTTTATACTTTTCTATGATACTAAACAGTACCCATTCATTTGTTTTTGTTAATGTATGTTGATATTACAGTAAACAAATATTTACGTAGAGAAAAATTGTGATTTTTGTATAATTGAAAAATAAGGTATTTTCATTGTACTACACTCCCCATACATCACATTCAGATTTAACTGTTCTTTTGATCAAACTAATTATATACGTGATTATTCAGGGAAACTATTTCAACAATAATATTTAAAAGACTTTCTCCACAAAAAGAAAATAATTTTTTTTTCTCTTGTTTCCAGCATTGGCTCTGGCATCATTTGAGTGTGAGCCTCCAGAAAACAACCATGAGAAGGAACGATATAAATCTCTTAAGTAAGTTTATTCCTTTAAGATTATTGTGATAAAAGTTGAGTGAAATATCAAATACTGATCATCTTTTACTTCTGTAGGTCTGAACTGAACTCCTGAAGGTTCTGCTGCAAGCGACCTTCTCAGTGAGATACACCTGATCGACGAACAAAGCTGTGGTCGCTATGCAGACACTGAACTCCTGGAATGAATTTTTAAACTGCGTCATCTGGACACCTTGTGGCAGAGAGGTAGTGAGTGATCATGTGAGAAGGTGAATAATTTCATTGAAATGCAATATGGATGCTTGTGAAGCAGAAATTTAGAGAAGTGAATGGATTCTCAAATTTTATTTTCTGTGTATAAGTGAAGAACCTGATATTTTCTGGAGGCTACCGAAACTGATGACAACGTTCCCCTTCTTCTTCATCATCCCTTGTGGTTCGATATTTCCTACCTGCATTGGTGTTATTTCAAATTGCAGGTGTTACTCGTCTTTGAAATAGACACTCTGATACTTAGAGTGGTAGTTTGCCCTTCACCCCGTGGTCAGCTGTTGTCTTTACTATGGCAGAAGACCATCAACATAAGTATTATATTAAATGTTCGGTGCCTTCGTCTCTGTGAGTCAACGTATGCTGTGTGTGCGTGTGTTTTGAATGTGGTTGCATTGTATTTTTGTTATGATCGCAGATTTGAAATGCAATCATAATGACACAATCACCCCATTCATTGTACTTCTATAAGAAATGCTATAGTTCATTGAAGGAACTAAAGTCTCTTACATCTTCATAAGATAGATGTAAGCAATAGCTTTTTATATAGAAAACAAAAATCCTTGCATTATTCATGAAAGCAAGGGATAATTTCATCATGTGTTCCTCACCTCACAGTTTTAATACAATACCCATACTAATATGAATTTGTTCCAGTCAGGTACATTAAGCCTAAACAAGTACACACATAGATTTGTGTTCATAGTATTCTCTTGGTTTTGATATCTTTTTAACAATGCCTTTATTTGCACATAAAGAGGTACACACAGTTCACTCCTTCAGAAAAAGCTGAATGAAAGTTGGGTGTTTTGTACATGAATGTGCAGTACTTAATATTTATTACATTTATCAGAAAAAGATACTGAAAGTAAGTTCAAGAACTCTATATCTAATTCTAAACATGAAAATCTGATCTGGTATAACCTAGACAGTCCAGATATCAGTGTCATCTGTTTTTTAACTGTAGATTTGAGTTTGAGTCTTGTAGAAAGTTGTCTATGTATGTTCCAATTTCAGTAAATGTTGCTAGAGGACGTAAAGATCAGCTTATGAGGCCAAATAGATAAAAATGAGTGTTCAGTCATGTGTCCAAAAAATCTTCCCAACAATGCTTGCTGTTTTATTTAGCCAAGCAAAAGACTGCATTGTAGATCATACTATGTAATTATGTTGATTTCTGTTTTAATCAAGAATAAGCCTTGAGTTTAAGGGGCTGGGCACTATAGCAGCACTTGCCATGTACACTTTGTTTCTAAAAAGGAAGAGAAGCTGCTTATTTCCTTGCCTACAAGAACAAGTGTGCAAATGTTTAGTACTTAGCGCCTACCAGACACCATACAGTAGCGTAGTGATGGTACGGCAAAACTCACATACCAGTATTCTAGTCAATGTATCTTTGAATTTTCAGTGCACACTGAAATATTATCTCTGTAATGCTTTTAATCAGCTGTCTATATTATTGATATGTCTCATTTGAGAATAATTTTAATTTTAATGTAAATATAATTTTATGAAGACACAACTATAAAATCCACTACCAAACGAGTGGTGCAACAAATTATTCAACAATATTTTGCATTTTAGAAGCATGAAAATGACCGTATTTATTCATTGTATTTTTTCATTTCAATTAATGAAGTTTTCAAGTTGTACTGATGTGCTTCAGGTTTCACATGTCATGTGAAGATAATTTTACTGAAAGAAATGTGAATTCACATTGCTTTTTTAAGTGTTTAAAATAAACAATTAAAATACACAGTTTGTAAATGGGAATGAAAAGTCCTTTTTGATGTGTTATTGTTCATGTTTCTGAAAAAGTTCATCAGTACTTGAGTGTTGTATAGAATGTGAAATCTCAAATTACATTAAACATGTTTTTTGTGTTTGTGAATAAATACGGTTTTGAAACAATGCATTTGGTTTGTACATATGATCACTTTTTCATTGACATTCTGTACATGTAAGTTCATCACATCATTTCATTTGTAACTAGTAGAAATATAGATTTGAAAGTGTTTCATTCTAATTGCAGCATTCCATTGCAGAATATGTTGTATGCATTCATGAACTGTCAACAATATACTGTTTCTCACTGTAACAAGTGATACCAAACAATCTCTCCATAAAATCTCATCATAGAATGAGCCATGTTACAATCAGCATCAGATAATGTTAGTGTCATTATGACCAATTTCCTATACTAGTTTACCAAACTCCACTGAATATAAAGATAGTAATTCTGCAGTAAATTTTAATCAATTAATTTTTTTTCTTGTTTAAATAAAAATTTGGACCAAGTTTATATTTTTTTGTATTTGAATGTTTTCTTCTTTGTTTCACAATAAGCAATGCATTGTGGCTTTTAGTCTAGTCAGTTGCAACCATGCCATATTCAAGATATACCTTACAGTACATGTGAGTGGAATGCACGTGTTATTTTTTGCATAGGAAATTGGACATATAATATTTATTGTTGGCTCTAGGCAATTGAGTGAAACAGAAATTAGACCTGACTTATTCTAATACATAACAATGACTTTATGTCATATGTAATATAACATTGTTCATAATTCCATAAACAATTCCTTTACTCATAAAATTATCACTTACGTGAAATGAGGACAGTGGCAAGATATCTCAGTCAGTTCACCCGAAGATTGAGATAAAGTTAGTTATGACCTAAAAGTGTTACAAAAATATGTTTGAGGCAGAGACAGGAAATAATGTTGTACAAAATATACAGATATGTTTGGTTTAACTTGTGGCTTTATGGAAAGTGATAATCAATTAGTTATGTATGGTACCAGTAAGTCCTTGAGAATATTTGATGTTTGGCCAATGCATCTCTAGTTTAATTCAAAACTACAAAACATTTGACTAAAAATGTGCATTTGTATCACACAGTTTTTCAAAATTATGTGTTGACTATTTGCCTATCCATTTTTTAAAAGAAAGCAGTATTACTTAAAAATCCATACATTACTATATTGTATTTGCTAAATTAGTCATCACTTTCCATAAATTTGGCCCTATATACTGTTGCTTGTTCCTAGCATGCAACCAAGTATATTAGTTTTGGAAATCCCTGTTTATTGCTTAATGTTTGTAGCCATAGGGACTTGCCTCACATTGTCCTTTGAATGTATATTTCTATCTGTAGAGTACTGGAATAAATTAAAGTCAAGAAATAAAACACCTATTTCCTATCAAAATGCATTCTTTTCTTTAACACCCTTCCGTCAGTCTTCCAAAGAAACATTCCTCAGATACAATAACATCAAAATTCATTTAATAGAATAATGTTCTTCATAAGGAAAGATGACGTATTCATGAAGATAAGTTGCAAAGTTATATATAAATAAAAGTGATATATAACTTGCAAAGTAATATATAAATATAAATATTTTAAATTTTAACTATTGTAATCCTTTGCTTAAGAGGAACTTGCAATGTAATCTTTGTGGTCAATTTTTTGTGTCTGTCCTATTAATAAATACATATAATGATTGAAAAAAATTAGTGGTATTAGATAAATGCACATAATGATAGTTTTTTAATGCATAAAATATACCTACAGTACTCTTAAATATATTACAAAATAAAATATTATTTGTAGCAATCAACTGTGCACAAGGGGGGGGGGGAGCGAGCAGGCCATGGCCCCCCCGGATATTTGAGAAGGCCCATTCAGCCTTCTGTAATACATTTTATTGCTGTTAATGAGTTCAGGCCCTGATTATCCCTTTTTTTAACAACCTGACAATTTGGGAAATTTTTATAGGTTATTGGAAGAGGTTTTCCACTCATGTGGCAGCCCCGTGAATGATTCAACATAAAACAATTGTATTATAATAGCTATAATTTGACTTTCCTAGAAGAAAGTTTTGTTCATTTACTAGTAAAATGTATCATAAGTAAAAAGTTTAATGGAAAAAAGGGTCCATACAGGTAGTTCACCCACTTTGTTTCAGGCTGTGCAAGCCCATGGTCAACTTTCGTGCAGTTCAAAGAAATTGCTTATTCTATGGAAATTGTGTCTTGGTAATTGCCATAATATGTAATAAACTGTTTGGACAATTTTTGAACAACTGTTTGAATTTTCTATTTTTTTTAATGGATATGTCATTTATTAAAGAGAGGCAGTGTTTGTCACAATGCTATTGCCATTGTCAGTGGTCAGCAGGATTTTTTGGAGGGCAGGGGTATAGATGACTTTGTGTTTTCTCATAAAGAATGTTTCATTGACACAGAAAATTGTATTTATTTATAATGTGTTCATTTAAGACAGTGGATTACTTTCATTATAAAAGAAAATTAGCGAAGACTATATTTGTAAAAATTATTTTCCCTTCATGAATTATAATAAAACAAGCTAATATATCCTTGCCATTACTGCTTTTTATAATTGTGAATAAAATTCATTGGCTTCTGGGGATGATTGAACCCCCATGATACTCCCCGCACACCCACACATGGATGCACCACTTGCATTCATGATTGAGAATAAAATTGAAGATTCACACTTCTAAGATCTTAATCAATTAGTTATCATTTAAAAACACTGGAAATTTTATATATTTTATAGGGGTTTTTGCTGAATTATTTTGTTAACACAGTGGAACCAAATAGAATACTGAGCTATGACAGAGTGTTTCGTATTTGAGAATTGGCAAAGATACTCCCAATATTGCTTATTCTATGGAAAGATTATTTGTTTTTGTTAAATATTAAGTTTTCAAGTCTCTCATAACGGATAATTGTTTATCCTTAAGAATGTGATAGGAAAAGTTCATAACACACACCTCACTGATTTTAAGAAACGGTTTTAACAAAAAAAATTAAGAAAAAAAATACATATGAATTTATTGAAAAAATGAATATCAATTTTTTTTCACCAAACTTGCAGTAGTAATGTTCACATGTAATTTCATTCAGAAAATAACTCAAATTGGAGTAAATATTCTTTAAAAATTATCATGGGGAATAAGAATTTTTTTCAATTAACAATTATTTTGTAAATCATAGCATGACAAGAGAAATTATTGTACAATTTCACCTTTGTGATATGATATGTAAATGATATTCTGAATACCTAACTAATGCTGTTCTTTAGATCTGTAAGCACACATTGATTTACTTTAGGGGTGGCACTGGGGTAAGAATTTCACAACAAATACAAAACACATCCCAGAAAATATTGAAATTAGGAAATAATACAACTTTACATGACACAATAATGAAATTTTGCATACCTATCTAGGTTCATACCATCTTCGGTTCATTTTTATGAATGCACTTCTTTTGCTGTTTCAAACCTTGGATATTTTATTACAAATTACACATAGTATAGTAGAGTTCGCTTGCATTTTAAAGCAGGGAGAGTTGCAAAGTTATTGAAGGAACTGCCGACCCGTTGTAATACCATATAGATGAATTCTGATACAGACATATAAAATGCAATTCTCATCGGGTTTGTTGATAGGGGATGAACCATGGTGCATTTGCTCTAAGATGTTTATTTTGGAATACTCTTAGCTTGTTGATGGTACATTTTGCTGCTCTACCCTCCTTGGGTAAGTTAATGTTGGTGTTGATGATATGATTTAAAATTTATTAATTTTTTTCCCAACGATTGCATTCAGATGTTTTCTGGTAAGTCTTTTGTCGAAAAGAACTCCTAGATGTAGGGTGGTTATAAACTTTCCCTACGGAACATGTTATAACAAGGTAACGAATTACAGTACGAGTATCAAACTTCCTAGAATTACTGTTGGTGTGCATGATTCCTATGCGTCACAGCGGCACCGGTCAGTTCCAAATATAACCACCAGAGGCCATGATCAGGCTGAATAGTCGCACACACCGGACAAGTCGCCGTGCACTTGTCCACGAGTTAACATGGGTTTGGACAAGCGGAGCAGAGCATTATTGATGAAACTCGATTATCAAAACAACAGTCCTGCTGCAGCGGCACTTCGAGAATATCGCCGCCTGAAAGGATTACGGAAGGGTCCTCTTTCTCCATCCGCTTTCCGGAACATGATGAAGTTTAAATCAACTGAGGAACTGGGTGTCGCTCCGGGAAGAGGTCGATGACCGGTGGAACCACGGGTGATTGAAGAAATCGCTGTTGTTCTGGCCGAAACGCTGCACGAAATTCCCGAGCGTCAAGCAGCGCGCGTGCTATCTTGACAGTTGAACATTCTGTGGGACACTGTACGGGAGGTGCTTCGAACCATTCTCAAATGGTGTCCAAACAAGATCCATATCGTACAGGCGCTTGCACCACCGGAAGCACAACTACGTGTTTGACATCACTCTCCACTTTCTCGCAAGGGTAGAAGTTGACAAGGCCTGGCCTTGGATGGACGAGGCACGTTTTTCTCTGGCGGGTGAGGTGAACACGAAATTGCCGAGTGTGAGGATGTTCAACGCCAGGCAATGTGCATGAAGTTCCGCTGTATGGTGAACGTGTCACCGTATTGTGTGGCTTCACGGCGACGTTCATCATTGACCCATTTTTTTTTTTTGAAGGGGCTGGCGCTCAAGGACCAAAGGCATATCAGCACTATTCCTGATTGATTGATTGATTGATTCGTGTTTCGGCGCGTCAACTACTTACGTCATTATTCCCGGAAGTGCAGCGTAGTGTTTCTCGGGAGGTGGCGATGATCTTTTCCCCGCTGGATGGCGAGATCTGGCGCCGACCTACCGTCGACTAGCGGGGACTTCCCCTCAACTAGATATCTCCCACCAGCGGGGCACCGCCCCAGCCGGGACAAGCTGTAAGCTCCCGACCGGTCTCCCGTCATGTGTGGTAGTGTAGTGCATGTTAGTGAAAGTGTGTGTGTGTCTATAAGAGGAAAGGATAGGAAGAGGAAGGAAAGATCGCGCGATCCGTGGCCCATTTGTTAGGGTACTGCTCCGGCATTCGCCTGGTGTTGATCGGAGAAACCGGAAAACTATCGATCAGAGCAGCCAGCCGCTAGAATTCCCCTCCAGACAGCAACTGAATTCGTCCTAGCTGCCAAGCTAGTCGAAAATCCTGCCGTCGTCGGGAATCGAACAAAGGCCCTCCCGGTCAGAGGGACTGCAGTGACATCAGGTTGATGCACTGAGCCATCTCTCCCGCTCTCTATGCCTGATCATGGAACCTGGTGGCCATATTTGGAACTGGCTGGTGGCGCTGTGATGCATAGAAATTATGCATATCCTTACTGTCCCACACTTTGGACAGTAATGCTATCAAGTTTGGAACTCGTACTATAATCCGTTTCCTTGTTATAACGTGTTCTGTAGGAAAAGTGTAATTATATCCATCCTGAACTTAACTGGAGAGGTTTGCCACGAACTTTCGTTTCCTCAATTGTTATTTCTTGAGGTTTTGGGAAGACCGAGAGTAAATATTTTAATTTGCTCTTGAATGGACAGACAACACGAAAAAGTACATTGTCAGAAAAATCATTAAATTGAATGTAGAATGTATTATTGTAACTTCATGAACCTCGTAAATTAAAAAGAGTTTAATATAACTTTAATGCTTAAATTAAAAGAATTTCTCTCTCGTTTTCTCTAAATTTAATATACATATGTACATTAAATTTAACATGTAATCACGATAATTACTTTAATGTCATTTACCTTAAAGTAATGCAGAAATTTCTGACAGTGCACGTACTGTTGGAGCTCTAGTTTCAAGACGAAAGTTGGAGTAACACATTCGTGTATCTCTTCGATTGATTGATAATTTTTTAAGATTCGTACTTTGGGCACCTCTTTGCTATATAATACTGCAGAAAAGTAAATTTCACCAAAATGAAAATAACCAGCTCTCCCCTCAGTTCACATGTACGACAAATTGAATTGAAAATAAGTGTAATGTATATGTGTATATCCCAAGATACGACAGTGGCAAAGCCAGACTTTTCCTTCAAAGGGCTCTCAATGAATTAAAATTCGACAAAAGGACTTAATTATCAGAGACCATTTTGCATTTCACGAAATCGTTTACAAAATTCAGAGACTTTTCTTCTCTATGGAATGTGAAATTACTTCACGTGAGTGGATTATAGGAGTAAATTTACAATCTGTACTGTTCAATCTAGGTACTGTTCACACCCCCAGGCGAGATTTTTTTTCATTTCAGTATGAGCTCACCCCCAAGTCATCCCCTTGGATACGAGTGTGGTTAGTTTTCCAACAAACATAACGGATGAAGGCATTCTTGAAGGTTCTGTTTCTACCAACTAGCAACTTCACTCTTTATCATGGGAACCATCTATAGAGCAGTAACTCAAGGAGACTTGAGAACGAGTGCATTGTGGATTGTGGCTTCGATCTCAGCCCCATTCTTATGATCCTTGAATAAAGATAATTGCACAGTTTGTGAAATACGTTGGTGTAAGCACGTGCCTCGACCGACAGTTACGAAATGGTGTCATGATCTGTGCCTTAGGCCACTCGTCAAAGGCAAACAATTCAGTTTCTTGATTTACTTAACTGAGTCAGCTTCAAGATCCTTACGATACGTAAAGGTGGTTTCATTCCCCTTCTTACTTTTTTGTAATTTCTATACAGAGTATCTTGTAAGTTAAACACCACATTTGTCATTGGACAAATAGCTTTTGCTTACAACGGTGCCTACGCACTGTTGTTGGTACGGTTTGCTACAAATTGAATAATGTATCACTTCTTTTTAGATTAGATTAGATTTATTTAAACTGCAATTGGGCATAACCCGGTGGCAGCTAATTACAAAAACATAAATATACACAGCCTTTCTGTAATATATAACTCCAAAACCACTAATAATAATAATAATAATAACAATAAGTGTGCAAAAGTGCAAAAGCCGTACAGTGTGCAAAAGCCAACTTAAAAAGAGGCAAAATGACCACGTCCGAGAACATTGAAGTTGATAGACACACTGTGATTCAAGATCTTGAGCCAGGTAAAACTTACAAATATTTGGGCATTGAAGAATGTGAGACCATCTCGAACGACACAATGAAAGAGAGAATTCGCAGAGAGTATTATAGACGAGTGAGACTTGTCCTGCAGTCCGCTCTGAACTCAAGGAATAAAATATCTGCAATAGGTAGTTTGGCGGTGCCTGTAGCCGAATACAGTTTCGGACTAGTAGACTGGACTGAACAGGAAATTCGCATCATGGATCGAAAAACCAGAAAATTGCTTACAATGCATCATGTTGCCCACCCCCGAGCTGATGTACATAGACTTTATGTGCCACGTAAGGAAGGAGGAAGAGGCCTGAGACAAATTGAAGCCTCCTGGCACAATGCAATAACCGGGATGGGAAAGTATGTACTCAGCCATCAAGATGACCCACTAATGAGGCAGGTCATGAAATCTGACCGAAGAATGGGAAACAGAGGCATTGTAAGTGTAGCAAGAAGCATTGCGAACAAGACTATGCAAGACAACCAGAATGACAGAGACACTGAACTTCTGATGCTACTTAACATGAAATTTGAGACACAAAAAATGTTAAAGAAATCGTGGAGAGACAAACCACTCCACGGACAATATCTAAAAAGAATGGACAAGGTACAGATCAATAAAGATCAATCATTTATGTGGCTTAAAAGGGGAAGAATGAAGCCAGAATCGGAAGCACTTGTAATAGCTGCCCAAGATCAGGCCTTGAGAACACGACATTATGATAAAGCGGTTCTCAAAATTTCCCAAGATGATAAATGCCGCATTTGTCAGGAACACGTAGAAACCATCGATCATATTGTCTCAGCTTGTCCAATCCTAGCAAAGACCGAATACTTGAAAAGACACGACAGGGTGTGTAGCTACCTCCACTGGCAGATCTGTACCGCCCTCGAAGTTCCGAACACATGCCCCAAGTGGTACGAATACTCACCGAAACCGGTGACGTCTGTTGGATTGTGTACGATATTGTACGACCAACAAATTCAAACTGATCGCACGATAGCAGCAAACAAACCGGATATAGTCATCCGGGATTTGGAGAACAAATCGTGTTTGCTTGTGGATGTTGCTGTACCTTGCGATCAAAACGTCGTTACCAAGGAGGCAGAGAAAAGTCTTAAATACAAGAGTTTGGAAATCGAGATCAGCCGAATGTGGGGCGTAAAAGCACAGGTCGTACCGATAGTTATCGGAGCTCTGGGATTTGTTCCGCAGAATTTGTGTAAGAACTTGTCTAAACTCCCAGGTAATCCAAAAGACTGGGAAGTGCAAGAAATAGCTTTATTTGGAACAGCCCACATTTTGCGCAAAGTATTGTAGAGGCACCGACAGTCCCTAGATCTGCTCCTTAGGTAGCTGGTTGCAACCTGGAGTAGATTTTATATTCAGCCGACACATAACATCTTAAGTCGTGATTTAGAGGAAAAATAACAATAATAATAATAATAAGAAGAAGAAGAAGAAGAAGAAGAAGCAAATTATATACTAATTGTAGTAATAATAATGGTAAAGTAATTATAATAATATTAAAAACTGACTGATTCATAAAACATTAAATTACATTAAGAGAGAAAACACACACACACACACACACACACACTGCATTAGTATTACACTGCACTTCACTTCACTAAGACCTGAAAACATTTCCTTCTTTATTTCTCTGCTATACACTGCACTACACCTCACTTCACAATAGAACACTTATGCATCGCTATATAACCCACTATTCTCCCTCATTTACTTAAGAATACCCTAAATTAATTTCCTAAACTGTTGAACGCTTTGAGGAAAGGGTTCAAAGATTTTTGCAGGCAATCTATTCCATTCCGTAATCGTTCGATTTGTAAAAGAAAATTTCCCGACATCCGTTCTCTGCTGTCTTAAATTTATTTTGTGCCTGTGATCCACTCTACTGATGTATGTAGAAATACATAGCCGCCGATTAATTTCTTTCCAAGCTGGATGGCCATTCATGTCAGCAAACATTCAGTGTTTACGTTACTTATTTTCATCCGCAATCTGCTAGCATTGGACGTGCATCAGATGTGTCATGTGAAGTGGTGGAAAAAGATGATTTGTCTCAAAGATTAAAATTTACATTACTTTTTGCCAATGCGAGCAGAAATTGAAAGAAAACTAACAGCCACCTGACGTATGAGACATCTTTGGTTTCAGTAGATACCCAGGAACTCGGGGAAAATCCAAGAATAGTTAAGTAGTTTCGATTTTGACTGAAAACAAATTTCCTTCTCCCATTATATAATGCTGTCATTTGATGGATGCAACCAGTTTCATAATGATACTAATTTCAATAGTTTTCATTATGATAAATGTTCTTGACCTATCACAGAGAAGTTTACATTCCAAGTATTGACAATTAATCATTGAGAATCGTTTTTGTAATTGTTTCGTTCGATAGGGTACATTAAAATTACATTTGATATTATATTATCCTTTTCAGTTGTAATTTCTTTTATTATTAGTATTTTTTCGTGGAATTTTATTTAAAATAAATAGGATCATTATTTCACTTTGATCCTATTTGACTAGTGCAGTACTCCCTCGCAGGCGGACAGGTAAAACACAGCCAGCTGTGGCAGCACGCGGGGGTAGGATTAGAGAGCAGTCGGCTACGTGGCCTTGGCTGAATCCTGCATAGCAACTGCCACGAAACTATTCTACGTAAAAGTTTAACTTATAAAAGGTGTAGAAAAATATGAAATTCGATGTAATGGGTATTAATACGCTCGTGTGACGTTTATGATACTCGCTCGTTCCTCGCTCTTATCGTAATATCACACTCGTGATATTATCATTACATACATTATCATCGTACGGGCATTCTCACGGAGTTCTCATGCTCAATGCATCACTGCTACGACACAGCTGACGTCATGCGACTGCAAGCCTCCAAGGAAGAGGACGCTCACCATTTGGCACGTACATGATTCATTAAGAAGCAGCAACTTTTTTTGCAGTATTTGCGATACTGTTTTAGTTAAAAAAAATCATTTGAATCGTATTATACAGGAGTATGTCATTAAGTAAACGCAGTTAGTAACTTAAAGAACAGCATCACAATCTTTATTTATTTTATTTATTTATTTGGTCAAAAAACAGTAAAACCTGTATATGACGTATGGGGAAAGAGATTATCTGCGTACAGTTTCTTGAGGCCCAGAAAAAGCAACATTTGAAAAACTAGAAACAAGAATTTAGAAAATAATTATTATTTTAGAAAAATAAAAATTTGAAAATTGTTTGTTCCCGAGTTATAGAAAATCAATTTTAACGGTAAATGACCTTTTAACTTTAAACTTTAACTTATAAACCTTTAAGGTATAAAAAAGAGTAGTTGAAATATTGCGTGAAAACTGTGAAGCAAGTGTCTTCTCTTAAGTTTTAATTGTGCAAATAGCGGAGATATGTGTATTCTTATTAAAACCAAGGACTTCAATTGTAAAAAGATTTCGAACTATTGAACTGACGATTGTGCTTGTACTAGTAATAAAATATTATAGAAAATATTCCTTTCTATAAAAAGCACACTTTCGTAAACAGTGATGGTTTTTTGAATGAACATAAAATAATATTTTAAATAATGAATGATATCTGACTCTGAAACTGACACGTACCACTTTTGATTAAACAGTTAATTATTATTGATTTATATTTATTTGTATTTATCATGCTCATTATCAAACCGTTTTCAACGTTCCTTAATACATTGAAATGGTAGTAACCAGCCTCAGCAAGCTGGTATTCGTAAATGTTAAAAGTATCTCAGTTTTGATGAGTGTGTTTTTTCTTGTTAATACATCTATCGTGTTGATATTAATAAAGTGCTTGGGGCAGTAAAAAGATGAAACACATTTTGACAAAAATCAAGATATTAATATTTACAAACCCAGTGAGACGAGCTGTGGCTAATCTTGTTATTGCCCCAAACCCTTCAAAAGTTTTTCGACTGCTTCACAAAAGACAAATTAACTGAAAAAACTCTTTAAAGTAGAAAAATATCTTCTGATTTTAGCAACCTAAACAATTTTTCTTATAAACATGAAAAATAATTTTGATTTCGAACGGTTTCTTTTAACTAATTTGTTTAAAGTAAAATAATGTCTTAATATACATATATTAATTATGGACCCTTCTACATTTTTAATGAATACGGTTTACAATAATTGTATTGCTTTTTTGTTTTGAATTTTATTGATTTATTGTTTAGAATTTTATTGATGTTTTGCTTAGAATTGTATTATTTATTGTGTTGAATTGTATTATTTATTGTAATTGTTGTAACTTTTGTCGGTCAGTCTGAAAATAACAGTGAGTGATAACAGTGAGACTCGCCGTTGCCTCGTGCAATAAATTATTATTATTATTATTATTATTATTATTATTATTATTATGACTTTTGCACTTCTCCCACGCGGGGGGGAAACATTCACCTGCCACTAGTGTTGCTGTGGCTAGGCTCACTCGCACGGCTCCGATGAGCAAGTATCGAGCGAGATCTGTGTTTTTTCTCTCAGGTCCTTCACTACATGTCAGACATATCAGTAATTGTTTTCCTCACAATGCGACATGTGTCCAGAACAATAGCTTTCTGAATTGCTGCCAGTACATGCCTTATATCCAGTTCCTGTAGCTGTTTAATGAGGGATTTTGTTACTATCCCGGTGGCAGAAATTGTCAGGGGGCGGATATGCACTTTTTCAACCTTCCAAATCTTCTTGATCTCTTCCGCAAGTTCTCGGTATTTTGATATTTTATTGGAATATGCTGAGTGGAGATTATGTGCTAATGGAACTGTGATGTCGATGATGGTGACTTCCTTTCTGATTTTATGTAGCACTGTAATATCTGGCCTGTTTGCAATGATGGTCTTGTCTGTTCTAATCTCCCTATCCCAGTACATTTTCGCGGATTCATTTTCCAAGACTGGAGGAGGTTGGTATTGATAGTACGGTTATTATTATTATTATTATTATTATTATTATTATTATTAATATTGTGTCATTCATGTTTCTGAGTGACTTGGTACACTTCTTGCCTTTCTTTCCCCATGTCTGCTATATTCTGCGGAATGTAAGCCTTTTATAGAGAATCGGATCGGCTACTGAATGGAGCCGCAAAACGACCAAAACCTCGTCCTCGGTCATCGGTGGAGCGGCAACTTCCCCTTCCGGGGTGGCCGTCGCCGCCCCGCGCCGCCCCGCGCCGCGCCGCGCCGCGCCGGTCCGCCGCCCCCAGCTGGCGGAGGTCGCCCTTCAATGCCCGGCGCGGCGCGTTCCGCGTTCCTGGCGCCAGGTATTCGCTCTGCTGTAGCAGACTCGGCTCCAGGCGCTTGAAGAGTCTGCCCTTCGAAAATAAAACAATATATGACCTGGACAATGGACTTGTGTGCAGGGGGTCAGGTGGAGTCTGCTGTTTAAATGAATAGAACCCGTAAAGTTTTAACCCTTAACTTAAATGAATAGAACCAGTAAGATCTAGTACTTGTGTGGCTGTGGCACGCGTCGTGGCACCGTAGCATGCCACGAGCTTCTCTGCGCAACTAAAGTCCCTCAACTATCCTTTCACTCCTCATTATCATCATCATCATCATCATTTCATTTTCCATACCCCAGGGCTAACAACCCTGGGGGATAAAAATAGGATCCACCTAAATGCTGATCGCTTCATAAAAATTACATACACCTACCAACGAGATAATGAAATTGAGCCCCGGTAAATGCAGGGTGAATGCACGCGTGGTCCAGTAATAATAATAATAATAGTAATAATAATAATAATGATGATGATAATAACAGCAGAGAAACGTCTTAAATACAAGAGTTTGGAAATCGAGATCAGCCGAATGTGGGGTGTAAAAGCACAGGTCATCCCGATAGTTATCGGAGCTCTGGGATTTGTTCCGCAAAATTTGTGTAAGAACTTGTTTAAACTCACAGGTCTTTCAAGAGACTGAGAAGTACAAGAAGCTTTATTTGGAACAGCCCACATTTTGCGCAAAGTATTGTAGAGGCACCGACAGTCCCTAGATCTGCTCCTTAGGTAGCTGGTTGCAACCTGGAGTAGATTTTATATTCATCCGACACATAACATCTTAAGTGGTGATTTAGAGGAATAATAATAATAATAATAATAATAATAATAATAATAATAATAATAATAATAATAATAATAATAATAATAAATGTGGAGCAAGCCTTGGCGAGGCCAGGCGCCTCGGCGGCCTCGTGGCCGCTTTCCGGATCGCGGCGCTCGCGATCTCGCGCCGGAATTCTTCCTGCCACCCCTCCCCTCCCCCCCCCTCCCCGCCCCTCCGGCGCTTTTGTCGGCGCGGGGCGGCCCCCATTCCGCGGGCGTTCCGCGTGCCTGACCGGCTGCGCGCCGCGCCGGAGAAACGGCTTGTATTGATTGTCGGAGCCGCCGCCGCCGCCGCCTCCTGGTTGAATCGCGCGCGTGGGCGGCGATCACGTGGGCGTCGGGACGGAATTCATTTGCTTGGTGAGGACGAGCTTTTTTTTTACTCTTTGCACTTTGGTTCTGCAGGATTATCCTGCTTAGGGTTAGGGGAGGTTAGGACTCCTCTTTCAGACATTTTTCCGGTGTATCCCCACTTCCAAGGCCCTTTGTACAGAAGAATGTAACGGGTTTCTCTTAGATGGTCGTATGTTTAGAAGTGGGGTGGAGATGGCGTGGCAAGCGTCTGAGTGAGGACGAGCTTTTCAATCCGTTATTTAAGGAGATGGTTTGATTGATTAAGGATTCCGGATGTTTACGGGACTCATAAGGTCATTAGTTCCGTAAGTGTAGGGCATGTGCTTATCGTTGGTGGTAGTGGTGAGCTTCCCCCTCTGGATAGTGAATTCCGGCGCCGAACCTACATCGGCTTTGCGGAGATTTCCTTCGTTCAGGTATCTCCCAGCCGTGCACCGCCCCAGCCGGGACAAGTTCTGAACTCCCTACTGGTCTCCTGACACATGCGGTAGCGTAGTGCATGTGAGTGTAAGTTAGGGGTGAGGAAAGGGCAAGTGAAATGAATGAAAGATCGCATGCGGTCCGTTTGTTAGAGTACTACTGCCTCGGTATTCGCCTGGTGTTGATCGGAGAAACCACGGAAAACATCGATCAGAGCAGCCGACTGCTAGAATTCTCTCTTAGATAGCGGTTGATTTCGACATGGCCATGTAGGTAAAAAATCAAGACGTAGTTGCATGAAGACAGCTTTTCCAAAACGTCATCATGACATGGGTATTGACGTGAGTAATATGACTACAACGCCTGTTGAGTGAACACACAGGATTTCAGCATCCTACATGGCAATTACTAACTACAAAATATTTTAACACAATTAGAGTGGGGCATTTACAGTATAATAAAGTAAAAAAAAATCCTTTGGAATTTGTCATTTTTGTTCTGACTTTTTTCTAATGGAACACAAATTATTTTGAATATTGAATTATGTAAGTCTAACAAACCGCATTCTCTTGAGTTGCCGTGCCAACATAGAAACTCAATAATACCCAGCAACTCTAACGCCCCGTTAAAGCTTCGAAACCACAAGTTTCTTGATCTGATAGACTGGTGTTTACAGGAGATGGCCAACCATTTCTTGTGGGCTTTCTAGCGAGTCGTTTTCCGGCAATGTCAACGAAGGTCTTGGCTTTGCGGTCGCAGCCACCGACGCCCTTGGCCAAAGATCGTTGCGGCCACTGCTTGTCGACTTGTTCCCTGGATCGTGAAGGTGGATCGAATCCATGAAAACAGTAGCCAGACGGGTTTGAGAACGCTACTTGCTTAGTGCCTGAACTACGGTGACCGAAGAACTGCTCTTTCCGTCTTTCAAGATACCGAATTTGATTTTTGTTCGATACCTTACACTAGTTATATCTTGGCTGAGACATCACACAAGGTGCGGAAATATCCTAGTTCAACCACTAGGTCTTTTTTGGATGAGAGGGATGTAGTTTGGAGACATAGCGATAGGTGAGTTTATATTTCTAGCCTCTAATAATGTATATTTTTATGTTGATATATTCATAGTATTTTTTTATTAATTAAACATATATTAAATAGGGTTCTCTGTGGTAGACGCGTTGGTAATCTCTTGAATCTTTATCACTCTTTTGCGAGATGAACGGTAAAATATCCTTTTATTTTTGTGCATATCAGTTGCCCTTACCCGACCTCTTCAATCATCCGACATTTTTGTTCTTACAAAAATGTTGCTCTATTTCGTCTCTAATTATTAAGTTTTAGCTATGAATAGTGTTACTGAGGTACTGTACATAGTATGGGCCATTTTATTTGCCGAATGTTTTTGCTACTTCATACATTTAAAATTCATTTATCATAATTCAAAAAAATGTCTTGGTATTTAATGTGTCCCCAAAATGAAAAAAATGCAATCTTCATCTTTTGTATTCTTTTTGTTTGTATTTTATCGCTAGAAGGAAGTAGATATTACCCACGAATAGTGCAAGTCATAGAAGAGCTTTAGATACGTTGTGTTGTGCTTTGAAATTTCATGATAGAATTGGTAAATTGTATTAAAAAACAACTTAACATTCAGTTTGAGCGATATTTTACATTGTTTGTTGTACTATTGAACTGTATTTCAGCTTACTTCAATTCACCCCCAAAAAATCTTCGTTCATGACCTGCAACTGCAGTTTAAAGAAGTGATTTAGTCTGAGTAATTGAAAGCAAAGTGACAAGTTGAATCTGCATAGAGACCATTAATCACTTTCACATCAAGATAAGAATGCGATGTGTACGTGGATAAACACACACACAAAATAAAGAGAGTTTCAAAAAGAGATTCAGAGTGTGCTTAAGAACTCGTTTATTATTAAAGAGCTTATGAAGTGCAATTATTTCCAACCTTCGTCGGTTACTTTATTCATACCAAGAAAGAAGTTTCTCGAACTGAAAGCTATAGCGATTTTTACAAAGCTGCACCTCAAGGCCCGTCTTCACGATGGAATATATCACGGCATTTCGCGTGTCTCGGACGTACCGCCAGATGTCGCATGATCGCGACCGTCTCAAGCAATACTGGATCATGCGACATCTAGCGGCACGGCCGAGAAAGACGCGAAATGCCGTGATATATTGTATCGTGAAGACGGACCTTGAGAGGTAGCTTTATAAATATCGCACCGTAGTGCGAGATAGAGATATTAATAAGCTCACGAGCTCCTCGACTCCGGAGATCAGAACTTGAAATCATGTGGCGTAATGAGGGTACATCCACACTGAGGTTTGCGGACCTGTAATGTTTACAAGCAGACCTTGAATTCTCGACCTTGAACCAAATTATCTCGATAATTTGTTACTAGCTTGAATTGAAATTGGACATCAGAATAATTAGGAAATTAATTCGCGTCTGCTCCGAATGTTCACCTACGTATTTTCCTTTATGATCTTGGAGCTACGCGCAGTGTAGTTGCCAGCACGCTAAACTCTCGCCTTTGGGCCCTGGGGTTCAATTCTAGGGGTTCAAGGCCCTGGTTTCATCGGTCCATCGGATCCAATTGTGGAGTAGTCAAAGTGGAGTCGAGGCAGATTTTGTCAAAGGTTTCCCGTTTCCGCAACCCCTCACTCCACAATCAATTTTATATACATTTTCATTACTTCCTGACATCATCATCATCATCATCATCATCGTCATATCTCATATTAAACACCACCATACTTGGGAGACCTGGGAAAACCGCATTGAGAATCGAGCACACAACGGGACCTTTCAACAGGTTCAGGTCGAAATCTGGCCTGATATTTTTTCTTTTAAAAGATATTTACTATTTATAATAGCTGTAAAAAAATTAGCTCCCGTTTCGCACTGGAAGTTACTGAAAAAAATTAAGAATTTGATCGGTTTTGGTCGCACTTTTTGTGGTGACGGCGTGGACAACCCTTACTGCAGAGGGCAGTGCGACCGCGAACGACTCAAGTAGTTCTGTTATAGCCCGCTAGGGTCTGAACTTTCTGGTTGTGTCTGACAGTTCGCTGGGTGGAAAAGAGTACAGACCGGGAAACACTGACACGGAATACTCAAGTTGTGAATATATTACTTGTGTGCGTCAGTTAGTTACCTGTTGCAAAATACGTGAGTTGAGAAATCAGTTTCTAAAGAGTTTTGCAGTAAGATGTTACGTAGTCAGAAAGTTAATTTCTATTATTTAATTTTTCCATATTTTTGTAATGAAGCCTGCGTTAAGACACAGATGCGTTTAAAAGTGATTATTATCTTCGCTCTGCTCTTAGTCTCCTCGTGTGGGTGGTGTAAGACACACTGGTTTCGCACATTCAATATTGACTGTGGTCGTTTTTGTAATAACTACTCTGAATACATTTATATTGTGTTATAGCGACTTCTGTTATATTTTTTCAGCATAAATTTCAGTTCTAATCATGTTTACAGGATTTGCCCTTTCTCCTACGACCAAATTTGTGTTAGTCTAATGCCTCCCGATGTTGAATTCAGTCACACATCAACTGAAAGAGGGAAGAAACGCATTATACTGAACCATCATACATTAATGTGTATACGTAAAAAGTTATCGAAGGTTGGTAAACAATGTTAACTATACTTCCATGCCGCGAGCACACGTTGGCATTGCATCAGTTTTCAGTTTCTCAATGTCGAAGAACTATACTTTGGTTTTTCTTTCTTGCCGTTTGGGGATATGTCATCAAAATGGAATATTTCACAGTATTTCGCGTCATTCTCGGATGTGCAGCTAGGAGTCGCATGGTCGCGGCTGTATTGAACAGTGCGGGCGATCAATGCGAATTCTAGCGGCACAACCGAGAGCGACGCGAAATACCGTGAAATATTCCATTTTGATAACACATCCCCACACATCAAGAAAGAAAAACCGAAGTATAGTGCCCGAAAGAACTGGCGCCCTGCCGCGCGTCATTGCGCGCTTGTCAAGGGCGTGAGCTATGTGTTTCGCGACCTTGAATTAGGGTTCGTGCCCGCAGGAGCGCTTGTTCGCACAACGCACATTCTCTCGCAGTGCACAAACCCCACGCGAACGACGGTTTGCGTCGCGAAAAGTGCGCAAGTTCCGTATATTTGTTTTTCTGTGACTTCCAGTACGAAACGGCAGCTAATTTTTTTCGCAGCTCTTATAAATAGTAAATAACTTAGAAAAAAATCAGGCTGGATTTAGACCTGAATCTCTTGAAAGGTCCCTAGTACGACCATTGTTGTCCATTGCTGTCTCCCGCAATTCACGTCACGTGATAAACAAACGGACAAAAACTTGACATGTCTGCGTCCCGCGTAGGTTGCCACAGACATCCCCCAAGCAAAAACGTCTGTTAAGCACGATGACAAGCATCCTCGTCAGGCAGCGCGGCGGCCAGAAGACACATCAAACGCGGAGGCAAAGCGACAGCCTTGAACTTGCGACTCGCAGCTATCAGCGTCGGCTCGCGCACGAGTGCAACCAACAGGTAGACTTCGCGCGAAGCAACCTTTGCACACGGCGACGTTCCACAGGGGGAGACGTGTGCACTAAATGGCGCCTCAAAAACATACACTGCAGGCTCCCGCAGACCGGCGCGGAATGTCTGCAGCGGAAGTTTCGCGTCACTTGTCAGCTTATGAGTAGAGACCGGATTTTTATGTAATTACTAGACATCGGATGTTTAGGGAAATGCCTATTTTTTTCTAGCGAACTTATTTTAAGGCTAATAATATATGTGCACGAATCATGACAAATGATGACATATGACGAAGTTTTATAATGCATATTTTTGCTTATTTTAGCATAAATGACTTTTCTTTAGAATTATTGCCCGTTTTCGCCTTTTATATATTATTTTTATATACAATGCTAAGATATCAGAAAATCGACCATGGTCCAACTTGACCATTATGAAACCTTCAATTCACGTATCTGTATTTTGAAATACGAGAGAATTCCTGAAAGTATACCAACATATTTTTCTCTATTTCTCTATTTCATAAATACTAGCCATGTTCTGAGAAAATGGTCGATTGATAATACACCGAGGGCACCTTTTGAGTGAAAATAAATGTAAATTTCCAGGTATACACCGAGGGCACCTTTTGAGTGAAAATAAATGTAAATTTCCAGGTTTCAGTGTTGCTAATTTTGGACTTCTAAAGTATATGCCAGACACATCAGTAGACTTTCAGAAATCCTTCTCTGAAAACTGATTTTGTTTCCCAATCGTTGCAGATTTGAAATTGCGATCCTTCAAAAGTTACTGGTAATATATTGCAATGCAAACTATTAAGAATAAACTGAAAAAGAGTTTTAAATATGTATGGAGTTTTATAAATAATTTTATTGTGAATGTAATTTATGACAGTGCCTTCTTCTCCTTATTCTTGAGATTTTCAGTGCCTTTTTAGGCGCCTAAAAGACGATTTTTTAGTGCCTAAACATCCGATGTCTAATAATTACACATTTGTTGTCTTTCTACTTACCACTCTAAAAATTGTAATCTTCGCGAATCGTCGCTTTTCTAACACAATATCGAAATTTTTGTTACATTTTTTTACATATTTAGTACTTTATTACATATTTTAGATATTTTGTCATTTTCTCAAAATATTCTTTTTAATGTATAAATTTTCTTCAATTTTATTACGTATTTTTATGAAAAGAAATATTTTCAAAACAGCAATTTTCCCTACATGATTACTCCGTGTTCTTTACTCGAGATATGCTACATGATGACGCGATCGGGTGTTCACACAGTCCGGAACGCCTGCTTCAGTTAACTCAGTGTGGCGAGAAGTGTGAATGGTATCAGTTTCACCTTAGATGCGAAAAGTATAACTGACGCGGCGTTCTATGACCTTTAACCTGAATTTCCAAACGTATGTATTACATTTAAAATTTCTTTAGGAATAAATATAAATATAACTTAGTATTGTGTAAATGTTCGTTTTCCAATTAGTGTATTTTAATATTACATATTATATCCGATTTTACATTTTTTATTACGTCTTCTCACTGTTTTCAATACATATGTATGTACATATTTTCACCTTTCATACTACATATTTTTCCGGCCTCTACTTATGAGGACGTGTAGACATACGCGATAGGAGAACGAATTGGCAGAGTTTAATTCGCAGCAGTTTTCGCAGTAGTTTCGAGGTAGGACGCGTTTTTCCCGCTGTCGCTCGTTTTGCTGTGGAAATCAACGCAAAGACTCATCAGCTTTCGAATATTTTAAGCTCGCCAGTAAATCAGACACTGATGAACAGTCAGAAAAAATATTCCTATTCGTGTTCAGTACACGCACAGGGTGGAACAACTAACAGGGTGGATTAACACCCCTTGCATTTCTTCAACCGTGCAAGATACGAAGATGCTGTTTGGGTAGTCGATTTACTGAAATACGGTCTACTTGTGTAGCATACTTCGTCTTTGCTCTATTTTTTACTTTGAAGATAAAGGTCAACTTTGGTTTTTTAAATGGAACCATATGCTAAATTTCAGCTTATCGTAATGGGCTTAAAAAGATGATTTCAGTACTATATACGAGGACATCTTCGTATTAAAGCGAATCGCTTTTTTAAGAAATTGATTTGTTTTTGCAAAGAATTTTCAACTGAAGCGGCGATTTTCAATTTGACCTTTCCTGTTAACTGAATGGGGAACTTCGCGAGTCCGTCCTTCAGACAAACGCGCTCATTTATTTGAGCACAGAACACACTACTTTCTTCGATACTAATTTTGCTGAAAGATGACTTTGTCCAAGGAGACTAAAATGCTGCACATAAAATATAAGCAAAGTGTTCGTGATAGTCTGTGAAGTGCGTAGTGAAGTCATTGGTTATGTCAAAGCAAAATACTAGCGGAGAAGAATAAATGTCATTACAAATTAAATAAAATTGAAAAATAAGAGTTGTGACATTTCTAGTTAGTCAAATTACATAAATCGACAGAATTTTTTAGTACAGCTAATTGCATTGTATTTCTTCACTTGCGTACAAATTTACCAAACGTTTGGATAACATGACTTTAACCACAGCCATGAATTGTGAAGCACCTCTCTAGTATTAATTTATCATAAATCTGAATATTGAAGAGGGAATGTGTAATTTACTTCCATATGGATTTTCTAAATTTAGGGTTCTTAATTCACGTTGTGATTTTGAAGGCTACAAGTGCAATGGTGCCAGTGGCATTTTGAATCCTGTATTCAATGAAAGTGTGTCTTGCTACATTGTGTGGATATTAAACATATGTAGTTTGTCAGTGTAGCTTTATGTGACGGTGCAGGTTATGTCAATCATGTTGGCACATTATTTCATGAAGAAAATTTTATAAGATTCTAAAATATTACTGAGTGAATACCTCGGCTAACAAAATGAATTAGGGAAGAAAAGTATTTGTATTTCTCACATTCATTCTGCTCTTGTTCCTTTTGTTGTATTTCATATTTAAATCCACATATGTACTTCCTTTCTCTTTTATATTTTTATTATAAGAATTCTAATTAATATGTAAATATGTGCGATCTGGGAACAAACTTTAATACTAATTTTATTTATTATCAAATGTTATATATTGTAGCGATCCTGAGCTCGCTAGGCCCCAAACAATTTGCTAATAAGAAAAAGATTGTTAGCGAGATTCGCCGCGCGCTCGCGCTGCCGCGGCGGCGGTGACCCCGCCGCCTTATCAGCGGTCGCTGGAGGGGGGGCGCAGGGGGAGAGTTGTCACCCCTACGCGGTGGTGACGTGCGCGGCGCAGGGGCGTGGAGCAGCGGTCAGAGCAGATGGGAGAACAGTGAGCAGAGGCGGAGAGTGAGCTTTTCGGGAGGCAGATAGTAGAACATTGAGCAGAGGCGGAGGCAGTGAGCTCTTTGAGAAGCAGGTGCGGTAATGATGTTACCTGGAGGTGGAGCGGTCCAGGGAGTTGCTGCGCCAGTGTCTTTGGTGGTGGCGAAGCGTGAGGTTAATTTTTGGATAAGCTGAGTCACGAACATATTGTAAAAACACATATTTGTACTTAATTTGTGAAATGTCGAATATTTAGAAGATAGAGATCAAAAGACTAAAAACTTAATAATAATAATAATAATAATAATAATAGAAGTAATTATTATTATTATTATTACAATAATACAACAATACTCAGATCAAGAAAAGCCTACTGCAGAATTGAAAAAAAGTGTAAATGGTTATACTTATTTATAATTGATGTATACTCCTTGTTTGTACAGTTTTTTGTAAATTAATTCTAAAAGTCTGGTTTTCTTCAGAAAAAATGCAACTCTTTCTTTAAACATAGCATCTTGCGAACACTTACACGAAATTTTCTTTACTATTAAAATAGTAGCCAAGTTGAAGAGTCTGTTATTTGACTTAGAATTACGTTAATGAGTTTTAATTGTTTCAGAGTGTTCATTGTCGATGAGACACAGCGTAATGCAGTTGCAGGTCAACGACATTTCACTTGTTAACTGCACACGAATATGCTATTCAGTCAACTTACGAAATGAAATTACACTGATCAGATCCTGTTTGATCTTTCCAGAACACAATACTACTGGGGGATTCACACGCCGCGATACCAACCCATAAATGCTTAAAATCAACGTTTTTTTTTAAAATGATCTTGTTTTATTAAAAGTTAACCCAATGCTAAATGATGGAGAAAAGACTGAACATTCTCGATATTGTACTTAATGAATTAGCGACAGAGGAATTCTAATACTGAAATTTGGAATAAATAAATATTTTACTTTTGCTAGTAGTGATTTTTGAAGTTGCTCAATGACTTCCAGTGGACATTTCCGGAAGTTCCACGCAAGCTTATGGTGAAGTGAGCGCCTGCCGGCAGGAGTTTAAATTCCTTATTCAGTTGTAAGGCCGGCCTACCCTTCTGGCCGAGTAACCGGGCCAGCTTCTCAATGCGCATGCGCGCTCACTTCCCCGCGCCCCGTCCCTTGCCAACAAACTGTCTTCCAGTGGTAAGCGGAACGGCCCGAGCCTCACTCCCCAGCCTGCCCGATGCACCGGGCGGCGACAAAGACACTTCGCATTGAATGCGCATAAGAACAGAAAAATTAACTTGGTGCACATACGTACGGTATAAATTGACAAAAATAACATAAATTGACAATTTTCTTTTCTTTTTTTTGTGAAGATATATTTCTCGCCTTCAAGATTCTTAGGCATAGCTCAGCTTACCTGCATACTCTGCCTACCCTGACGCTTCGCCACTGGTCTTTGTACATTGGAATTTGGCGTCGTTACGGAGAATTTGTACTGCGCTGAGGCATTTGCACTCGGGCGCCAGCCGCCGCCACTGACCGCTGCAAGCGTCGCCGTTTGGTGAGGCCATAGACGACGAACTGAGGTCGGTATCTGATCTATGTTTGCTCTTCCTAGATTTTTTTAAAACTACTACGAACTGCCACTAAAATTCTGTCAAAAAAAACCAACTACGAACTGGCACGACTGCGTGAAGCCCCGCGTTCGCCATAATAAGAGAGGCGGGCAAGCTGCTCATCTGGGGCTCGCGACGAGATCATGAAAGCTGGGTTTTCCAGGCCCCGTAAAGTTCAGCAACTTTTCGTCAAGACTTCTACGTGTGCAGACTTTTAAGACGGTGTAATTATGAAGGCTGTGAATCTTGAATGTTGAAATTGGTTAATTTTTTTTACTGAAAGTAAATTATAAATTCGTATTAGTTTTCAAGTTGTTTCAAGAAATATACTTCCTAGATGATTGAAGAATCTTAGGGTGTTTGTACACATTTGCTAACGTTCTAAAAAAATAAAGTGTTTCACAGTGATTTCAATAGATTTAGCCTAGTTTTAGCATCGCTAACAAGTTAGATGTTTCTCCATGTCTCGCGAAATGTACATTGAGAGAAATAAATGATTAAATTAAAATAAATATATGTGCGCACTGATCTCAGGTTCGGAAGATAAATTTGAGTTGTTGGTGGGTGAAAAACAGTGGATATGAAAGGCAAGACACGGTCAGAAATTCATAATGGGTACTAACTTGTGCATTCAATATGCATTTGTGGTTAATTCTTTAGAAAATAAACTGAGTTTTAAGTAATCTGAAAGACAAGATATGAAGTTTCTTAAACTGAATGTTGACTACTGAAATTAATTATAGATTTGATGAATGGTACCATTAGCATTTGTACAAATTGCTTACTTCACATTTCTTACTTAGTAGACTTTTTTGGTTGTATACTTAAAAGAAACATGTAGTTTCTTACAGTTGATTTTCCTTTGATGTTTTTTTTCTAGAATATTGTTAAATTTTGCTGTTTTTTTTTGTTATGTGAGCGTCAATGGTATTCACATCCTGTAATTTTTTTTGCTCTCAACATGTGTCCAATTATATTGATGTTTGTGGTTTCAACTTTGTTTTTTTCAAAATTTCAAAGAAAGCCATTTTCCCACGGAAATTCCCCACAGCCGACCTACACGCTCGGTTACAATATACAAGTAATGAAAATTTACAAAGATCCCAAATGAAGTAACATGAACGACAGAACATGATAATTTCACAACCTCTCTGTTGCCACAATTTGGAACTTCTCCCATTGTGACGTATACGTTTCGACCCAAACGTACAAAAGTTTTTTTTCTCGATTTCACCTGTTATTGATATCGATACTGCTTTCGATTGCATTAACGTTCGAGGGTGCACAAACTCGCTTATGTCTTGTTAAGCCAAACTGTAAAACTGAACATTTTCGTTGTGTGAACATGGACTGTTAGGCCGTAGTGAAGGCACCTCAGTCAATTTATACTTCAATAGTTGGAAAATAGTAATATGATGTTGATTTTATCATTAACTACTATTATAAACATAGAGTTAAACGATTCAAAATAATCGCATTTTATACTGACTTGAAGAATCAAAACGGTTTATGTCTTAAAATAAACAAAAATCTGTTATCCATACGAATATGGGAAAATTTGAACAGTATTCTCCATTTTCTTGCCAGGAAAGTCCCAATTCCACATGTTTGAGCTTCGAACATTGATGTCGAAGAATATTGACGCGTCTCTACAGTTAGTGTCGCAGCTGCGTACACAAATTCCAGACGTGTTGCGTAAACTGACGCAGTAGGGAAGCTGTCATCGTCCTTCCGGAGGCGACTTTACGCGTTGGCGCTTTGCCACAGTGACAGGCATCGTTTGCATCCTCGAGGTGCCGAAAGTACTTTTTAGACAGCTGCTAGTAAAAGCATTTACCTTTAAGAGCGTGCACAGAGTGTTAAAAGTTCAATTTCTGCTAAAAGTGAGACGATGCTCAAATGTTTATATAAAACTAGGAACGCGAGAAAAAAAGCCAAAATACTTTCGTCTGATCAGCTACAGCTGTTCTTTATATAAAAATTATACCCAATTACGTGATTTGTATACTTGAATTAAAATAAAAGAAAAGTCAGTAAGGCTGTCTAGAAAATAGTGTATGACACACGTGGTAAAGTGACTGTATGGAGTGTTGTTGGTAAGTTGTAAAGTGACTGTTGGAGTAGGAAAATGTTGCAACACGAAGCAGAAAGATTGAATGGCGCAATCTTCTGAACTCACGATTTTATTTTGCCTGTTGGATTGCGAACCGATCCCGATAGTTCTGATGAAGTCTGAAAGTGTATGGTGTACAGATATACGAAATCCGTAGGAAGTGAAAATACACGCTTCTTTTATAAAATAAATGCATTTATTCGTACGATACAGTTCCAGCATCGTAGCTCCAAAACACAGCAGGGAATGGGATTTTGTTGTAATTAGGGGTCTGTGGACGAACGAGAAATAAATCCGTTATAATAATTTGTGATGTAATTATGTTTTTGAGAGTAACGCTCGTATATAAATAAAAGCTAACAAACCTAACAGATGAGGTGACCTATAAAATTTTAACAATATTCAGGTTTATTTACACAATTTCTGTTTTTATAACTAGCTTATTTAGATTTGAAGTTGCACATTTATAAATCGTGCGTTATACCTACTGGTTATACATTTCAATATCATGTTTTATTGCATGAAGTGTAAGAAGATATAAAATAAAGATCGTATACTTTTACAGCATTCAATTTATTCTACATACGTAGGTTTATTTATAGAATTGAATCATTTAGGATACGATACGATGCACCGTTGCCAATATGTTCTAATCCTATGTATAAATATTGTCTGACATTAACATGTCAATGAACATTATATATTGACATTAACACGTCAATATATTAATCGCTAAAGGGATTTAGTTGGTTATAAATAATGAATTCTAATCTCTCAAGGAATACGTAGCCTGAAGCATCAGTATTGATTTGTTAACATAGGTAAAGTATTCTATTTTTTTAAATAAATAAAATCCAACGAGATTTATTCACACAATTTACACAATGTCACAAAAAGAAGAGCTTGGAAATTTATAGCTTTGACGCAATTCGCAAATTATGATGGTCATGCTCCCCGATCGTAAATCAGCGGAAATCCACTACGTGTCCGCAAGAAGGGCAAAACTCAAAATACGGTAATGCCAAAGATCGTAGTCACATACAACAGTTAAGGCCCATTAACAATGCAGACGTAAACATAAGTATAGCGTTAACATAAAAGTTAGGGCAACGTTTATAAGTGGACTCATTCACAATGCTTTCGCATAAGCATAACGCATAAGACGTTAACTTAAAAGCTTGCAAGCTTCAAGCTTCTGTGCTTATGCTTATGTCAGAAATAAGAAATGAACCAATCACAGTACGTTTAACTCAAAATCGAGTATCGAAATAGGATCGAAGTCGATAGATCGAACGGAAGACTTGTTTTCCAAATTGCTTGGTTGATTTTCGACGGGTTTCTGCGTTGTTTTGTAGCGTACGATCTTTTTGTAGTTTAGCTTCGTTGTAATATTCATAGTAGTACCATTTAGTTTGAATTTTTATTGAAATTAAAATACCTAACCTAACCTAACTCATGGCTGCAAGGCCGAGACGCCGCTGGTAGGCCTTGGCTCGTAAAGAGCTGTTGTGCCACAATACATACGTACATGTTTATGTATGTTATGTATGTTTATATAAACATGCATACTTTAAACAAAATTTTAATATATATAAAATATAGATTCTCACATCCAACCAATAGTAACTAGAATGGCCCACAGAAAATAGAAAATCTTTGCTTACGCTTGTGTTGGACATTGTGAATGCTTCAGTCTATCACTTATGTTTAAGTTTATGTCTGTGCGTTACGCTTATGTTTACGTCTGCATTGTGAATGGGCCTTTATAGAACATGGCGCACTCGCAAATTTCTTGGGCCAGAATTTTTGATTTTGTATGAAGAAACCACTTGTACATTCAAAGCTCAGTATAAAATTGGAACGAATTACCTGCAGCAGTGCTGGAGACTGTCTCTTAGAATATCAAGTTTTTTTAAGTATATTAAATAAATTGAATTTTTTGAGAATATGTTAATATTAAAATTATTGTTTTGTATTATTATTGTTATTTTATATTAATAGGTCAGCTTTAGCATGACAGAATTAATACATTAATTTGGTGAAATTGTAACTATTATGATGATGGTTGTTTTATGTACTTTAGTAACTATTTAGAAAACTCTACCACCAAAAATATTTCTGCAAGCATTCCTAAGTAGCAAAATAAATATTCTATTGTATTCACGTAAATTGTCGTGAAAGTAGGCTGCATTTTGCATGATGTATTAATATGGACAGGTATTGCAGTATTACAATATTTCAAAACCGTTACTAAGTGCGAGAAAGTACGTGTTGTTGTAGAACCACTAATTCACTTTCAAGTGGGTTGCGTCGTGTGTTGCGAATTGAAAGTGTCTGTCCGTGGAGACGAATTCAAAAAGATTTTTAAGTGAAGGAGATTTAAATATTGTGTCTGTAAAAGTTCCGTGATGGATTTTGGTTCGAAATTAGACTGCGTACATCAGAAAAATTGTACGTGTTGTATTGAAGCTAACAATTACTATTGGATAATGCATTCATTTTTACTTCCCTGTTTATATATATATATATATATATATATATATATATATATATATATATATACGGAGTAATACACGTAGTACAGGGAAAGTTATGGAATGCTGCGCGAAAAAATGGCGAATTTTCGGCAAAAAAATTCTTTGCCGGGCCACCATAACGAAAAAATGGATAAATCCAGTTGCTAAATTAAGAGAAACAATCCCCTAACATGTGGTGTAGCCAGAATTCCTATTTTGTAAGTCTTTGATACCAAAACACCAATTAAAAGCAAAACGTCCGTCTGTCCTGTGTATGTGAACAACTCTAGCGCCTAAACTATGCGTACAATTTTTTTACAAATTGAATCTGGCCTGAGTCTGGCCTGAATCTGACCTGTCAATCTGGCCTGAGTCAAAGCTCTGAGATTTTGAAAAACATTCATTAATTTTTGGGGGTATATTACATGAAGCTCCCCGGACATTTTCAACTTTTTCTCAAAAACGGCTCCAAATTTTTTCTTTAAATTTGTTCTAAGAATAGAGTAAAATACACTTATTAAGGTGACATAGGTCCAATTTTTACGGTTAACTCTGAATTTTCGAAAATTGAAAAAGTTCGAATGTTATTCCGGGTCTTCCTCCAACTACAAAATTGCAGAAAGAGATTTTTCCTTCAATTACAAATTATTCTTCATAGTTTGCTCTTTCTTTAAGGCTATGTACATTTTTTGATAATTTTAGTGATATTCGCGCAATATTGCATACAACATGTGCAATTTTAAAAAATTACAAAAACCAAATTTTCTCAAAAACTGCTCCAAATTTTTTCTTTAAACTTTTTGTAGAGATAGTGCCTAATGTACTCTACGAGATGACATAAACGCCATATTGCTCTATTCTTTTGTTTATGATAAAATTTCAAAAATGTACTTTTTTAACTTCTGTCTCGCGTCGTTAATATTTACATTAGCAGCGATTTGTTGACATTGTTGCATTAATAAGTACATATACTTTTAATAATGTTAAGTAAAATTTCTCGAAAAATCAACCGTTTTCTGTGAAAACTATGAATTTACTATGAATTTTATAGATATTTCCGCATTTTCAGAAATGGTCAAACGCCATTTTCTCAAAAATGGCTCCAAATTGTTTCTTCCAACTTTTGGAAGAGATAATGCAAATTGCACTCTTTAATATGACGTTAAGTTCAATTTTGGGTATTTTTTTGTTTTTTCAAAAACTACACTTTTTTTTAAAGATCTCTCACATCTTTCTTATGCACATTACCAGCAATTTGTAAACATTATTGTATTTATGAGTGTAAGTGCTTCAAATTACTTCATATGAAGTTTTTTCAAAACTCGAACATGTTCTGTGAAAACGAGCCTCAAATTTCGCATTTTCAAAAGCGCTTTTTGCCATATTCTTAAAAACAGCTCCAATTTTTTTAAAAAAATGGCATGTAGATCGAGGTTTTTGTGTTCTTTAATATTTCAAAATTAATATTTCCGTTCTACCATTGGGAACAGAAAAATTAAGAAAATGTCCAAAAAAAATGTACTTGGGCGGCGGTAGATGGCAGCTGGCAAGAGTATGTGGCTATTCCGAACAGCTATCCCAGATCTAAGGAAATCGAAAACAAATACGGGAAAGTCCGTGCCATTCTGTAGCACCTCTAGTTTTTTTCTCTATTAACATAATTATAACTCTTCTTTTGCTTATTCACGCTTACACTTTAATACTCTGTACTAAGAAACATAAATAATTAAAAACCATATTTGAAGTCTGTATTATTATTCACGCAAACTCGGTAAACAAAATATTAATTACAAATTTAATTGATATTCATTGGAAACATGGACATATGAGATGGGCCACATTAAACTTGAAAAATATTCAAATTAAAACTGATTTCTTTTCGTTAGTACCGTTTCTAGTTGTAGGTAAAGTTTCTCGAAAGATAACACCAAACTTCACCGCAAGTTGTATTACGGAACACACAAAATCTTGCTCCATGCGCCGGCGGTATTATCGTAACGAAATAGATTCCGTACTTACATGCTATTCGTTTCACTGTATTGAATTACATATTTTTGTTTCACACTTCTTTCTGAAGCCGGAATCTGAGTACTTGTCTAAATGTCCTTCATTTAAATATAGGTTATATCAAGACGTTGCTCTCCTTTCTAGTAGCACCGTTGTGTAACATGATCCGAGAAACTGTTCAGTGCACTACGGTATTCGCCACCGATATCTGTCGCAATCTGATCCTTTGGGAACGCGACTCCTGGCGCAGGCGGCTGCTGAGCGGCGAAATCTCAAGAGCTGCCTCCCGCCGCACCGGCTCGGGAAGGAGAGCGGCGCCGCGTTCCCACTGGCTCGCTTGCACAGCCTCGCGAGCGCAAGTCGCTTCTTGTTACCACGGCTCCACTGATTGAAATTCGAAGGCCTAGTAGTGAACGCCAGAGCGTTAATGAGGGCTCCTCATGAAAGTATGCGTGTCGCAAAACGTCTGCAACCAGCGCTTCCTCTCGGAGATGCGATAAATATGAACGTTGGAAGATTGTAATATCTCGAAAAAGAGTGTTTGATGGCGTGTGAAAGTGGAAGAAATGTAGGAGACAACAATCAACTAAAAAAAGGAAGAGGATAAGACGGCAAAATATTTTCCCTTTACGTTTCAATGCGTAATTTATTGACTGGAGTAACTTTTACTTACCATTGTAAATCATAGTGAAAGCAAGGTATCACCAAGTATGTTTACATGTTTGTCATTGCAGATCTCTCGTGTTGGGACAGATGCTATTCTCGCTCGTTGTTTGAACACTCGAGCGGGCCCACTAGCCCTTACTCATCGCTGGTTAGCTCGCCCCGTTGATATATTTGTGTCCAAACCAAAACGACACTTAGCAATTTATAATGCTGTCATCATATAACCCCAATATTCAAAATTTCTTTTGTCATTGTAAACGTTGCAGGAGACACGGCCAGTGAAAGTAAACGTGACAGTTGATTTATTCGCGTGCTGTTGTTGGTAAATTGATTCCGTTCCTTGAGTCGCGCGAAGTCCTACTTTGGCATGCCTGTCGAAGCTGTATGCTGAGCCTATAATAGTTCTCCCCGCTACTCCCGTACTGGAATATCAAGAAAACGTACTGTTGTGCAAGTAAATAGTTTGAGAGTGAGACCCTTCTTTCAATACAATATACTTTTCTTCACAACGATTTCATGGAATGTTAAATGTAATGGTTTACAAATGAAATGCACCTTATTGTATTTAACGGCAAACATGCAAAAGTTATGCTTGGAATGTCGTAAATTCGATTTCTAAAACTAACTTTTAATTTCCGAAACCCAGAGTTCAGTAATTTTATCTTTCCGCTGAATTCGAAAAAAAACGTTCAACATTTTACAAAAAAAATTTTTTTTAGTGGATTCTAATGTTTCTTATTCCAATAAATTATGATCAATATTGTACATTATAATTTTAGTATGGTTTCTTGATAGTAGAAGAGGAATGAATAAGTTTGTTTCAGTTTCATTACTAATAGCAGTTTCAGCTAATAAATTTCCATTCTTAATATTTCTGATTAGATTAAAATTCAAATCATCAAAAGAGCTGAGTAATTTCTTTAAGACATCATGTCTCTTAACAGAATCTGCTTAAAATGGAAATTAAGAGCGTAGTATCCTAGGAGTTGAAGTTATATTTGAAGAGGATTCATAAGGAAACTATGATTTAGGAATTGAATTAGGAGGAAATTCTTGCTTTATTTCAGAAACTCTCTTAAGTAGTTTAATTTTGTTAGTAATATAAGTATCTTCTTGTCTCGAAAATGTATTGATTAAAAAGGATATGATTGATCTTTGATGCTCTAATCTTGATTATAAATATCTAACATATGTTGAATTTTATTATACAAGTAAATTTTAACTCACAGTGACTCTATTAAACTTACAGCTTCTAGTTGTTTTTTCTGAAATTCTTGAATCAATTTTTGGAATAATTATTTTTCTGGCACTATAACCTACCTTCTTCTCTTTTGCCCGTTATTTGATTTTCAGTAATTTTAGGGATTTATTAGTATATGATCTATTTTACTACTTACGAATAGCGAACTTCCCTTGAATTAGAAACAAAAGCAAATCACAGGATGGGTACTCCATAATATCATTATTTTAATTAATAGTTGGAAGCCACTCACACAGCCTTCAACTCTGCTTATTTTATTACTTTATTATTTGTAATTTATTTAAATTAATAATTGCTCTACTTTCAAAAAGTTGAGAAACTTAACATTATTGAAGATCTGATGATGAATTTAAGAATAATTATTGAGGGGTATTTTTTTTAACCTTTCCTCTATTTAAGAGAATAGTTTAATTGTTTTAAAAATGGTTTATTATACGTTGAAATTATGTTCCATTCCAAGATGACTTGAATCAGTGAGTGGTTCTAAATATTGCATTAAAAAGTGGGAGGAAGGTACTTAATGGTTGAATTGCTTATAATTGAAAAATGTATTCTACGATAATTGTCAATTCTAAACAGTTAATTCTAATTGCTTAGTAGTGTCACACCCAACGTTCGTTATCGAGCCACACGGTGGCGTCGATTGTCAACCACAGCGTCGAGCTCCGGCGGCGTGGGTGTGCGCCGAAGTCAACGAGGGCGGCCCGGGCCTAGCTCAGTCGGCCAACTTTGTCACCTGCCTAGAATCTAACTCGGATGGAAGGAGTCGTAAGGCGTTTGCTAACTACAGAAACAATTCAGTGGTTGGTAAAGCAAATAAAAAGGTTTATTCCCGCCTAATAATAGGCCGGGGAAGTTACAGTGATTCAAAGAGTTAAGAAAGGCCCTACCTGATGAGCTCAGTTAGAAACGAAAGAAAAAATGAGATAAAACTTAAATCTAAAAAAAAATAAAGTACGAGAATTACAATCAAATTCCTTTACAGGCCCCAACAAACTCTAGGCCATTCGCCTTCTGGCTGACAATAATGAGGAAACAAGTGCCTAAGCGCGGCACCGCATTGCACAATAGTTCTTTGGCGGTCGTTGACCGAAGTTTATGCCTGAATGGGGCGGCGTGTAGGCGGCCCTCGGCGGCGGCGGCGGGGGTCGCGGCGGCGTCGGCTTCTCTCCGTCTGGGTCGGCGGCTGAGATGGCCCTGCCAGGCCGAGAGACGTCCTTCCACAATAGCTACCAAAGGAGCGGCGGCGGCGACAGCGGCTGCGGCGGTGACGGCGGCGGCGGCGACGGTCAGCTGGCCCGGATCGTGAATGATCGCGAATTCCGTTCACACAAATCAGCAGTTCTTACGGAAAGTTCTCTGGAGTTTTCACGATCACGAATCTCGGAGAAAACTAGTCACCGGTCACTGCCCACGGTAGAGCTCAGAGTCCACGAACTAAGTCTCAAAATAATAATTCTCCCTCGAACGCGGCGCCGGAGCTATCACTTACTCCGCGGCGCTCGCCACCCAAGACAAGTCGAGTAAACGTAGTGTTCGAACGCGGCGCCGGAGCTGTTACTCGCTCCGCGGCGCTCGCCCCCCCCCAGCTCAATCGAACAAGAAGAAGTGATTTTCTCCCCTACGCCTCTAGCGTGGAGGTGCCCTCGTTCCGCCACCCCGAAAATTCAAAAGTGCCCCAAAATCGCTCCCACCCCACGGAATTTTGCCCCTGATTGGCTAAGTGCTACTACGCCGTAATTTTGTCCTCGGCCAATCAGGTCCGGTGATTCTAGGAATTTTCCGTAGCCCTATCTCTGTCTGGAAAACGCTCTCCGTCTGACTTCGGAAGTAGGTCAGTAAAGGGTACGCGGAATGTCCGTTGGGACCCCCGGAGAAAGCTGCGAAGGACGGCCTGGGTACTCAGTGCGCATGATACCCGGAACGGCGGGATCGGCACACGTCTCTAATCTCTTCTTCGGCGCCCGGGTGCGTAACGGGATGAGGGTCGACTCGCGGACGATGGCCATAAACTTTAGAGGGGCGCGTGCTGTCATCCCTTCCATTAGCGGAGGGGGCGCGCCGACCCGGCTGGCGGCGGCGGGAGGTGGACGCCTCGCATCGACAGTTATTTGTGAAATTTAAAAAATATTAAAAATAGCGTACCGCTACAGTAGTTAATGAAAATATATTTAGTTTGATGTATGAGGAGTTAATTTTAACTTTATAATGTTTAAGCAATTTTGAAAGTGTATTTAAATAATGTTAATTATTACTACCTGATATTAAATTTTTTGTTCGCTTGCATTTTATAGTACAAATTAGGTTGCATTTTGTTTGTATGATATGCAAAGAATTCTATCTCTTTTCTTTTTAAATTTATCCTTGTTCAATTACTGACAGAATCTTTCAAGGTATTGAGTACATAAATATAACTGATTTAAATAATAAACAATTTACATATGAATTAATTTAAGGAGGCAGTTTAACTTTTGTACATAAATACTGAGGGATACATTTACAGGGACCTCTAACATCTTGTTTTAATTGATTAAATACAACTTTTTTAATGTTTAAACAATGATATAATATGTGTAATTTATATACAATAATAAAATTATGGTGGTTGTAAGTTCAGCTTGAGTGTAAGGATGAGTAGACATTTGTTGAGAGTTTTATTATGCATGATTTTATGTTTTGAATTGAGAGTTCTTTGTGTAATTGTTCATTACTTATAAACCACAGTGTGTTGACTGACCAATGTAAAAATTTATTTTGTATAATTTGCAATTTCTGAATGTGTATTGGAGCAGCACCTTCCCAAATGGGGCAAGCGTATGTTAATGAAGGTTGTACTATATATCTGAATATTGATAGGGATGTTTCAATGTTTAATTTGGAGTTTTTCTTAATGAGTGGATATAATTGTATCATTTTTATAATAGTGTTTTTTGCTACATTTGAAATATGATCTCTCCATGTGAGTTGTTGATGAAAAAAAATGAAGACCTAAAAATTTTGCTGATTGTGAAGTAGGGAGCCATTTAATTACTTTACCATTTAGGATTAAAGGATAGATTAGTTTTGTGTTTTTTAGGGTGAAAATTTTAGCCTGACATTTAGAGTGATTAATTAATATGTTCCAATTATTGAACCAATCAGAAAGAATATTTATATCATCCTGTAGGTTATCTCTACCTACAAGTAAGTCTTTATGCAATGTATAAACTGCCATGTCATCTGCGAATATAACAATTTCTGAATTTATTAGTGTAGGTATATTAGATATGAAAATATTAAATAGTGTTGGTAATGATAGAAATCCCTGAAGAATTCCAGTTGTAAAGTGATTTGTTGAAATTTCAAAGTTAAGTTGAACCTTAAACTTCTGGAAGTAAGAAAACTTTTAATTATTTTTTGCAAGTAAATAGGGAAACCATATTTTCTCATTTTAAGTAACAAGCCATTATCCCTCATTCTATCAAAGGCTTTTTTGATGTCCAAAAAAAAGGCCAAAGTGTGTTGAGCGTCATGAAAATTAGTGATAATATGATCAGTTATTCTTAATAATTGATGAATAATTGAATGATTGTGGTGGAAACCAATTTGTGTGTTAGGAAGAATATTGTTGTTATTAATAGAATTGTTAATTCAGGTTAATAAAGCTTTTTAAAGATTTTTTGAGAATGTGGGAAGAAGAGTAGTAGATCTTTAATTTATTGGGAATGTTGGATCTTTACTAGTTTTGTGTGTGAGGAGTGTTAATGCAATTTTGCATTGATTTGGAAAATATTTTAATTTTAAGCATGAGTTTTACATTAAAGTGTTGATTACTGAAGAAGGAAAATTTTTGATAATAATATTAGGTATTTTATCAATTCCAGGTGATTTTTCAGTTTTTACTTTTTTAATAATGAAATTTATTTCTGAAGGATAGATAAGTTTAATTTTTTCTGGTGTGTGGAATGGAGATTGGAATTCTTGTGAAACTGTATTATGAAATACAGGGTTTAAAATAGTATTCTCAAATTGAGAAGCTAAAAGTTCTACTTTTTCTGTATCTGTTGTTGCAATTCTATTGCCTTGTTTCATTTTGGGAATTTGCGTAGGTTTTTTTGTTATTTGTTTGATAGCTGACTAAAGGTCTGCTGAGTTGGGTTGAATTTGTGAAATGTAATTATTAAAGTTATGATTTCTAGATTTTATTAACTTATTTCTATCTGTTCTGTTTAAATAATTTAATGTCTTTTTATCTCTAATGTTATGGTTCATTTGTCATAGTCTATGTATACAATGTTTATATGATGTTAAATTTAATATTTCCTGAGATATATAATTTCATTTGTTTATTGTATTTTTTAGTCCTTTGTATTGAAGATAATTTGATTGCTGTAATTATATTAGAATGAAATCTATGTCTTTTTCATTATTAAGTGTTTTTTATTTACATCTAGTTTTAATATATTTAAATGGAAAAAGTTTCCAATCTAAAAGGAAAAGATTCCAATCTAAATGGAAAAGTTTCCAATCTAAAAGGAAAAGATTCCAATCTAAAAGGAAAAGATTCCAATCTAAATGGAAAAGTTTCCAATCTAAATGGAAAAGTTTCCAATTTAAAAGGAAAAGATTCCAATCTAAACGGAAAAGAATCCAAAATTCAATTTTTGAATTTTTCAATTGTTGTATATATCCAATACAAATAGATACATTAAAAACAATAATTGTGGGAAGTAGGTACAGACTTCTTCACCTAAATGCAATGTTCTGTTCGCTTTATTATTATTCTGTTTGCTTTACGGTTTTCATCTAAATACAAGAGATTCTCGAGTTTTATAGATATTTTCAAATTACGTTTTTAAATATTCTTCTTATATACACTTTTTACATTGCGTCAATAAAAATAAATTACTTTTCATTAAGAAGCAAATTTTATAGTAAACACACGATATTTTTAAATGCTTTGAACTATTTAGAATAAATAAATAATTCATTTTGTATAAAAGAAATTATGACGAGGATATGTGAAAAAAAAGGAACTCCAAATAATTTACTAATATTTAATTAATGAGAACAGCATACATTTTATACACACATTCATTTATACCTCGGGAGTCTTTTCGATACATTCACGAACAAATTCCTCAATTACTTTTTTAATTCTTTTTCTATAAGAAACATCATTTTTGTAACCATTGGTAACCTCTGGTGACCTATCGACATTTGCGAACCTTTCAAACTCTTGTGGATTCTTTACAACATGGCTAATAAATTGCTCTTTTAACAATGTTACAGGGTTGTAATAAATAGATATTAACATTCCTAGGGTCTTGTATACTCTGCATGATTCCTCTAATTCTTTCCATGGGAAAATTTTGTCGGGATTTAGACCGTGTAGACGAAGATTTTGAGACAAATGCGCATGATATATAGCCATCAGTTGCGAGCCATACTTGTCACGAATCTCTTCGTCTGTTGCCAGGTACAAAAAGCACATTACATCGTTGGCAGGCGGTGCGTAACGAACGAGTTGGAAGTCCACAAGACGTACGTCGATTGGTGTATCCCCGTCATGAAGATACAGAATATTTTCTCGTTTGATGTCACCATGACACGCAACGTTGCGAAATCTTTCTGAAGGTCGCTGGAATGTAAAAAGGAAGTTCATGACAGTTTGTATCTTACTTTTAATTCGACTAGCTGTCCCTTGGCCGTAAATTAGGTCAATGAGTGTACATACAGTTTTGATGGTAACATTCACACCTACGACCCCCGGATATCCGGGTTCGTCTGACATAAATTTCTCTTTTAATAAGTCTGAATACTCATCACTGAGACGATAGGGCTGTGTAGGGTGTCTCTCTTCATAAATTATACTAGCCGAATGAAGGTTCGCTAAAGCCTTCATCGCCAAAGCAAAATGCTGATATGCCATGGGATCGTTTAAGTTAAAAGCTCGAAAACCTTTTTTCGACATGTCATCGAACACCAGAAGATCTGGTCGTGTGTAGTAACACTCACATGCCCACTCCATTGACTTGCCATGATCGTTCAGCGCGGATCTAAACTTGCCGAAAATATCATTCACCGCACATATTTCCTTGGCGAAAGCATCTGTCTCTTCCACGAACGCCATTTGACTGGGCGACGACACAGGTTTCGTCTTGAGAAAGAAGTGAAGCGTTGTTGGAGAATCGTCATCGCGTATTCGTCGCACTGTGACTTCAACAAAATAATGTTCCCCAAGGAATCCGCCAGAGAAGTGGTGACGCGTCTCCTTGTAACTGAAGATATTAAACTCCGATTCGGCCAGGCCCAGACGACGTGCAACCACCTGGGCCTTTTCGGCCTCGGAGAGAACGGCGATGTCACTCATTGCCCACTTGGAGAAAACTGAGGAGCGGTAGCTACAGATACGAAATACATCATTGTGGTAATTATCTTATCGTTGGCTTTGCGATGGCTGAGGCATCGAAGTTATCTGAAGGTCGCGCTCCGAATGACAACTAATTTCTGTATCTCGTTGCACAGATTGTTTCACATAAAGGTCACGTAAATCCGGCTTCCCTCTCTTTACTGAGCTTGAAACACTACCATTGCTTTACATATTCATTTATGAATCGGTGAGTTTTGTGAAAACTGACCTACTTAGTTAATGACAGGAACGTTTTTTTCATGCAAAATCTATAGTTACAACCCAGTAGGAATCTTATCTACCAGGTGTGTCAACAGTTCACTACACGAAATCCAAATACAGTATATGCACGTGATTTTAAAACACATTGACAGGTGTCATTATACAATAAAAATCGATTCAAAAGTTGAAATGCCAAATAAAATATTTTCTGTTGCTTAACTATTTCAATACAATTGAAAATTAAATTTATTATAAAAAACGAGCATGATATTTATTTTAATACTAATATAAATGCATTACTATGTATAATTCGAGAAGACCACATTTGCAGGTGTATAATAGGTATTGTACTTCTTCTGGATAAATAACCCCATCTCGATCAGGGCTTTCGTCGAGTTTCCTTTGATCCGTTGAACAAAAACTGATTAAGCAATTCTTAGGTTCCGGATATCTTCTTCTTATATATTATTTCTCAAAGGGCTGTTTGGTCTTTTCAATAAATTGGGCGACATACGAAACCGATCTGTATAAAGAAGCAATGGATTGAAAAATCGTATTTCTTTTCACCTGCACATGTGACATTCGTATTGAAAAAGGGCGTTAAAAATACCTAAATATTAAAAAAAGTAGTAATTCGGGATCTGTAAAATCTGATTGCCGCGCGATCTATCGGAAGAAAATTACACTCGGACGGTGGCGGGAAATGCAATCTCAAGCATTTTTGTTTGTTTCGATTTAGTGTAGGTTGTGTAAGCACGTGAACGTGATTTTCTACATTGAATAGAAATCTTGAAATATGAGAGGTTAGTGATCTTAGTGAGGTTAGGTTGTTTATAATGCTGGAATACAAAAAAAGAATTTAAGCAGAAAACAGTTTGGTTATTTGACTAACCGTGCGATTTAATCGCACGGGATCTCACTAGTAAATATTAATTATGCATAAGTTTTATGGAGGTTTTTGCTATTTGCTGGCGAAAAACGGATGAGAGTGTTTTGTCATTAATACTGCAAAATGAACCCTGCAGTTCGTTTTGGGATGCAAATATATTTTTTTTATTACTCGGGAACGAAAATTTCTAATTTTCAAAAGGTACCAATCATCATTTTTACTTCAGTTCTTAAAAAATTACCTTCAAAAAAATTGTTGTTTTTTTTACTTTCTCGCCTACTACATTCTTACTTAGTAAAGAAAAAGTATTGTAACGCTGCAGCGGGAACGTAGTGAAGCCAAATTCGTAGCAAGAATTCTCCATTTTGTTGAAAGCGAAAATTGGGTTTCTGCCAAAACTTCTTTGCACTAGTGCCTGAACTGTCCAAACAATTTTTTCTAAAACTGACATTCTCCGCTCGATCTGGTCGAACTCGATGCACGAGAATTTGAATTTTGGGGTTACTTTGCAAGGGGACTCAGCATTTTCAAAATTTTATTCCTAATGTTTGGAATAAAGTATTCTCTCGGATGAAGTAAAGTACGTTTATGAAAATGGAGTAGGTTCCATTTTCGTTGAAGCATCTGAAATTTCGAAAATTGCAAAAATTCAAAATTTTTATTCTTACTTCTGCTTCAATGTTGAAGATGGACATGTTTTCATTAATGTAATATGTTTTTCAGTAACAGCTTCTTAAATAAGGTCATGAATGTGTAATTTTCGGGTAATTTTGCGTGAAATATATGAAATTAAAAATATGTATTTTCTCAAAAATCACTTGTAAGGTCTTCATTTTTCTCGGATAGAGCAAAATACGCTTATAAAAATAATGCAGATCACATTGTAAAATACCCACGTAAAATGACGTAGGTCCTATTGTCGGTGAACTCTGTATTTCCAAAAAATTGCAAAAAACTTGCAATTGCAAAACTACAATATTGATGATAGAGATTTTCCTGAATGAAATATGTTCCAAAAAAATTAAATATTTAAATAAGAACATGCACAATTGTTTTCAAAATTAGTATTTATCGTCTAATATTTGCATTAAGTGACAGCAATTAAAAAAAATATTTTCTAAAAAACGGCTCCAAGGTTTTTTAAAGGGACTCGTGGCTGAAAGGTGGCCATTTTTTGAAACAATATGACTTTTGTCTTTATTGTGAAGTAATCTCCTATTCTTCTTCTCGTGGAATGTTATGATTTTGTGTTTTGCCACTTTTACTGGCAGTACGGTCGTTTAAACGACCTGACACGGTCAGAGGTACATTGAAACCTTTAAAGATTTTTAAGATTTTGATTTTAGTGAGTTATCTTGTATTCAGAAAGTTATTAGTAGAACAATTCGTACCAGACTGCAATGAAACTTTCAGGAATCGTAGTAAAGTTAACAAGTAAAAAATGTACCGCAAAATGTTTTTGTTATTATTATGGAACTAAATTTCCAGTAGGTTGAACTGAAGAAAAATTCCAAATCTTCGAAAATTATCTTAAAAGATTGTAAATAATTTTGACATTAATAACACATCACAAAACAAAACTCTTAATTACAAATTGTTTAAATATGTTGAGATGTAGTAAAACAATTGTGAGAAAACAGTCGAAATTGTTGTGCAAGGAGCTATTTTGTTTAACAGACACAAATTTAATAACAATAAAAAATTAGATTTAGCTACATTATTCAAACTCTGCATAATTCATCACATTATGTTAATGAATCTTCAGAAAAAATTATTTATGAATGTATCAAAATATATAGAAGTTGAAAATATCAGTCATAAGTTCCCTTACTTTTCTTCAATAGTGCAAATACGCTTATAAAAATGGCGCAAGTTCCTCTTTCATGAACACTCTGAATTTCTGAAAATTGCAATAATTACCAATTATGTGAGAAAGATGTGCTGTCGTATCACTATTAATTTAAAAATCAGTCATACATTTTTATTTTCTTTAAAATGAGTGTAAGTACACACAATTTATTCGTCAGCTACACTCAGACATGTATAATTTACAATAAATATTTGAGATAAAAACTCCAAAAATGAATCTGTTGTGATCGTAAGAATACATTTATAAAAACAAATTTATTAATATATTCCGTGAGGCTTCTCCGGACTCAAATCATAATGAAATTAATTTCTATATTGGAATGAAATTTTATTTTTCGTAAGAGGCAAGTAATTTTTCATTTACAGATACAAAACATAGTAAAGATATCATAGTATTATTGTGTTTAAATTACACTTCAATAATTTTAGTAAAAATTACAATAATAATTACAATAATTGTCAATAAGTCAAATAGAATGTATTATAAGACAACATTACACATTTGTTCGTATGCTATTTTAATTCATTTTCTTTCGGTGTTTGAATTTTTTCACCGTGTATTGTAATTTTGGTCTTTTTTAAAAGCCGTAAATCACACTTCATAAATTAGTTCGTCCAGTAGTTACATCTATCAATTTGCGTCAAAGAGGACAGATTTACAAAAGATGGACAAATAGGGAAATTTTCTTTCACAAAGAATTGAAACAATAATTTGAAATTAAAATTGTTATTTTAATGTTATTTTAACTACATGTGATACAGGTATGCACAGAGCAAAAGGCAAGCGTACTGCTCCACAATGAGTTCTCTTAAATTGTACCTACCTTAGTCATTGACTGCTATTTCTGCAGATCATTCCCCCAAAACACTTCACAGCACTTTCATACTCGTAGATATATTGAAAATGACTGCACAAATTGATCATAACAATAAATGCTTGTAATTTCTAATAATTCAAATACAATATAAGCAATGCCTACATTTAAGCAAAATCATTTTTCTCAATAATCAATAAAAAAGCGACGCATTGTAGATTTATATTCATGCTCATAATGAGGTGAAAATTCACTTAACAACACTTTGTAAAATTACAAATAATGCGAATCAGTCGACTTTGCCTACCCCAGAGCTGCGGAGTTATTAGCAATAATCTGACACAGCACGTTAAAAAACAGAATTCATAAAATCATCCCCATAGTTTGCCAAAGTTCTGCGAAAATAATATTTTGTGAAAAGAATGTAGTTGAGCGAGGCCAGACACTATTAACAACGTTGTATTTCGCTTCATTTTTGATGTGACGGTTTTACTATACATTCTTCAACAAGTTCGTCAATTACTTCGGTAACATACTTTTTGTACAATTCGTCAGTTTGATAAGAATGTGTTATTTCAGGAGATCTGTCTTCTTTGAAAAATCTTTCAAACTCTTTCGGTGACGCGAATACATGGCGTAAGTTCTCTTCTTTAATATACGTTACTGGACTGTACACAGCAGACATTAAAATTCCCAGGGTCTTGTAAATGTCGCATGACACTTTGAATTCTCCCCAAGGCATTATGTCATTTGGCTCCAAACCATAGTTTGAGAGATTTGTTGCAAACTGATCGTAGTAGGTCGAGATGAGTTCCGAAGCGTATTTTTCTCGAAACTCTCTATTACTAGAGATATACAAAAAGCACATGACGTCATTGGCAGGAGGAGTGTAGCGCAGAAGTTGAAAGTCGACTATACACACATCTGTAGTTTCACCACCCTCTTGCCGACATAAAATGTTATCTCTTTTGACGTCCCCCTGGCACATGACATTTCGGAAACGAGCGGATGGCTTCTGAAAGTCGAACAATGAATGTATAGCTTTTTCCAATTCTATTTTCATTCTCAGTAAAGCACCTTTACCACGAATCAACTTTACTAGCAGCCATATTGATTTAATGCTGGCCTCTACGCACAGTGTTCCAGGATGATTCGGGACATCTATGAAGAAGGCTTCACTCAGCAAATCCGGATATATATTTCCTAGACGGTATGGCTGGTTTGGTTGCATTTCTTCGAATATGATTGAAGCTGCATGCATATTAGCTAAGGCCTTCATTGCTAGGGAGTAATATTTGTAATCCACTGAATCTCGAATAGTGAAGGTACGAAATCCTTTCTGAGACAAATCTTCCAGAACAATCACATCTGGCCGAGTGAAGTAACATTGGCATGTCCAAATCATGTCGCGTCCACCTTTTTTTAAAACTGATCTCACCTTTTCGAAGAGTTTATTCAAAACATCTACTTCCTTTGTGAAGACGTTGAGCTGCTTCACAATCTCCCGTTGGCTTTCGTCGCATTTCGGCTCTGCTTTCAAAAAGAAGCGAAGACTCTCGCAGTGTTTTGAATTCTGAGAACGAACTGAGACGATGGCTGTAAAGTGCTCACCAAGATATCCTCCTGTGGTCTGCAGTCTAGAAACTTTGCAGCTGACTATATCGAATTCCTTACTGTGTAAGCGATGCTCTACTATTTGATTCCATTCTTCCAGCGAGAGGACCTCTCCGTCATCCATTCTGTTAAAGAAGTTCGAGACTGAGGCTCGTGTAACATTCATTTACGAGTCTATGTGACTGTTGTACTGTACTCTTATCTTGAAATTTCACCTCCAAAAATATAATGAACGATTATTACCAGAAGTACACGTTTCTGTCGTCCATATCTCTGTTATTTACATAGTTACGTAGAGTAAGTCATAAATGACATAACATCACCTCTGGGAACTCTCTGCATGAGTAATATGTCTGTGTGTTTCAAATTCATGTTACTCTTATTCTCAATCACAGTTTTTAAAAGTTCAAATACATAGATGAAAAAAATTATCGAATGAAATGAATGTCTCTTTAGAGAATAGGAGACATCTAAAATCGTTGACAATTTTTGTTAGTTTTGGGTGCTTGTGAGCAGAGAAGTACATTATGTAACAAAGAGTTCTTTCTAGTGTCTCAGATAACTACTAAATGAAGAATGATATAATGCTAACTCACGCTTGTTTATGCACATGAATGATAATATATGGACCAAGATATCAAAAATATTCATCAATTATCTCAAAAAGGTAACATTCTCCAAAAAGTAAACAATGATAATTTCTTTGTTTAAATTGTAAAATTATTAAGATGTCATGCGTTTGTAACAGAAACAAGAAAATCAAAGTAACATGATATTCGGTCCATATTGTTGAGACAACAGCGTTCACCACGTTAATTTCAAAGTGTAGTTCACAATAAATACAGATTTGGAGATAATGAATTTACGGTAGCTGGTATTAGTGTCATTCGACTTCGGAATACCACTGTACTAATTTTTAGGTTTTGGAAAATTTTAACATTTGGTGAAAGGTATGGAAAATATTTTGCAAACAATTTACTCTTGGTTACTGTTTTTAAAAGTTAATATTCCAATAATTTTACAAAATATAAAGAAGTTCCAAATACGATTGTGTTGACTCTGTTGTGTTGAACCAAACAGCTTTAGAACATGATACTCAAAATGAGACTTGTTATTGTATACTTGAAAAAAAATTCACTCTCCAATAGAATTTATTTGTACGTTGCAGTTAGTTGAAGAGGATGTTTAAGGCGAGAGCAAGACGTTTGTGATCTCGATTGACTGATTGGTGTTTCCGGGCATGTCAACTACTGTGGTCATTCGTTCCGTAAGTATAGTTCATGTTTTTTTCATGGGAGATGGCGATGAATTTCCCCCCGCTGGATAGTGAGATCGCCCGTAGACATACACATCGACTTGCGGGATTTTCCCCAACCAGTATCTCCCACCAGTGGGGCACTGGGATGATATATCAGTGTGTGTGTATGTGTGTGTGTGTGTGTGTGTGTGTAAGTAATAGGTGTGTGTAAATAATTGGACTAGGAGAAGGAAGGGTAGATTGCGTGCGGTCCGTGGCCCATTTGTACTGCTCCGACATTCGCCTGGTGTTGATCGGAGAAACCACAAAAACTACCGATCATAGCGTCCAGCCGCTAGAATTCTCCTCTCTACAGCCGCTCAATTCGACCAACCTATGTACGTAGCTCGTGCTGAAAATCCTGCCACAGTCAGAACTCGAGGTCCAGAACCTACCGGTGAGAAGCACTGTAGTGACATCATTTGGTACCCTGATCTAAATCGGTTTGTTGTCGAGATTTTTGTGTTGGTGAATCTGTGTTATACATCAAAATCTCTAATAATGTTGACCATCTACTCGCTACACTAGCAACTGTGATAAATGTATAGATCTAATGAGTCGAGAATCGATATAAATGGTCTGTATTTGTCTTAGGCATATCCACATTATTGACGTTTGTATTAATTCCTTTAATATTTCTCATATTTCACCAGATGCTCTTAGAGCTGAGAATCGTAACAGTGGTTAGTTTTTAAAAATACGACGAAACAGTAAAAATATATTTTACTGAAATCTTCTCAAGAAGATTAACGTTTTGGAAACTATTGTGGAGAGCCACCTATTAAGACTATGTAAAAATATGCATCATTAGTGAAATATTTTATAATATTATTCCTAGTAGAACTTCGTAGTAAGAAACCGGAATAAGAAAAAAATTTAATAATTCTTTAAAATTGCTTTTCTTAATTACTAATCTGATTTTCAGCATTAGGATTTTAAAACATGGACCATTGTTTCTCTTTAATTGAGGAAGGGAATGAAACTATTTTAACTAGTGTGTTATTGAAAATAATTATTGTATCTTCGTGTTTACGTGCGTGGTTATTTCTTTTCCCGAAGAGTTTGAGAGTCCTATATCAATGCCAAATGCTGATGGTACATCGTTTAGATTTTCGGTCTTGAAGTGAATCACTGTTTAGTTACAGTTAGCTAGCTATGAAATCTACGAGTATATTACTATAGCTCTACCAGTCAAAAAAATTCTGGCATTGCGCATGCCCGAACGTGGCCTCCCCCTCCAAAGCTACAAACATTTCTCCGTCAGCCTGTGCTCTTTGTCACAACATAGTTTTCTCTGTCCTCTCGTGGGTCGCGCGTCAATTCAAACACTACGAGTTTGGCGATGACTAACTAGAGTGAGAAGGATAGGAAAAAGAAATCAGCTTGCTTCTACAACAGGGGTTGTCCAAATGATCAACAGAAAATAAGCCGTGTCTTGAAGACGGGTTTCTGTTATAAGATGATGTGATGGACCAACACATTGATGAAATGGTAGTTTCTTTGGACACTGCTGACGGTGCGAGATCCTCTTCTGGCGATGAGGCAGTGATGACGAGTGACGGCCAATGCGATCGCTGCGTCTCGCAGTCGCCGCTCCTTGTCTCCTCCGCGCTTCCTTATGGCCGAGAGTGGAAAACTCAGCTGCTGCAGGGTGGGGAAAGCCTCCGACACTACACCAAACGTACTACGTCCGCCATGATTTTCTTTTTTGCGAGATGTATAGCTATAATATTCCATGCGCGGAGAAATTGAAAAAAAGCTATGCTACCTCCGGCCTTTCGAGAGTCAGTAGTTTCGTTAGATACCCACAAACTCGGAGAAATCTAAAAATAATGATAGTTTCGAATTTGAGTGAAAAATAGAAATATTTGATTCTCATATAGCGCATTCTGATCGAATTATCAAACTCTGTGCATTTCTGCTTACGACGCAGCTGATGTCATGCGACAGCAAAGCTTCAAAAATATTCGCGAAAACTGGTTTTGTTAAAATATTTAATTGTGTGCGGTGTTTTTTTCGGAAGTATTTTGTTTGTTCTTGAGCAGTGAGCTTGCTAATTTTTCTGTGGTTTTGTTCAACAGAATTTTTGCTTCTGCATGCCAATAGGTAGGTTACTTTCCTATTTAAACAAAATTCTTAGAACTATAAGAAATAAGGAATAAATAAACGTCGTAGTGCATTATGTATTACTCTACAAATTATTAAAATATTCGTTCTTTTGCACTAGCAATGGTTTTATTTACTTCAAATTTTCTGATGCAATTGAGACGGTACAACATCGCTTTAATTACTTCCAGTCCTGTGAAAAAAACATTCTAATACTAAACATGAAATGCATTAATGAAGAAAGACTGTGAATCGTGTGCAGAACGTTACGCACCGTTGCGCGTGGGGTCGCGTGCCCGAATGGAGGAGATGCGGTGCGAGTGAGCAGCGATCGACGTCGCCCCTCCCCTCCCCTCCCGCGCATCGCTTGCGCAACAGGGGCGTCACGCCACACCGCCCGCGCGACCGCAGCCGCCCCGCGCCGCGTCCCGCGCTGGGTCTCATCGCCGCCCCCACCCACCCACGCGCGCCTTCCCGGCTGCCCCGCCCCCTCCGCCCCTCAGCCGGGTGGCTTGCCCGCCCGCTTGCCCGCCCGCTTGCCCGCCCGCTTGCCCGCCCGCTTGCCCGCCCGCTTGCCCGCCCGCTTGCCCGCCCGCTTGCCCGCCCGCTTGCCCGCCCGCTTGCCCGCCCGCTTGCCCGCCCGCTTGCCCGCCCGCTTGCCCGCCCGCTTGCCCGCCCGCTTGCCCGCCCGCTGTCCGCACACGGGCTTCCAGGAAGTAAATTTTAAATTTGCCGGTTCTATAACGATGATTACTTGGTATTATTTAAAAACCCCAGGTTCTATTTCTAAAAAATATCCGTTACTATCTCTAAAATTACCTGGTTCTATCTATAAAATTGGTAGGTTCTGTCTCTAAAATAAGTAACACAGCCAATTCAATTCGTTAAGGTTTGTTTAAGAAAGAGTTATTTTACTGTGTCTATATTTTACTGTGTGACCTTGCATTGTGTGTGTATGTGTGTGTGCGTGTGTGCGCGCGCGGGCATGTGTGTGCGCGCGGGCGTGTGTGTGCGCGCGGGCGTGTGTGTGCGCGCGGGCGTGTGTGTGCGCGTGCACACACACGCCATAAGTGACAACTCTCTTTTGGCAATATTTTTTTCATTGTCTTACTTAAGCGAACGTAACTTAACGTCGTTATCACGGGAAGAGACGTATGCCTTTCCGAGCGGCTGCTGATTACGCAACGAGGTGTCTTATGCTTCCGGGCGTCCCATCGTTAACCAGCTGCCTGCTGTCTTGTTGCGCGGAGGTCACGAACAGAACGATTCACCTCTTTGGAACGAGGTCACGTCCCTCAGGAAAGTGGTTGAAATCGATGTAATTGGGTCATGTTATTCCAGGGATCGAGATGCGTGAATGTAATGCTATATTTTGATATAATTCTCAATTATTAAAGAATTAATAAGCATTAAATGCAAGTATCGGTTTTCTTACAATTATAACTATTGCCCATTCCAAATTTTGAATATTTTACTAATATAATCAATAGTTTACTAGTGCAATCTGTTCAAATCGTTTGAATGAGGGGATTACAAAAGCGAAGGTAGAAAGTCTCATGAATTTTATTAAGTTTGTTTAATTTAAACTTTTTTTGGTTTTTGCATTTTGACTTGTATGTAAGGAAAAAATGAATCCCTGATAGACACAAAATCCTCTCCACGGATTGAAACGTAGAAGGAAGTGACTTTCTTTAGCTGAAAATAAAGGGTCAGGTCCTCTTAATACAACAAAGTTGAGCATTATTTATGAAAGGTAAGGTGAATTGTGGTGTAGCTCCAGGAACCTTATGTGATGTATCTACTTCCACACTCGCTGTGTATCGCCGTTCCGAGTGCATGTTTTTAAACCGAAATCGTAGAAGAGAAACTCAAACAATTCCTGTGGGTCCATCGGGCATTCACTTCTGGCAAGTGAAGGGTATTTCCTACGCCACTTTCCAGAAGGACGGATCTCGATAAGAGAGCCACAGAAAACAAGGCCGCTGTGTTACTACAGGTGTTTTACAATTGCCATTCAATAGGCGAGTGAATGGAATAATTAACAATGAATTTAATGCCCAAGGGTTAATTTTAAGGGGGAATGATTCAGAAAGAAAACATGGCGTATAAGTTTGTGTCCTCCTCTCATTACTTGATTCAAATTTTATGATTCCTCTTTTCAATAATCTCACAATTATTTCTGATTCTCATAATTACACTGCAGTTCTGAAACTAAGTATAACTAAAGTGAAACTAAGTAAGTTAATTTTTAACTGCAATGGGACCTCAACTATACAGAGTTCGATTCCGGGTTATGTTTCATAATAGGAAATTATTATACGTGAATGAATAGGTGTGAAAAATGTGAGTGACAGAACTGTAACTGCGAATAAAAAAAATACATTTTTAAATTAATTAATTGATGTATAAATCAATCGTCAATTGATCGTGATCATGGGAACAAAAGAAAATAATTATGGAAAAAAATAAAAATAAAAACACTATTTATGCAAATATTATATGATGTACAAATCGATTTGAATTCCTTAATTTACCTTAATCAATACATTATACAAATAAAAATATTTTCATTATCGGGGGTTCCAATTTTCCTGTAATTCCTCCCCTACCATTATCCCAGATAATGGAGTTTCTTCGGTACCCGTATTCAAAACATTCTCCTAATATCTATCCTTTCAGAAACCTAAAAACAACAAGCTAAAACCTAGGAACGTAGTCCACTTCAGCGTGTATTTAATAGCCTCTCTTTCTTTTGAAAAACTTGTGCAACGACGTCCGTGTGCAATATACTCTAAAAACTAAAGAGCTATTGCTAGCCATGAAATTACTAAACACGAAAATATACACATACGCTCAAGGCTCTTCCTTTGTTCACCAACAGCATTGACGCAGTAGACACAGCGAGAACTCTGTGGTTTCACAGGTGCTCTGCTCTTACGTCAGTGTTTGTATCTGTGCGTCATTAACTTGTTTAAGTATTGGTCTTTGGCGAACAACAAGCGGTCGCGGGTTGATAAGGGAGGCAACTACTTGTGTGGCGCGGCGAAGTCGAATAACTAACTGTAACCACGCGTAACTTCTGCCCGTCTCCGTATGCGTGCTCGGATTCAAGGCCCCCGCCCACTTCGCGATACGTGCGAGCTGCTTATCCTCAGCCTCCTGGGTCTGTCTGCAGGCAATAACAAACGACCAGCGCGAGGGAGCACAAGACCTTGCATTGTGTAACTTGGAATGCTCGCGTACTGACGCTCCCGTTCTTATCGGCGACTTGATGGCCGAGGGGAGTTCAAAACTACCGTCTCGGGCTATAAACGTCGAGCTCTTACCTGAGAAAACCCTCTTAAAGAGTCTTTCTAGATTTTGTAAACGTGGCTTTTAACGTCCTAGTAACATTGTTTTTTACCGTCTAGTAAAGTTTTTCGGAACAATAATTAAAGCAGAAAAAATAGAAATACGGGCAGAATGTAATGTAAAAAAGCGTAATAAATAATAAATGAATTGAATCATATGTTCGCTAAAAAACACCAAAAGAATATTAATAATTAATAATTGGACGGTGTTATCAACACCACCTAGATATACTTTACAAGGCCTGAGCAGTCATTCAAGATGGCCGCCTGAAAAGGCCATACAAACTGAAATGCTAAGTCAAATTGTGGTTACCAGACAAAAATATTACACTATCAAATAAGAAGAAAAGAGGTTTACTTTCTTCAGCTGAAAGATTCTTCATAAAAACGTGTTCCTTTTCAGGCAAAAAAAGCTGCATGCACTTCTATTAATACTGTTATCACCATTTACAACGCACAGTACATGAAATCCTATCTGTTCTATTTTGAATACACTTTTTTTCAAAATATTTTGGAAGTCTTGATTTTAAATGTATCTCAACCATCGTGACAGGCACTAATTTATCACTATCACTTAATTTATAAAAGTGTTGGTTTCTTGTACGCTTCAAAAAATGTTCAATTTATTTCATTTGAGGTTCTAAACGAAATGAACACAATCTTATAACTGCATTAGGATGAGAAAATATTATAAACCCTAAATGTTTGAAATATTTATAAGAATACTAGCTGACCCGGCAAACGTTGTTTTGCCATATAAATTTATTCCTAGGATTATTTTAGCAGAAAAAAATGACTAATTGTCAGTGTTTGAGGATGTGGTATATACGACTTGAAGAGGCATGGAGCGCTGTGAACGATGATGGAATATAAAAATAACACAATACCTAACATTTTTAATTTATTGTAATTAATTTTTTGAAATGATATACATTGCTAATTATAATAATTTTACTAAAAAACATAGCAATCCCTCAACGCAATAGAGTGTACAATACTTTTTGTTATCCCATCTTTAGCTAACACAAATAAACTGAATGGTTTGCCCACTCGAGAACATGCCACGTGTAATTGATCGTGTGAAAAAATGGTGCGTTAAAAAATAAGCCACAGACATCGTTTGGTCTTGAGACTAATTGATAGTCATCGCAAATGCCAATCTTAACGGAAATTGAAGACGTTTAAATTGAATTGGCACATCTGTGGGTATAATAGGGATCCGTGGCAGTAATATATTATCACCTCTAAATTTGCCATTTAAAATGATGGCTTCGACGTTTTTCATTACAGCCCTTCAAATTAATCATAAATTATTTAAAAATTACACCGAAATAGAAAAATGATAATTGTAAAATTACGATTAACGCCCACACAATAAAAATAATGGCCGAAAATTGTAGTGTGTGAGAAACGGCTTATTGTGTGAGAGGTCTCATCCTTACTCCATTCTGCTCATTGGTTCAGAAGCAATGTTGCCAGACGTGAAACTTCCGATTGCGAAGTTTTAAGTTCAAAAATGCGGATTTCTTCTAATGAATGCAGATTTACTAATACAATTTAAAAATAGGGGAAAAATCAATAATTCATATATCGACATAGAATTCCGTGTTATTAATTAAATAAATGCGATATTGTCTCACTATATTTGTTCTATGTTTGTTCTCACTGTATATAATGTTGTCCATTCACCCACGAAATTAAAAATATAAAATATCAGTATTTTTGTTATAAATGTACTTTCCATTTATTTTTAATCTCAGTTTAATATGAAGCCGAGTAACGTAATTTTAACATTTTTAGTTTCAATATCCGGCAAAGTGCATCATTTCTCCGGCTTGAATAAACGCAGTAAGAATCTGAACAACGATCCGTATTCTTATTTGGCGTATTCGAAAACGACTAACCAACATGTTGTCACCTATTTTCCCTCTAAATCTCTAACAGTAAGACAATAAAGGACGGAGTTCACGACAACACCTTGGGGCTTGGTCATCAATTTTCGAATACGGGGATTGGATAAAGCCCTAATGATTGGTAGATGATTGGTGTTTTATTGCTTTCTACAGTAAGTAGAGTGAGAGCATTTTGAACAATCAAACTTTGTCAACCACAGTTAGCGAGATATCTAACAATCGTTGTAATAACTGAGGAAATGAAAAAAATGGATTTTAATCCACTGTCATGGAAATGCAGATATTTTTGGCATCCTCATCACTGAATGCGAATTAGGTGTTAATAATGCGGTATAAAATGCGGAAATGCCGTACATCTGGCAACACTGGTCCGAAGTGACGCCGGTAGACGCCTTGCGGGGATACTGATCAAGTGAAAATTACATCATTACATCATGTAAATCAATCAGGGTCTTCTTTACCTATTGTTGCACTAAATGGCAGTAAAACGAAAATCTATATATTAAAAGACGGCAGGAGCAAACAATTAACGATAATAAATAAATCTTCTCTAAAAACAATCATTTAAAAATTGTTATAAAATGCATGTACACATTTTTAAGTGTTCAACAATGAATCTGTTCCCCATTTTGTACATTCGAGAATTTAATATCAACTTCCGAAGGCTAACTTAACATTAATTTACTAAAGCTAATTTAACAATTCGCAGCAACAAACATCACAAATTATTAAAACAAAGTTCCCAGTCATATCTACCTATAGTCAAATAGTAATTGCTGTGCTTTTTTCCCCTGCTAATTATGTGTTGATATATTTGGCTCTAATGTGCTTAAGACTCCTCAAACCTAACCCAACAATGTATCGCGGAGACAAACATGTTTCTAGATGAGCCCGAGAGACGTTGTTCTGCCCCTAAATCTTTCTCCTTCCCCATCTCTCTTTCTCCGTCTCTCTCTTTACCCATCTCTGGCTTTCTCCGTCTTTCTCTCTCTCTCGTCTCTCTTTCTTTCTATCTCTCTCTTTCTCCGTCTCTCACTCTTTCTCCGTCTCTCACTCTTTCTCCGTCTCTCTCTCTTTGCCCGTCTCTCTCTTTGCCCGTCTCTGTCTTCCTTCGTCTCTGTCTTCCTTCGTCTCTGTCTTCCTTCGTCTCTGTCTTCCTTCGTCTCTGTCTTCCTTCGTCTCTGTCTTCCTTCGTCTCTGTCTTCCTTCGTCTCTGTCTTCCTTCGTCTATCTCTCTCTTTCTCCGTCTCTCTCTCTCTTTCTCCGTCTCTCTCTCTTTCACCGTCTCTCTCCGTGTTATTCACATTTAATAGCAGATTCTGCACATCCCTGAGCAGGTGCGTAATATGTTGAAACACCGTGTAGCGGGTGAAATACCGCCGTGTGAAATACCTACCGTGTGTAGCAGGTTGCCTAAAACGTTTAGTGCGAAAAATTAAAAAAAGTTGGGGTGGACCACCTTTATCACTAAGGGGTATAAAAATAGATAACAACCTATTCTCAGACCTACTGAATATACAGAATAAAATTTCATCAAAATCTGTCAAGCCGTTTCGAAGGAGTATGGTAACTAAAACTGTGACACGAGAATTTTATATATAAGATTGTTATATGGTATATTGCATGCAAGACAATATGAAAAAACATGAACTGTACTGATATGCTCTTCTTTTATTTGTAAGGAGTTTCATTTTTTCCAGCATAAAAACAACAGGTTTGTTAAATTGTGAATTTGTGATACTGATAAGAAGTAAGAGGTCTGATATTAACGCAAAACCATGCATTAATGAGGACTATTATAACTACTTGTATTAAAACATAACTTTAACCTAACATTTTCTAAAACACCATTAATTTCATTTGTATTACATACACTATCTGATATTGAAGTACCTCCAACTTGTAATATTTTTTTTAAAGTTATAAACACTGAGTTTCGATTCCTTATCCACCACAACTGAATTGATAATTTTAGAGGCACAATTACAATCAATATGTTGAAAAAGAGTACCGTCTCCCTTATTAATGATCGACTAATAATAGTCCAAAATAAGCAATTCCAATTTGCTTCTTAGTTCATCAAAAGTACTGAAAGATATTTTATTTAATCTTGCAATGTTTTCTTTGGCACTTTCTTCAATAGCAAGCAGACTCGCAATTTCGTTTTTTGAGAACTTCCCCGTAAGAAGTGCTTGGGCCATTGAAGTAAGCAGAACAATTGGGCAACAAAGAAGGCATAGCTCCACGGGACAGTCGTGTATGTTTTAAAGGAACACTGATTTTAGTTCATTATCACAATAGAATACTGAACTCTTCTCAATTTCCCATGTTCGCAAATACAATTCACGAGTCTGAAAGTAAACACTGAACTTAGCAACTTACACTCTTCACTTTTTATCATAATTCCCTCACTGGGGGACACAGTCCTTATTCAGCATGATTCTCACTGTTATCAACAACAGTCTACATCTACATAACCACAACTTTAAAGCTACAAGTACTATTCAACGTACACAACTGAATCATCTCAACTCGAACGAGTCGGCCTTTTGTAGCCGCCATATTGGCTTTGAAAAACTGCAGTGCGCAGGCCTTGTCTGTCTAGATGGTGTTGGTGTCATGCATCAACCGGCTAAGCGCCATTTTTGAAAAAAATGAGGTATGGACGCCATCACTTGCATTGGACCACGTACTAAGTGTACCCAACATTTTGGCGCCAAATCTGTAAAAATAACTTTATAATTAATGAAAACGCCGTCAGTCACATCAAGGATTTTATGTTTCGCAACAACCGACTATAAACCTAGATCTTCAAATCTGCTGTTCTTAATTTCATATTACGCAGGTAAGCGCCAGATATTCCACTCATGTTTGTGTAGTTTGGCGCTTCAATGAATGAAATAATTAAATTACAGTGTTTAGAGCTGAAACTGTAATAAAACCTTTGAACACGATTATCTCAAAACTTGTGTCGTCGCATAGCCGGTTGATGCATTACACCGTCCAATTAGTTATGTCTCGTCAGTTTATTAACTGAAGTGTATAAGTATTTTAACCAGAAGTAGTTGATGTTTAAAGTATCAATTATTAAATTGTTAAACAATGCTATCGGTATATCATGTGCGTGACAAAGATTGAAATCCATCCCCGATATTCTCTCTATGCCAAATCTAACATGCTTTCAGAGCCAATTGACCATCGTGACTGCCGGCGAGCTGTTAGAATTAATTGCGTTTTCCACGCCAGTCGTCGTCAGTTCCGATCATGGGGAGCAATTCACGTCGGGCGTAATGGCCGTCTAGATCTCTGGAAGCGAATCGCCTTCGGAGACTGCCTGCCGCCCATTGAGTGCGCAGATTCTTCGCGACTTTCACTGGCCAATCATTTCAAATCGAATCCCGGTTTAACGGCCCCGCGCGGCGCATCACGGAGTCTCCTCGTTCGAGGAAAGAGCCCCTCGGCCGCGCCGTGAAAGATTTAACGCCATTAGAGCCTCGGCATTTATGTGCGGCTCCTGCACCGCTTTCCCTTTGACTGACTTGCTTCGGTTGCCAGTGCCTTCCGCTTCGATTACCTTTCAATGGAGATTGTGTTACTTTCGGAAGAGAAGGCTCCCAAGATGTTTCTGGTCATGTTGTTCAGCGTCATCTTCGGGACGTTCCTAAATCATTTATCAAGTCGGAAAAGTGTGTATGTGGTTATCGCCTCAGTATTTGCGCACACGTATGTATTTGTACACTTCGCTAGCAAAGAGTTTCTAAACAAGCATAGAGTTTCTTCTAAGGATGCGAATTTCACTGATGGTAGCAATGAAATCAGGGACCGAATACCGAAATTGTAGCAGTAAAGGTATTTATACCGATATAGAAATACCTTTATCTCTATTATAACTTTATTCGAAATACCTTTAAAAATACGACGTAAAATTATCGATATTTGTAGAGGTATTTTACCTTTATCCGACGTCTATACCGGTAAAGTACCTCTTTTTAAAGGTATTATGCCAGTATCTTCTCATGAAAATTCCATTACTGGCGTTTTGGGGGAAATTATTGATTTTGCTGCTGAGATGGCTCAGAGGAACAAATATTGACACTGCAGAGTTTCTGACCGGGAGATCCTAAGTTTCTTGACTCGACGGTGGCGGTTTTTAGACACTAGCCATACTATTCTAGCTAGATCGAATTCTGCCTTCGGCTGGAAAAGAATTCTAGTGGTTGGTTTTTTTGAACGGTAGATTCCCATGGTTTCTCCGATCACTACCAGGCGAATGCCGGAGTAGTACTTTAAGAAACGGGCTACTGATCGCTCGGTATCTTCCTCTTCCCCACCCTTGCATCACTCACGCCTTACACTACCAGACATCTCGGAAGGCCACGCGGAGCCTAGAGTTTGTTCCGAGTTAAATTGCTCCCTACCCTGAAGGTGACAAATAAGTCGCATCTGCATTTCACATCCTAGCGGGAAAGAAATACCGGCTTCTGAGCATTCATTGATTGATAGGTTTGTTGATGAGTCCGACAGTTTCAGCGTCCCGTTTGTAGTGCATGTTTGATCTCTGTGTGTGGAGGTGTTCCTCCAACGCTAGATCGTGAGATCCGGCGCTGGCCTACATGTCGGCTTGCTAGGGATTTCCCTCCTCCATGAATCTCCCCTAGCGGGACACCGCCTCAGCCAAGTTCTTCAAGTAACTTTAAGTTCAGACAAGTGTGGTAGTGTAGTGCACGTGAGTGTGTGCAAGAAGAGAGAGATTGAAGCAAAGAAGAACAAGCGACAAGGAAATATCGCTTGCGGACCATGGTCGTTTGAAATGGTATTGCTGCGGCATTCGCCAGGAATTGATTAGGAAATCACGTAAAACTACCGATGAGAGCAGCCGGCCTCTAAAATTCTCCTCCAGACAGCGGCTCAATTCGATCTAAAATAAGCTAGTGTTAAAAATTACGTTAAAGCTTGTAGACCAATTGAAAATTGTAAAATTGTTCTTGATTGTCAGTGTATGTTTCTTAACAATAAAACTTATCCAATTTTATTGATGACAATCCTTTATTCTATTTTTAGTTTATATTCTTGTGTTCACTTGAGAGGTTGCCGTTGAGTTGACTATGTATCCTCGAGTGTTTGACGGTTAAAAATGGAACAGTTCCCTTTATTAAGGAGCCTGATGATGTAACTAAAACGAGTTACGAAACGTTGTGTTCTGTGTGCAAATAAGAACAATAAAGGATTGTCGTAAATAAAATTGGATAAGTTTTATTATTATTAAACATTATGTTACCGTTGGGATTCGTACCTTACAACGCCCCTGTCAGAGTTGCGTCAGAGACAGCGACATTGCTGGCTCTTAACTTGATTTGTTTTGGCTGTCTCTAAATTGACTTTTTCTAACTTTATTAAATTTTTACAATCGTGTAAAATGTTTATAAACGTATTAACAAGCAAATGACAAACACACTTTAAATCTTTTGAGTTATCCTGAATTATTCGAAAGCAGTAGATATTTGTTAAACCAGAATCGAATGATGAAGACTATTTCCAAAGAGAATCCCTATTTCGTATGAAGTACTTCCGTTCTTGGAACCGCCTTATCACTTACCACATTATTAAGAGTAGTGAGGACAGCGCTGCCGTTGCGTAGACCGCTTAGCTTCCGGAAGTCAGCGATTCGATCCACGAACGTCTACATTTCGGCTCTAAACATTGGGTTTTGTGCAAACAGAGGATAAAGCACTCGACATATTCGAGGCTATCAATGTCTTTTCGCAGTGAAATGTGAGCGACGGATGTTTGACCGTTGGCTCAACAAAATTTTCTGCCAAGTGCGCGTGTATGTATGTGTGTGTATATGTGTGTGTGTGTGTGGGGGGGGATTTAGAGAGACTCAAAGAGACAGGGAGGCAGAGGGAGAGAGCGGGAGAGAGAGAGAGTGGACGCCTAAGTAGGCGCGTGTGATCGTGCGCGCGCGTGTGTATGCCATGCGCGTGCGTGCACACGAGTGTGGGCGTGCGTCTTTGCATGAATTTCATTTCTAAATGAGAATTTCGCAAAATGATTAACGAAAGGAAGTTATTTTCTCTGTCTGGATGGTGTGAACGACTTTTTAAACATATCTTCGAATTTTATGTCGTATATTTGAACTTAAAACATACCCGTTATTGCTTGGACATCTATCACAATCGTGTTTTAGATAGCTGGCCTACATGGCTAAATCCCGTTGCCAGGATTTTTGCGTAGATTGATTGGTCGTTAGTGATTCTGGGCGCGTCACGTGCTAATGTCGTTTAGTCCCGTAAGTGTAGCACATGTTTTTTCTTCTGGTGGTGGCAGTGATCTTCCCCTGCTGGATGGCGAGATCCGGCGGCGATGTATCGTCGGCTAGCGAGGTTTTCCTCAGCCAGGCATCTCCCACCAGTCGGGGAAATCCGGAGTTCGATACTCGGGGGTGGAGGGGGGGAAATCCCATCAGCCCCAGCCGGGACAAGCTCTATGCTCCCGACCGATCTCCCGGCACGTATGGTGGTAGTGTAGTGCACCTTAGTGTAAGGGGTGAGGCTAGGACAACGAAGTGAAAGAGGAAGGAATGATCGCCCGCGGTCCGTGGCCCGTTTGTTAAGGGCACTGCTCCGGTACGTACTTCACCTATCCAAGCTACTTTGGGTTGGTTAATTTGTACTTGATGTGGCTAGAGTCACAAGTAGTATTGAGGATTAAGATTCAATGTTCATATTAATTTAAATTCTCAATAGAGCAACATAGTTATACGAGTAATGAATATCAATAATTTTGCACTACGTAACAGTTGTGTTGATTAGCGACTTTACATTGTTTTTTCCTGTAAGTCAGTCATAAGCTGTATCTAAAGGTACTTTTATGTTAAATAAAATAAGCTGTAACTGCATTTGATGATTTCGATCTACTCTGACAAGTAGTCTTCGACGATGTGTCTACTTCTCACTTTATCCACCCATTCTGTATAATGAGAACATTAACCTGCTAATTCGCGAATAAGCCAGATTCGGACCATGGCCACAATAGATACAGTGCAAGCTTTTTAAGTTAAAAAATCTTTGATTGAATGACAGACTTTTGAGGCTTTAGTTAACTGTTTCAAAGTGAATTAAAATGTATAATGCAGTGTGTGAAGGGAATACAAAAATAGGTCTTGCGAAATTCTAATAATGAAGTTAATATCGCACATTGATTTGAGAGTTGAGACAGAATATACGGTGAAGGCATGAAAGTAGAAAAAGACACAAGATTTTTTTTATTTATTTATTTACGTCAAAAACAGTTTAAAACTGTGTGTGACGAGCTATGGGGAGAAGTGAAGTTTGTGTATGTTTTCATAATTCTGTGATCTATATCCTAAACCATATTCTAGTCGAATTTTGAATACAGAAAAAAGAGCGTTCTTTTCAAGTTTTGTTGACAAAAATATTCGCTCCTATATAATAAAATATATTTTCAAAGGTAAATTAGCTATAAATTTGTGCCCTTGACCCTCATCATGTTCTTCATGAAAGAACAATACTTTTTGTCGCGACAATATGGAAAACAATAATTTGAATAATTATATTTCCCACTGAAATTCAGAAGACGTGCACAAATAATGAAGTTACATTTTTATCTTGCGACAAGATAAAAATATTTCTACAAGCGTAGCGACTTCTTTTCTCTTGGTATCATTATATCTATATTTTTTCTTCGCAAAAGCCTATTAGTGCAGGTAAATTCTATAAATAACTTAGTTGATGGAACCGAAAAAGAAGAGAAACGAGCAATGCCATTAGTGCAACGAGACGTTCAAGAATTGAAGGGGATTGTAAGGGGTGTATTGTTCGAGGCGACTTTTAATTAATACTCGTAAATATATATATAGATGTGTGTGTGTGTGTTCAATTCAAAGTAAATAAAATGCTTTTGTAAAGAAAACACAAGTCAATCAGACAGTACAGTTAAAGTTTCCTCTCCCTCAATAGAACAATTGCGGTTGCACTATAGCGATTCTTCAATAGATTGAAGAATAACAATCGAATCTCGAAAAAGGTAGTTCCCAAGTTAGCTCTTGTGTTTCGTGTGCGCTAATCTGATTTGCGGATCACAGACAAGTGAGAACGCACTATCTGCACAAAAGTTTGAGGGTTTTCCCCTTGTCATATTGAAGTTTTGCTTATCACCTTTGTGTCACGGCGCAAAAGTCAAGTCTATTATAACTGCTTACTCTGAAAAGGATGTAGTGGAAGTCGCAGTTTGCCTTTCGTCATCCATTGCTGGGAAGTGTCCTTTCTCTAGAAAAAAATCTACTACTTTCTTGAACCCATTACCAGACATTTTTCTCGCAGATACATTTTTTAAAAAAGGTTCTTAAATTTCAAAACTTAATAAAACCTGTAAAAATATTTTAAAGTTTCTATTGACATAGGTAATATTTGCCGTCGTGATGTTAAAAGTTTCAAAAGACTACTATTCACTTCAGGCATTACAGAGGAAAGAGAATATCAGAAAAAGATAGTCTCATAAGTCTGTCAATCTGTCCGTCTGTGAATCACCTAAACCATTCGTAGGATTTTTTCCAAAATGAATATCTCTCGGTCAATCTGTCTCGACTCGAAGCCATGTAATTTTGAAAAGAATTCTCGAAATTTGGGGATACTTTACATGGAGTCCTTGGGACGTCTTAAAATGTTCTCAAAAATGGCTCTAATTTTTTCTTTCTTATGTCATGACGCAATTAATTCTTTCTTGTAAGAATGGAGTAAAACAACACTTGTAAAGATGACAGAGGTCTGATTTTCACTGTTATCCTTGAAATTTTGAGAAATGCCAGAGTTTCAATTTTGGGCCCATTCATTCATTTGTGGTAATGAAGGTAGAAATGTTTGGTATTATCTGTAACATGTTGATTTGTGAGTATATGTGCTTTAAACTATTTCTAATGAAGTTTCTCAAACTACAAATTTTTATGTGAAAAAGAGCTCAAAATTCCGTATGTCGATGATTTTTGATAAAAGACCATTTCTTCGATTTAAATATTACATAAAAGTAAATTAAACCATTGTGTTAACAGGTATGTACTGTAAATATTATGCTCTTTAGCATTTTTATGCAATTAGTTAATTTTGAGAAAATTGATGATTACCGAGTGCGTTATTGCTAGATTAACTTTGTTTGCATTGTTATAATGGAAGCGAATTGTTTCAGTATCGTTCATATACTTAGATTCAATTATATAAAGATCCTTAAAGGCCGTGAAAGCATAAAAAGGTCAATTTTATTATTATTATTATTATTATTATTATTATTATTATTATTATTATTTCGATCAAATCATTATTTTGTTGCAAAATCGTAACTCAATTACCAAAAGTACGGTCAAGAGATTCAGCCTTGCGGGACGGGGATTAGGGGGCAGACGAGCCCAAATGGAGCTCATTTGGACTCACAAGTACGTGGGTTCTAAGGCTGTGAGTTCGGAATCCGCGTAAGGAATGAATGTCGCAAGTTGTGTTTGTAGCATTGGGGCATTCTGAGTCCCTCCTGTATTACAACTAACAACTACAATTGAATACTTCCATAATATATTGGGTTGACAGGCAATGTTTTTTGCAATCTGTGTAATTGAAGAACTGGATCCCTACACCCAGAACAATGGCACCGAAATGGGGTCAAGGGTGCCAAACATGTAAAGGTACAGGTCCCACATGAGCTACATGATAGAGATTTTGCACACTTGCGCTTGGGCATTAGCGGACCCGGTTATTGCCACGTGACGTCTGAAACCAATCACAGTCTCTGTAGCAAACATAAACGTTAACTGGGCTCGGTTCAGTAAGCGAGGCTTCATAACGAGTACCGAATTGTTTGCCTGTTACTGTTTTGCATTCTTAGTGTACAAATAATGCGGATAAAAGCAGACTGTGGTTTTCTGCAAAGCATGATGTATGCCATTGAAGGAAGTATTGCCTTCTGGAAGCCAGTGAGAAGGAATATTGAAATTCTTGTGGTTTCGCAAATGGGGGAGCCTTTATAATTCCAGGTCGATTTGGTTCTAAAATATCGTGCAGATTTGCGTTTTCTACATCGTCCATTTCAATATTTCCAAGTACACAAGCTTCAGTTATAGCTTCCGTAGCAGGGAGCAGCAAATCCACAGAGTAAAAACAAGTGATCACCTGGCCACACTTTGCAATCGCTTCTCGGTTAGTGTTGTTTTCTCGAAAACAAAAGTACTACGATGTAAGTGATTGAAGTACCAAATCGAAACCACAGTATACAACACAGAAAAATCAATAAACGAAATCGGAAAGGCCCCAAACTTATGTGTAACTTAATACTGTTGCTACCAGATATCAGCACCTTATCATTGTAACCGTTATGCAAAATCTCTCTCTGAGCTTCACACAATATTTGATGTTACATTAATCATAACCGTTCACGTTAGCCGTTTCTGTTAATTGCAAAAACTCTCTTATTTTGGTGGAGCGCAAAGTTACTCTTCACTGTGAATGTTCCCACTGCAAAAGGCCCTGGAAGGTCTTTTACGCGTTGCTAGAGAGGGCGGGGGAAATCGAAAAGTTAGCTCAGACCCAAGAGAAAAGAAAATTAACTAGTATGAGAAAGTCTGTGCCATTCTGTAACACCACTAATTATTGAATCTCTCCATTTATAGCCTCTCATTCGGAGAACGATTTATTGCCGGCTTGACCGTGACATGCCTGGCTGTCCTTTGTGTTGGTTTGCGGCAGTAATTCTGTCATGAACGGTCATAAAACGATTTTGCTGTGACATTGGTGATCAGTGTCGTGCGTCGTTGTAACCTTGGGTGAAGTTGCCAGAAAGCTATAAAAGACGAAGTCTGAAAGAATAGTCTGAAACAATTGCTAATATAAATATTGTTTAATTAATTTTAACAGATAAATTAAATATTGTTTATTTAATTTTTATTGTTTAATTAAATTTGGTACAGACGTAATTTATAAAATATTTGTTTAAGTAATTAATTATTAAATAATACATTACATATTTTAATATTATAATTAATATATTACAACGTGATATTAATAATTAAACTGCATTTAAAAACAAGGGATTAAAAATTAACGTTGAAAATCAATATACAATCTGTAATAATAAGATTTTTTACACGATTTACTTTTAAATTACTTTTCAAAGATAAGTTATCTCTTTTAACCACTCCACATAATCTGACTCAAGTTTTTTCCAAATTTATTCATGACCAACTAACTGATGTTGTACTATATGGAACATACTAGGTATCCCCAAAAAATATGGAGTTTAATACCTTCCACTGCCAAATAAAAATCAGTTCTCAAGACAAGACTCCAGTAACCTCTTACATTGTGTAGCTAGTGGGTCGCAGTACAGTTCGAGAACAAAGGCGTAAATGGAATGAACGGTGTCGGAGTTTGGCGAGCGAGGACGGTCAACAGCTTACATTTTGACGACGGAACCGCTAGAAGAGTCGCTGCGCAACGGACACAATTCATACGCTTGTTTTCTTCTAAATCTGGTGTTTTCCTTATTTTCTATTTCTGTCAAATTTCATGTCGTCTTCCTCTTGATCTACTTTCTCTTCCTCCTACTTCTCCCCTTGTACTATTTTCTTTCTATTCTTCTTTCTATTCTTCTTTCTACTCTCCTATTCTTTTTTATTCTTTTTATCCTCTTCTCCTACCTTCTCTTCTCCTTCCTCCTCTTCTTTTCTTCTCTATCCTCTTCTTTTTCTACATTTTCTTTGAACTTTCTTTCCTACCATATCTTTACCACACACACGTGTAAAACAGACTTGATTAGCTGCTGAATGAATCACTCTGACTTTCGTTCCTTAGATATCTCTCTCCACTGATATTCTTTCTTCACCATGGATAACAAGAAAGGCATTTAAGAACAGAAAACGCAGTAGCGAACATATGAATATTTTTCGAAATCGTTCAAAAGAATTGGAGCGCGAAAAGAAAATTGCTCAGGAGGCATATTTAAAAAGTATCCTAGATGGAAAGGGAAATAACTGGACAGGTTTTTATAAATATGTTCGTAGAAGGAAAGGAAATAAAGAGGACATCCCAGTTATTCGCGAAAATGGAAACACGCTAATTACTGACAATCGGACAAAAGCGGATGCATTTAATAAGTATTTCAGTTCAGTTTTCAAAAATAGTACGGACCATCCATTTATTCAAGTGTCTTCGGTTGCGAATCAGTTTAATATTGAAGTAAACGCTCTATGGAATAAAGTAAAGTCTATGAAAAATGGTAAGTCAAAGGGTCCAGACGACATTTCTACGGATTTAATTAAACTAGGAGGAAAGGCAATATTACCGTACCTAATTAGAATTTTTCACGTGTCTTTGAATAATTCAAAAGTACCTGAAGATTGGAAATTAGCTTTTGTCGTACCAATTTTTAAAAGTGGTGACAAAACCAAATTATGCAATTATAGGCCGGTAAGTCTTACGTCAGTGGTCTGCAAGCTTATGGAGCATCTAGTTGGAAGTTACATTAAGAAAGAATGGGAAATTAAAAAATGGCTCTACGATGGGCAACACGGGTTCAGGAGTGGTTACTCATGCGAAAGTCAGGTAGTCACGCTATTTCAGGATCTAACGGATGAAATTGACGCGGGCGGGAGAGTAGACGCAGTAGTTATAGATTTTGCCAAAGCGTTTGATGTCGTTCCACACGATCGGCTTGTACAGAAATTAATGAATTCAGGCATAGATCCCAGGGTGGTGGCGTGGATTAGCGAATTTCTGCGAGATAGAAAACAGAAAGTCCGAATTGGGCAAGAGTTATCTTCCGGGGCAAGCGTTACGTCAGGAATACCGCAGGGGAGTGTCATTGGACCCCTTCTATTTCTAGCCTTCGTCAATGATCTGCCGGCGCAATTAACCTCAAATGTTCGGCTATTTGCAGACGATTGCATAATATATCGTAGTATTAATTCGGAAAGAGATGAAGAAATTCTGCAACGTGATCTTGAGGCGTTATATTACTGGGCGGAAAATAATGGAATGTCCATAAATAGCTCTAAAAGTAAATCCATCACTTTTGGCAGAGGTCGTAATTACAGTGAAACAAATTATCGTTTAAATAATGACATTATTCCGAGAGTTTCCTCGTGCAAGTACCTAGGAATTCATTTCGATAGTAAATTAAGTTGGAAAAAAACACGTAGATTTTGTTGTAGGAAAAGCCTGGAGATCTCTTCACTTTGTAATGCGCATCCTAAAAAAGAGTACCGCAAACGCGAGGGAAATTGCTTATTTATCACTTGTTCGTCCGATAATGGAATATGGAACAATTTGTTGGGATCCGCACAAAATTATGCAGTGTAAACACTTGGAAAGGATTCAGCATAGGGCAGCTAAATTTACTTTCAGGGACAAGAAAACGGCAGGGTGGGATTCACTCAAAAACAGGCGATCAGTAGCAAGACTCTGCGCCTTGTATAAAGCTTATAATGGTCATCCAGCTTGGAAAGAAATTAATCGGCGGCTATGTATTCCTACATACATCAGTAGAGTGGATCACAGGCACAAAATAAATTTAAGACAGCAGAGAACGAATGTCGGGAAATTTTCTTTTACAAATCGAACGATTACGGAATGGAATAGATTGCCTGCAAAAACCTTTGAACCCTTTCCTCAAAGTGTTCAACAGTTTAGGAAATTAATTTAGGGTATTATTAAGTAAATGAGGGAGAATAGTGAGTTATATAGCGATGCATAAGTGTTCTATTGTGAAGTGAGGTGTCGTGCAGTGTATAGCAGAGAAATGAAGAAGCAAATGTTTTCAGGTCTTAGTGAAGTGAAGTGCAGTGAAGTGCAGTGAAGTGCAGTGTGATCCGGATTGTATAAACATTCAGTGCGGAGTTAGAGTATAGAAGTTTGTTTGTTTGTTTGTTTTCTTCTCTCTCTTTCTTTTTTTTCTTTCTTTTTATTTTCTCTCTTAATGTAATTTATTATTTAATGACTGTGTATTTTTATGTTTTTGTAATTAACTGCCACCGGGTTATACCCATTTGCAGTTTAAATAAATCTATCTATCTATCTATGTCGACTTGCAATATTAGGTTTGTATTTGTGAATGTAAAGATGAAAGCAGCATTTATTGTGCGCACAAATAGATGTGAAGTTAACTCAAAATGTTTGTTGAAACAATGGGAAGTTGTGAAGAAAAATTCTATAAACAGTATTTTCAAAAGAACAGAAGAAAATTGTTTCATTAATATTGATATCATTTTACACTACTCTTATGCAACTCGAGCTGTTCGCAAAATAATTCGTATACATTTTCAGTACATTCCTGATGGGCTCGGCTATCATACGGATGTCGTAAGTTGAAAGTTACGTTTCATATAGAATGGGAAGATTATTATTTCCAGTATACTTTATCATCATCTCACGATACACGAGACCACTTTCACTCATGACTATTAAGCGTCTGTAATACTAGCATTACATAGGCTGTTATAATGTGACCCTTACAAATCTCTGAGATCTGCAATTAGAGCGACAGGAATCCGCTTATATCGCTGCAGGTAGCCTCAATAGATGCAATCCGAGAAAATAAGGACTTTCCCCGCCCCGCCCCGGCGCGCCCCGCTCCGCCCCGCTCCGCCCCGCTCCGCCCCGCTCCGCCCCGCTCCGCCCCGCTCCGCCCCGCTCCGCCCCGCTCCGCCCCGCTCCGCCCCGCTCCGCCCCGCACCGCCCCGCTCCGCCCCGCTCCGCCCCGCTCCGCCCCGCTCCGCTCCGCCCCGCTCCGCCCCGCTCCGCTCCGCCCCGCTCCGCTCCGCCCCGTTACGCCCCGCTCCGCTCCGCCCCGCTACGCTCCGCCCCGCTCCGCCCCGCTCCGCCCCGCCCTACCCCACTCGTGTTTTATCCGTGGTTTCTCCGATCAACACCAGGCGAATGCCAGGATAGTGCCCTAACAAATGAGTCGCGGACCGCGCGCCATCTTTTCTTCCTTTTCTTTGTCCTATCCCAACCCATACTTACACACACACATATTGCACTACACTACCACACATGCCGGGAGACCGGTAGGGAGCTTAGAGCTTGTGCCGGCTGGGGCGGTACCCCGATGGTGGGAGATACCTGGTAGAAGGAAAACCCCGCTCGCCGCCGGTAGGTCGCCGCCGGGTCTCACCATCCATCGCGAGATCACCCCAAGCCCCAAGCAAAAAGCATGCACTGCACTTACGGGAATAATGACCTTAGCTGTTGACGCGCCCGGCATCATCAATAAATCAATCAATCAACCTGTTGGCCTCGCTCGTTTCCAATCTTCCTTTCCTCGGCCCCCCAATCCGTCCAGCCCAATCCCGCGATCAGCGCTCGCCTTCGCCGCCATCCGGCGCCCGCGAGGTGAGCGGCGCGGCGCGGCGCCCCGGTTGAGGCAAGCACCTGCTCCGCGAAGGCGGGTCGGCGGCGGCGGCGGCGGCGGCGACAGGAAACGCGCGACGGGACAGCGCGCCAGCGGGCAGCGGTCCCGCGCAACGCAGCGCAGCCCGCGCGCGCGACCCGGATATCCTGCGCGCCGACCACAGCGCCGCCAGCGGCACTTACGAGCAGCAGCCCGTCATCCGCACGTCTGGGAGGTTACACCTGAGAGGTTATATATACGTATATATATAAAAAGGTTTATTCTACAATTGGGCTGGTGTTGCCCGGTGGCAGAATACAGAAACATAAAAGTACATTTAGAATTACAAAACACAATTAACAATAAAAACAATATATAAAAAATCAATATAAAAAACAAATTATCTTCATTACCTAGAACATGCAAATGCATTTCCATACATATACAACAAATGAAACTACATATATACTAACATTTAAGAAAAATAAACTGACATATTACACGAACATTCATACATACAAACATACAAGCTTACATACATATCATATAAAGACATAGGAACACTCCCATACACACCATCCTGCACGTATTCACTCACAATCATATTCAGACAAATATGGATAAACATTTTTACCTACAACATAATAATATACAATACTAAATAATAATTTTTACATTTCTAACACGTAAAACACTCGTTAACATAAATCAATAAATACCAACTTTTGTCAGAATAGCCAATAAAAGACGCTTTACACAGGATGTCCCACCAACTATGGACCACCCTCATAACTTTTAAAGAGTTCAGGATATCGAAATGCAGTTTTCACTCAATAATGCGGAATCATGGGGCAAGTAACATGCCGTAGAGAAATTGTCTAAAACATTTTTAGTTTTCGAGAAATTTAATCATCTTTGATTTTTTAAATGGAATGATATATTTTTCTCACCAGCGATCGATAGATCATGGAAAGACGAATAAAATGATGTATCATATGCTAATATTTTGATAGTAATTTGAGTATAAAATTAGACTTTCTGATATATGATTTTGAATTAAACGGACAATATTTCGTGTTGCAGCCCCTGCAACTCTCGCCTTCGGGCAAAATGGCCTTCGCGGCGTCAAGACTGTTGCGTGGGGAGAGGAGACTGAGAGAGGTGGCAATGGGGGATAAGAGGCCTAACTACAGCAATCCAATGTCTTGACACAAAGGTCACACTAAGAAACACCAATTTTAACGATCAGAATGAGATTTTTTCCATTGATTTATCTGCATTTCACTTGTCTTCTTTAATAATAAATATCATTTTCAAACTTGACAAAAATCCAATCACCGTCTCTTCGTAGGTAAATTAAATTTTTAATTAAGATGATCATTCGTTCACTTCGCAACCATACCTCTACTACGGGTTCATAAATGGAAAAGAAAACAGTACACTTCCATTTTCTGCGGTGGATTTTTAAGTGTGAAGCAGCACGTGGTGTTATGAAGTGAGAAACTCTGCAATCAGTATTAGCAGTCGTGACTGCAGATGTGCATTTGTGTTAAAGTTTAGTAAATTTACACGACAGTCTGTCAAGAGTGTTTCAAAATTTGTATTTCTTTATTCTTTTGCTAGTGTTTAAAGAAGGAGTTTATTAAGAGTAAATAATACAAGAAAATGTCTACCTATCTATTATTTGATGAATTAATCAAGATATTACAATAAGAAACTTCCCATTCATAAGCATTCATTCCCTTCCCATGTTTTAAAATGACAGCTTGTTTCTGCCATAACACACTTAGCTCGGTTTTCGATTTTCGTAAGTTTGACCTTTAATATTATCGACCTTCCGCTACAAATTAGTTTTATTTTGTTCTTTTCGATGATCCTTGCTTTGGAATTTAAGTAGAAGAAAAGTTCAATTCATATGAACAAATGGGAAAAAGTCTCTCATTCTGATCGTTAATATTGAGGTTTGTTCATATGATCTTCGTGACAAGACCATGAATTGCTGTAGTTCCGCCCCTATCCTTCACGGCCACCCTTCTCACACTCCCTGTCTCCACGAAACAGTCTCGACGCCGGGAAGGCCACCTTAGCAAACGCGACTGCAAGGGCTGCAAACGCAAATGCAAGGGCTGCTACAAGAAAGGACCGTTTACTTAAAAATCACATATAAGAAAATCTAATTTTATTCTAAAATTACTACTAAAATACTAGCATATGATACATCATTTTATTCCTCTTTTCATGGTCTATCCATTGGTGGTGAAAGAAATATATATATTTCCATTTAAAAAATCAAAGATGATTCAATTCTTTTAAAACTAAAAATATTATAGTCAATTTCTGTACGGCATATTACATGCCCCACGATTCCGCATTGTTAAGCGAAAACTGCATTGCGGTATCCTGAACCGTTTAGAAGTTATGGGGGTGGTCCATAGTTGGTGGGACACTCTGTATTAGCGAAATAAACAGAACGAAATGAAATCACTGACAAATATACCTGAGAACGGATTCTTGCGTGATGGCGGAAATGAGTGAATGGCCCGAACTGAAAATATGGTGCAGACGGTGATCATGAGTGAATGGTGAAGGACGAATGGTTGTGATTGGGACGATGGTTCAGATGGAATCCGTGGTGGTGCGAGAAGCCCACGTTCCTGTTGTGGAACGCTGGGCCATGACCTTTGGTTCCGCATTTTCCAACGTGCGAGAAGCTCCAAGCACCTGGCGGCCGAAGCATGCTCGGTTCTAGAGCAATAATTGTAAAGTCTATCACTGTTTTATTAAAACTTTTATGATTTTTAATATTATTAATATTATGATTGTTAATATTATTAATGTTATGATTTGTAATATTAGTGTATTGTTTTAATTAACACGTACAATATTTCCAACAATTGAGGCACTCTTTTCTCACTAGAACAGCATCTCCGAAAGTCAGACCATAGAACATCCCTCATTCGCTTTCACCTTCTACAGTGCTTCCAATTTTTGCGTTTGCGCAATCAACATGGCTGGCACTGACTCCATCATGACGCTAGCGGGTCCGCACCCTCTCTTACAAATTCTTCAGGTATTTACTGAACTAGTATTTGTAGATTTCTACTGAGATTACAGGTTTCTACAAAAACAGTATCGACTCTTACTTTTATGCATGAATGTGTGGTCAATAAGAGGGTCAAGGATGAAAAGGAAAGAGATCTCCGTGGTATCAAGGACACTAAGCTGATGTTTAAGTGGCATAAGCAAATAAAGAAAACTCGGTTGAAGCATTCATCCAATATGACGCGCTCGAAGCATGCAAATGAATTCTCACACTGGTGAACGTCTTAAAAGCAATGGATCCTCCACTGCATTGTAAGTAGCACTCCAATGTTATTGACCGACTTTACTACGAATACATTTCGAATCTGAATATTGTTGATGTTCCATCTTTTAATGGATCCATCATTTAAGTGACAGTTAAGAAAATCAATCTTCATTACGAAGAACAAATAATGGAGAAAATATATTCTTGCCATTACTCTTCTTTATTTAATATGATAATTTATATTTATAACAACTTTTTAATCTTTTGGATTGCGAATTGCCCATTACTTAAATTTGTTTCCTGTCTTATCTTATTTTCGTATTTAATATACTTTTAGGAAACGAAGTTAGTTCCCTAATTTGACGTTTGAAACCATTCTAATAATGTAATTTCTTCTAATTAAATATTAAAGTATCGCTGTTGTTAAACAGCCATTTTTTAAAACTTTCTATGCCATCAACTTTGCGCCTTGGTGAACAGGGAACATGCAAATTCACTAAATTAAGCGGAAACAGTTTTCAATTTCACCGATCCTTTAAAAAATCTTCAGCCCATTAGGGGTCATCCATAAACTACGTGAAGCTAAAGGGGGGGGAGGGGGTCTGAGGCAGCGTTACGCTGCTTTACATAGAGGCAGGGAAGTGCGTTACCAGGGAGGAGGAGGTATTGAAAATACTCGAAATTTGCGTTACATAATTTATGGACGGCCCCTTTTAGGATCATATAATTATTACCCCGATTACTTCATAAAAGTTTTTCATACAACTAATGATATCTAGAATTATCTCAACATTTTCTGTAGTATTCGATTGTATTTCAATACTTTTTGTCGCAATCTGCATTTTAATTTATCTGAAAAACTATGATCGATGGTTTAGTCAGAATTCGCAACTGCTTCCTCGTATAAACCTTAGGTGTGAATTCGCTCGTGAGGCCGTACGTGCTCACGAGGCAGGGCCGCGGAGCGCCCCAGAGGAGCGGCACTGGGCGATCGCCCGCTGCCGAGGCCGCGCCGCGCCGTCGCGCTCCGCCGCCCAAATTACGAACGCCGTGCGGCGCCGCGGGCGCGGCTGACGACCGGAGGCGCCCGCACCACGCGCCTACCGCCTGCAACTGCGCCTCCGTCTCCGGCTCCGGCTCCGGCTCCGGCTCCGCCACCGCCTCCGCCTTCGCCTCCATCTCTCCCTTCGCCTCCACCTTTGCCTCGGCCTCCGCCTTCGACTCCACCTCCGCCCTCGCTTCGGCCTCCGCCTTCCCCTCCGCCTTCCCCTCCTCCTTCCCCTCCGCCTTTGCCTCGGCCTCCGCCCTCAACTCCACCTCCGCCTTCGACTCCACCTCCGCCTTCGCTTCGCTCTCCGCTTTCGGCTAGCCTCAGCCTCAGCCTCCGCCTTCGTCTCCACCTCCGTCTCCGCCACCGGCACCGCCACCGCTTCCGCCTCCGACTTCGGCTCAGCCTCCGCCACCGCCTCCGCTTTCGCCTCCATCTCTGCCTTCGCCTCCACCTTTGCCTCGGCCTCCGCCTTCAACTCCACCTCCGCCTTCGACTCCATCTCCGCCCTCACTTCGGCCTCCGCCTTCGCCTCAGCCTTTGCCTTCGCCGCCGCTGCCGCCGCCGCCGCCTCCGCCTCCACCTCCGGCTTCAGACATGATTTCACCCCTACTCTCTTCACCTTTGTCCCCACCTTCGAATATCCCTCCGAATCCACCCCGCCTTGATCTCCATCGTCTTCCGCTCTACCAGCGCCTCCGCCTCCGGCACCAAGTCCGTCTTCACTTCCACTTCCGCCTCCGTCTTCATCTCCACCGTCCTCTTCACCTCCACCACCGCCTCCGCCTTCGCCTCTGCTGCCACTTCTGTCGCCGAGGAGCGTCGCCGATGCCGACTCCTCCGCTTCCACTTCCACTTTCGACTTCGCCTTCTCCTCTGCTTCCACCTTCGCTTCTAGCACCGTGTCCCCTCCATCGTTTCCTCCGCCTCGGCCTCCGTCCGCACCCGCCTCCGCCGCCGGAGAACAAGGCGCGATCGCGGACACGTACGCGGTCACGGGCGCGGTGGGCCGCAGGCCAAGCGATCGCGCCGGTGCGCGTTCCAAGGGGCCAGGAAGCGGGAACGGGCTCAATTTGTGTTTCGCCCGAAAGCAAAACGTTGAACCTTCTTAACACTCCATTAATTTTCATGGTCGATCGTAATATTTCTTAAGGGTAAGTTTTTCATTGTAACGGAGAGTTTCTTTGACTTATCCCAAGCTGCTTAATGGTATATTAAATATTTAAAAATTAATTATTAATTTATATATTATTTATATGTAATTTATATGTAATTTATATATTATTTATATGTAATTTATATGTAATTTATATATTATTTATATGTAATTTATATGTAATTTATATATTATTTATATATTATTAATTTAATAATTAAATTATTAAATAAAAGATAATGTGAGGGCGTATTCCCTTCATTAATCTTATCGTAAGTTCTTACGCAAATTAAAAGCATTCTTTTCCACTGAATAATTTTATTAGTCAATGATCAGAATTCAAGATGTTGTTGCGAACCGATTCATGCGAGTGGTTTGCCAATCGTCTTGTTCTTGTTGAAAATTGTGGTCAATAATTTTTCATGTTATTCTTTTGTCTTAGCTACTAAGTGTTTACATAGTAAAGGGGAATAATTGTAATTCTGCGGAGGAAAGTGGCGATTTTTCGTCAGAAAAACTCGTTTTTGGGGGCCTTAACATCGATAAATCTTGATTCTTTGTAGAAAATTACTTCCTCTAACAGTTGTGTAGACAGAATCCTCTTTTTTTGTTTTTGGATCATGATACATAAAAATTTTGTTTACGGCAGAACTGTCTGCCTGACTGTGTCTGTAACTGGAGCTGTATATCCGTTCTGGCGCGACATCGGTAGGAGTACCGTTGTCCCTGTTGGCGCTTTCGCCAGAGTCCCTGCCACTGCCGCTACACCTATTAACAAAGTCAATATTTTTTTCTCTTTAGACCAGTGTTATGAAGGTCGATGCCACGAGCGGGAGTTCGTGGCACGACTGCCACGACGAAATCACCCCTCCAAGCAGTTCATCACCTCGCCACCAGAGACAACGACATCACTAATGTAAAACGGCAGGATTACTACTAATATTCCCTTTCCCAACGCTAGTTGCGCAGAGAACCTCGTGGCAAGCTACGGTGCCACGATGCGTGCCAATGCCACCAGTGGAAGGCCTTGACACCACTGCTTTAGACACCCACTTACGGTGAACCCATCCAATTCCAGGATGACTGGTATCAAGAAACAAAGCAAGGGAGTATGAAGCAATGAAATGTAAAGTATTTACATCGTCAAACCATGAAACTAAATTCATATTATGTTCATTATCAGGGCGAAGGGGCAGAAATGGTTGGTAAGTAGATAATGGAGACTGTCGGAAAGTCAAATTTGCAAATTAAAACTTCCCAATACATTGGCTATCTCCAGACCTATCCCTTGTGTTTAATTTTATTGATTCACGCGTTGTAACACAACATTGAATAAATCTTAATTTCATGCAAATTTAAAATGCGACATTCGCGAAGATAATAATTTCTACAAAATTATAACATCCTTTTACCCGCTCGTAACAGAAGTTAAGTTTTTGGTTTAAAAAAATCTTGAGTAATTTACTGAATGATTTAAAATATTGAATTTTCCCCAGAAAATTAATGTAAAATGCCATGAAAAGTTACGTTACGTATTATCAACATTGTTTCCTGTTGAAGGGAGTCACTTGATTCACAATTACTTTTAACCACTGATGTGGTTAGAAAAAAAAATATAGTATCAATTTCTGGTGTTTATTTTTGAGTAAATATCAATTCTGGATGCCCATGAGTCATTATTAAATATTAACTCCTCTGAACCCTGACTTTTGAAAAACCCCTGTATTAATTGACTGATAGTTATCGCCTTGTTATAAATAAATCCGTAAAGCTCAGTCTTCTGACTCACGCTTCTTTTGTAGATATTAAAAAACACGTAAGTGTGATTGAGTTTTCACTGCGAAACTTTAAAAATAAATTTTAGGTTGCTGCTGTGTAAGGGAATTCATTCCTAAACCGCCTTGACAGACATTTCAAACAATAAACAATCGTACAAAAAAAAATTAATTCAGCCGTCACGAAATGAATTGTGTCTTTGATAAATGATCATCCATGCAACCAATTGTTAATCTTCCCTTTTTGCTGTATCATTAGATCTCATTATACATTGTCTGAAAACCGTAGTGTCTTAATTGCCCGGAAGTCAATTATACCAAAACAGTTAACAACAGAATTCCCAGAATCAATTGCAACCGACCACTTAGGAATCGCGACCTCCAGCTCATTTCCATTCCTTCTCAACGAATACATCTGCTTTCCTTTTATTTCGAGAGGCAGCATCGCGAGTTTCTCATTTGCATCGGCGGGTCGCCTCGTTATCCGAGAGGTAATCTGCCTAAACACAACTGAGAGATGGGAGTTTCACTTCGGTCCCAAGATTTTACGTCGGAACACAAAAGCATCTGGGCCAAGGCCGAACTTTCTACGGGGCCGCGGCGCACGGCATCGGAGTCGTTCCCTTCGGCTCCTTTGAGAACCGGTTCGGTGAGCCGTGCGCGCGGTGGCTGTCCTCTGCGGCCGAGGAGGCGGCAGCCGGTGACCGCCGGGCGCGTTTTCCTCTCCGTTCCCCGCGAGTGGGTGACCCAAGGAATGTGTTTGGCTCGACTGTTTCAATTGTGATTCGTTCATTGAGATTTGCTTTTCATAACGGCACGATCAGTGGCGTAGCTCCAGTTGGTGTCACCTGGGGCGAAGCTAATGTTGTCACCCCCCTATAAATTAAGTATAAAAATATCTATTGTTGCATTTATTGTACATTATCTTATAAAAAATACAAACATATTTGCATATGAAAGTTATTTAAAATATATTAAAAAATTCTATGTAATTAGGAATAATTGCAATTAAATCGTAATCTATACTTATTAAATAAATATAAATAATTTTTAACTAAACCATAAAAATTATATAATTCCAACAATAACATTTTCAAACTACTAAAACTAAGAAAACTAACAATAAATATACAAATTTTTTAAGTAAATGATCTAAATTATATAATTCCAACTATAAAATAATGTAATTGGTGTCACCTTTAGAATGGTGTCACCCGGGGCGCGCCGCCCCTCCTGCCCCTCCTAGCTACGCCTTTAGGTATAATAATATTAATTCTCAGGATAATTGTGAATATTTTTTTTGCATTTAGCCATTGCAGCCCACGTGACCTGAGGTAATAAATACTCGTCTACAATAAAGTATTCTAAACAATATTATTTGCATGTAAGGCATCTATAGAATAATTAGATTTTCAGTTGTTAATAATGTGGCGTTTGTCTTTATCTCGTTGACCAAATTTTGTCTGTTAATCTATAAGTTCTCTATTTTTAGAGAGTGCACTTTCTGAGGAGAGCATTCATTGATAATTTTTTTCTATATAGAATATTATTTCAAATACCTATAGAAGTTGGCTACACTGGTGTTAAAAATCGAAAGTGACCGCTACTTCAATCTTCGGTGGTAATTTGTGAGAAGATAACTTGCGTGAAGATTGTCAAGGAAACTGGAAATGCCATAGACTTAATGAGTAAAACCCTTTAAATATTTATTACTATACTATTATCCTTTCTCAAGTTTTCACTGCAGCTCCTCCGTCAGCTTTTTGTACTCGGACTTCTGTTCTCATTTTTCCACCTGAGGCGGCAGTCTTTGAACTTGAGTAGTCGCGGGGCAGCTGACCGCCTCTGCCGCCACCGGACCCGGCTGACAGGTCTGGCTGGTTTTTCCACGAGATTGAGCGATTGTCCGGTCGAACCACGGTGTAAGATATATGGATAAGTTCACTCCGAGTCTAAAACTGAAGCTTATGTGAGGCTAGTACTCACAGTTCTCGCATATAAGCGCTGCGATCTTTGGGTTCCATTTGGTAAGGTCGTGATCCATTCGACAGCGCTGTGGCCAGCTGATTTCAAATTTCAAATCAGTGATTTGTCGCTTCGCGGTGAAATTAGTAAAGTCTAGAGCGAACAGTTACGAAAACGGGTATGAAATTTTTTGTAAAACTGTGTAATAGCTACAGTTTAAAATGCCACCTTATGATGTTTATCTTACACCGTGACGCAAACCGATCGTGCGCACAGCACGGACAAGCGAGGAAGTAACCTCAAACTGGCTTCAGAAAATTTGCCCAAAGGCGGCTAGATGACACAACTATACAGGCTGTCCGGGGAGGACACGTCGAAACTTCGAAAATAAGCTCTTATGACAATTTAAGCATATTTCGTCTAATAAACTACGTGGATATCCCGAATGGTTGAGCCGCAATGAGCACTCAAAACTTGGTTTGAAAAATTGATTTATAGGCAAAAAATTACATTATAGAAGCACAGGAACACTCCAGAAACATATAAAGTGTTTATTATTTACAATAAAAATGAATATATTGGCTCAGACAGAAAAATTAAGCGAGAAAGAAAAAAGCAGTCGAAATGTATAAATTTTGTGCCTTTTATTTCTCACTTAATTTTTCTGTCTGAGCAAATATATTCATTTTTATTGTAAATAATAAACACTTTATATGTTTCTGGAGTGTTCCTGTGCTTCTATAATGTAATTTTTTGCCTATAAATCAATTTTTCAAACCAAGTTTTGAGTGCTCATTGCGGCTCAACCATTCGGGATATCCACGTAGTTATTAGACGAAATGTGCTTAAAATTGTCATAAGAGCTTATTTTCGAAGTTCCGACGTGTCCTCCCCGGACACCTGTAATCTTACAGCGTGGGTCGAACCGACCGCGCCGAGGCGAAGCGAGATAACGCCGTCCTTCGCTCTTTTTCATCGCTCGTGCGCGGTAATTGTATGCGCGAGGGAGGAAAGTGGTTTAACTCGAAAGTGTTCGGAGACGAGGTGCTGAGGCAAATTGCTCAAGGTTTATGAGCTGCTGATGTACGCGGGTTTTCTCCAATTTACTTAACAATATGCTTTTTGAATGTAAATTTATTTACAAAAAGCAAGGACGGCTTTTCACTCTCTGAAAGTACCATTACATGATGATGATTTTAATCCAGGGTTTCCAACTTCTAAGAGCTTGAGGGCCACATAGGAAGCATTAGGCATTATTGCGAGTCACACTTTAATATTAGCCTATCTTTTGTAACATTCTGCAAATATAAAAGTGGCACTAATATGAAATAATATGCACAGTTTAATATCCAAACAAAGGTATCATAATTTTAATTGTTTAATACACTAACAATTGTATAAATGAGGGAGAAGAGTGAAATTAAAAATAAACAAAACCTCTTATACCCAGAACAATTTGATTTTGAAGAAGAGCTCTCAAGAATGTCAGTTTATCTGAATTGACAAATGGTAAAATAAATAAAATAGCCAATAGACAAACTGAAATTAATGATCTAGCCAAAATTTAAAAAAATATCAATTTAATAGGAATACTGGGCCCGATCATTTGCATCTACCAATGAACAAACGCCCACCTCCAATTTTGTTCTTAATCTCAGAAGATGCAGCAAGGAAGAAAGTACAAGTCGACTTCTGTACCGATTTTCAACACATTTCATACAAGAAAACACTTTCAAATCAATACGTGCTCCCAAGTTTAGAAGTAATTTTTAGTCCAAATTGTCTTGAATTTGAGTATTTTTCGCTGAATAGAAGTATAAAAAAACTCGTTTATTGCTTGGCGTGTAGGAACGTATCGGCTTGTAAGTCGTGCAGTTCTAGTTCTTGGTGTGTATTTTCTTCGTCGAAACAACTCTACTTGTTCTTGATTATTAATTCTTTATCAGTGTCGGTTGCTAATTTTTAGCGTATTTAAGTAAATACTTTTTTGAATGAGAAATATGTTTTGTACTTTTCTTGAGAAAAAAAATTAAAAATCTTTTGCCGGCCGCAGAAAATGGCCTGGAAGTTCGGTAGTGGGAAACCCCTGATTTAAATAATTAAAATATTTGTCTGGTTCTTGATTTATTCCTTTTATGCTCTTCTGATATGTGAATTTTACTGTAATCATTCCTGCCTTTTTTATAATTTCCTTTTGACATTTTCTACTATTTCAGTTTCTTCTCCTTTTTCAAGGTCCTTTTCTCACTTGACATTAACAGAGAATGCGTCTCTCTCTTATATGCCACACTTGGACGAAGTTACGCCAACTGTACTTAAAAGTCAGGCATTTTTTTTAGAAAATTACGGCTGAAAAAACTATTTTCCTATAATGTTTTCAAATTTTTACGCTCTTGCCAGCGTTTTTAGCCTTTTTTGTTCTCTATGCATAACTCTTTTCGCAACTTCGTTTTGTGTGTTGTTATGGAAATTGCGACCTGAAATACAAAGCGCAGAAGAAATAATACACACGTAAGGTATTTAGAGCACGCATTATTCAAAAGGAGATGGTATTTCAACAAGCGCACAGAATCTGCAAATACCCACGTTTTCTTGTTAGAACCTTTTCATAACTTACAGTTCTTTCCTAACGCAAACAACAAGAACTCGTTCGGGGCCACCGGGCTACGCACGGCGTATTCGTGTCGCCACGCGCACGCGTGCCAGTGCGTGCCTGCGGTGCTCCGCGTGAGGGGAGGGGAGCCGTGGCTGGCACGCGTGTGCGCCGGAGCGGCGCCTCTTACGAAGTGACTGGCGCAGCCTCAGCCTCAGCTGCAGCCAGACTCGGGATTTTGCCAACCCGAGAAAGAAAAATTGAAAGAAGAAAGCAAACAATACCGTTGTTTTTATTGTTGAAAATATTTATTATTTTTTTATTATTTAAAAGAATTGTTGTTTGATTCACTGTAAGTGATTCCGGGTGAGTCAGCTACTGAAGTCATTAGTTCCGTGAGTGTAGTGCGTGTTTTTTCATCGGGGGCTGGCGGGGATCGTCCCTCCTGGATGGCGAGAGCCGGCGCCGACCTACCGTCGACTAGCGGGGTATTCTCCAACCAGGTATCTCCCACCAGCGGGGCACCGCTCCAGTCGGGACACGCTCTAACCTCACGACCCTCTCCCAGCGTGTGTGGTAGTGTACTACATGTTAGTGTGAGTGTCTAAGGGGTGAGGATAGGACAAGGAAGAGGAAGGAAAGATCGCGCGCGGTCCGTGGATCGTTTGTTAGGGTACTGCTCCGGCATTCCCCTAGCATTGATCAGAGAAAGCACGGAAAACTACCGATCAGAGCAGCTAGAATTCTCTTCTAGACAGTGACCGAATTCGACCTAGCTGACAAGCTAGTGTCGAAAATCCTGCCGCCGTCGGGACTTAAACCTTTGACTTCCCGGTCAGAGGCACTGCAGTGACATCAGTTGATGCACTGAGCCACCTCTCCTTGTTGATTTAAATTAAACTTTATTGTGGAAAAGCGAAAAACACCATCTTTCTGATACCACACGATGAGTGTGACCAGAGCCCTTTGGTTAGCGCATCCACGCTAATGATTTTATAAGCACGTCAAATACAAGAATAAAAAGGAAATTGGTGATTGCTTCTTGAATACTTTTTTAATGCCTGCCTGTTTCACTCCCATGCTGGCATGCGATTTTTGAGATAGGATAATGTTATGGAGGTAGGAGGAAACTGACGAAGTCTTCAGTGAAAAACATAATCCTCATTCCTTTGCGCTGTCGCATAAAAAGAGTAAAAAAGAGAAATCAGAAGTTAGCAACCATTCATAAAATATTTATAGCATGAATGGAGGAAAAAGATGCTGTTAGGTAATGTTACGCAACGTAGTGATTCCCGGCATCCGACCTTAAGCATACAAGAGTAATAGTGAAAACTGTAGCTTACAAGAAAATAGTGACTAAATTCTGTGGTGACAGCAGAGATCTTGTGGTACTCCATGATAAAATTTCAGGATAAAACAGGTATCAACCACATTTGTAGGCTTTGAAAAATGTTTTATTTCGTAGAAAATTCAGCCATACACGTGTTTCGTGAATTTTTTCTCATCATCAGTGGCTCTACAATATTAAAAATTCAATTAACAAATTAGCATATGGATAACTAAGGAAGTACATAAACTGATTCAACATTAAAATTATTTAATGTTGAATCAGATAATCAGAATCAAAATTAAAATGAAAATCGGAATTTAATGAAGATGTTGACACTATTTTACAAATAGATCAAAATAATGGATACAACCCTTCCACCATGAAGAAATTTATTAAAGAAATATAAATTAAATTAACCAGAAATGCCTTCCCACAAAATCTCTCCTCTGAAAAGAAACTGTTTATAAGTATTCTACATATTGGACCTATACTAGCTCAAAAGATAGGAAGAATATTTATCGAACATGATATAAAGGTATCTTATTATACTTACAATACCCTACAAACTTATTTCCCAGCAATAAATCCCCTGGACCCTTAATGGAAAAAATTGGAGTTTACTTATTAAAATGCAACAATTGTAATTCTGTTTATGTAGAGCAAACAGGAAGTTTTCCTGTAGTGTAAAAGAACATCTCAGATCATGGAGACTGAAACAAGAATACTCCACATTTGCCAACCACCTAATTCAAAACAATCACTCTTTCGACCCGTATAACAACAGGTAAATTAATATTTTGAAGTGTTTTTTAAAATCATTTTAAATTTTAATAAACATAAAGAAAATCTGAAGGCCGTAAATAAATGAAGATAAGATAATAGAAATTGGGCTTTATTTCATTTGTAAAGAAAACTTAAAAACATTGTATTAGTGTACAATATTTTACTCTATATATATTGGGAAAAACTCCAAACTATGGATTATTTTAAAATGTTTTTGCGCGTGTTTCTATTTAAGTGCATGATTGTATGTGTGTGCGCGTGCAAGGGTGAATGATATATTACCTTGTTCAGAAATGACATGCGAAATTCCGTGCTACTGTAACTGGTTCAGTGCTCTTGGACATAATATATTGCTGTCTAGTAATGTAACAAAGTAACGTATGGCCATAGCGTAATTCAGCAGCTGATATGTGGTCATAAACGTGTAGACACCAGCATGATATAAAGAATCTAACAAGGAGGCACATTAATGAGCATGCTTCAGGGCAAAGTGATAGGAGCCATCTCACATCAACAGTCATTCATTCCAGGACGTTATATAAGGCCATTGATCCTAATTTGGAACATTCAAAACCCATAACTTGTTTTATACACTCATCTACTCATCTCTTTAAGTTACTTTTTGCGAAATGATTATCGTTCTAAAATTGAACTTTATCGGTCTTGATACATAAACAACTATTATTTATTGTTTTTTCTTTAAATAATAGATATTTGGGCTTACTCGTTTACTCAAAGCATACTTCACTTCTGCATTAAATAAGACTTATTTGGCGATATTGGTCTTGCCTTCGTCACTTCTAAACTACTTATTGTATATTCAACGTACCTGATCTATGTATTAAACTTCGATTTTTGTGTAGTGGTCGATGACATTAGGCCATTGTTACACCTATCTTACAAAATTAATATTTTTAATTAATTTGCAAAAGTCCTTCTCAACGGGCTCGTGATCTTGGAAATATGCTTAGAATTGTTAAAAAAGATTCATTTTATAAGGCAGGAGGTATAACAACGACCTAATGTCATCGACCACTACAGAAAAATCGAAGTATGTTATTTTTTGCTCATTTTCTTCGGGCTTAGTGATGCTTTGTAATGATGTTTTATATTTGACTCAAATCTTTCATCTCGTTAAGAAATAATTCCAAAAAGGATTAAGTCAAGATTTCGAAGTCAACTAAATTTCTGTTGCGAGCTGGTCTGTCAAGACACATGCACTTTTCATCCTCACCTCTGAGATTTTCTGTGCTTGAAGCACTGTATTTCCTTATATATCCACCAATGAGCGACAGAAACTTGAGAAAACCTGCAACTGAAAGCTGACATTCACAAACTACACGATTTAGACGGGATTTGTTGATATAATCGAAAAGGTAATTATATTTTTGCAGTTTTGAGGTATTGAAACATTGTTCAGCAAATAACTGACTGCTCAAAAATTCACTTGTAGGAATGTATAATAAGGATGCACATTAAATCTTTCTTTGTTTTTTCTATTGTTTCTTACTATTATAATTTACAGAATATAAATTTCGAATAGAGGAAAGAAATTCTGCATTTTGCCTTGGTGATCATTACCAATTTTGAAAAAAAGGTTCATTTATTTATTTTATTAAATTATTAGTTCAACAAACAATAAGCAAGAAAAAATTTTTGTACAATTCTCAGTAGATCTATACTCGTAAGTAAATACTAGAGATATAATTCCTCGAAATGTAAAAAATTTCGATTTCATAACTTTCGAATATTTGGTATTCAAATTCTTTGAATAATCTATTTTTAAAACAACTTAATCTGCTCCACTCTCTATTTCACGATCTATTGCAAATTTGGAAACTAGATTGATTTTCAAACATAAAAGAACATTCCTTAATTCATTTTTACACTGTAAACAAAGGATAATGATTTATTTGCAACGACATTGGCTCTGGAATTCGACGGTTCCTTCATAAGTATTTCGTTTTAACAAATTTTATTCATAGTTTAGTCATAAATGTGTTACTACTACTACTTACGTTGATTAAAATAAATATTTGAAAATTTTCAGATTTGAGCGATGATAGAGATATTATATTGTTTATTCATCAACATTAGTTTTCATACATTTTATTTAATTATTTATTATTTAGTTAATTTTATAATTAATAGTCTAGGAAGTTATCCTATTGTGGAGAGAAAAAGTCTACTACCTGAACTGTGAAGAGTGTTCACTCGCAAGACGCAAGTGGCAAGGGATAATTTTCTGCTACGAATTATCTCGCATGGAAAAGATCAAGTGACTCAATTGATTATTTTGTAATGAAGGAAATATTCTGGTAGAAAAAATTTGACTCCCTCGAATTATACCAAGTGCATAATAGCGGGAGGCTCGCTGTGGCTCTTCTATCTTGTCTTGTTTCTGCCCTAAGCTCTTCAATTATCATTCATCGTTATTTAAAATACTTTGAAACGTACCTAACATTTTTTATGAATATACATTGTTATTTTACACATTGTAAAATTTCTATGAAGCTCAAATATTCGAGAGGTAATTGATCCTCCTTGTCGTCCCCTATGCAGCGATGAGCGATCCCATCCCATCGCGATTGATTGATAATTGGTTGTTAGTGATTCCGGGCGCGTCAACTGCTAAGGTCATTGTGTCCCGTAAGTGCAATCCATGTTTTTCTCAGGAGTTGGCGGTGGTCTTCCTCTGCTGGACGCCGACCTACCGTCTACTACCGGGGTTTTCCTCGACCAGGTATCTCCCATCAACCGGGACATCTCCCCAGCCGGGACAAGTTCTAAGTTTTGACCGATCTTCCGGCAGGGGTAGTAGTGTAGTGCATGTAAGTGTAAGTGTGAGTAAACAAGGGGTAAAGATAGAACATTGAAGAGGAAGAAAAGATCGCCCGTGAACCGTTTTTAGGGTTTGTTAGGGTAAGCTCCGGCATTCGCCTGGTGTTCATCTTGGAAAACACGGCAAACTACGGATCAGAGCAGCCGGCCGTTAGAAGACCGTCCTCCAGACAGCGACTGAATTCGATCTGCTGGCAAGCCAGTGTCAAAAGTCCTGCCATTGTCGGGAGTGGAACCCTAGGACCTCCCGGTCAGAGGGACTGCAGTGACATCAATTGTTGCCCTCAGCCACCTCCCTCGGTGCATCGCGCGGCGAGGCGCAGCAGTGCGGTGAGGTCCCAGCCCAGCCCAGCCCAGCCAGCGCGCGCCCGGCGGAGGCGAGAGAGGCACCGCCCGCTGGACGGAGGCTGCGGCGCCCGCGCCGCGCCGGGCGCCCACCGGACGTGCCGCTCGGCGGCGCGGCGCACAGTGGGCCAAGCGGCGCTCCCACTCGGACCAAACACTAATTATATATATTTATACATATATATATATATATGTGTGTGTGTGTGTGTGTATATATGTATATATACAGGGTGAGTCACGTAACTTTAGCACCTCCTGTAACTTTTGAACGGTTAAAGTTATTGCAATGCCGTTTTCACGGAAGTGCATGAGGGGAAGGGGCTAATAGATACGTGCATTAATTTCTATTTTATCACTTGTATTTTACGAGATTTTTTAGGTAACTTTGTTTTTTCAAATGGAACTATACATATTTTTTCAGTCCACCATGACGAGCGTAAAAAGACAAATCCAGTGTTGTACATATTGTCATATGTTGGATAAGCGTTTTTTCTGATTAATTTTGATTTTTGCGACTGGGGTTTAACGGACATTTTGAATAGTCCACCACACAAGGTCACGCAGCGCTCCACCAGCAACGCGCGCCCGAGCAAGGGAAGGGAGATTTGAAGATACGAAACATATTCCAAATATTCACAAAACCATTGCAGTTTTTTCCTGAACTGTGCTATCCATCCTTCCGCATTTTCAGATTTTCGACTTTCTTTGATTGAAGGAATTAAAGGATGGAAAATAAGGATTTGTCATAAGTTTGTATCGTAATAAAATTGTTTATAACTTTAACTCCATTTACTGGGGTTTCATAAGATACGTATTAATGGGATCTTGAAACAAAACACAACAAGAATAAATAATAAAAACTGTACAAAAAATATTGCGTATTTTGAGCAAACAATTTCAATGTTAATAAGAATATAATAATAACTTAGGAATAGAAATAATCTTATTTCAGTAAATACTACTTAAGACAAATCCGTATTTTCAATCCCTAAGAAACAATATATCTGAAAATGGATCAGGATGGAAAGGAGAATTCAGGAAAAAATGCAACAGTTTTGTGAATATTTTTCGTATCCTCAAGTGCTAAAATCCCTTCCCTTTCCCGACCCCGCGTTTGCTGGTGGAGCGCTGCGTGACCTTGTGGGGCTGATAGTTACAATGAAAATATCCGTTAAATACTAGTCGCAAAAAAATCACAATTACTCAAAAAAATGCTTATCTAACATATGACAATATTTATATCTTTGGATTAGTCTTTTACGCTTGTCATGAGAGACTGAAAAAATATGTATAGTCCCATTTGAAAAAACAAAGTTACCTCAAATATCTCGTAAAATACAAGTGATAAAAGAGAAATCAATACAAATATCAATTAGCTCCATTCCCTCATTCACTACCGTGAACACTGCATTGCAATATCTTCAACCGTTCAAAAGTTACAGGAGGTGCTAAAGTTACGTGACTCACCCTGTATATATATATCTATATATATATATATATATATATATATATATATATATATATATATATATATATATAACAGGATGTTGGTATGTACATACGAGCAAAACTCCCAACACCGTTGGATCGATCACCATTAAAGTTGGCACTTCTACGTGTTTTTGCACCGAGAAGGTTTGTGTTGTTAATTCTGTTGTAACTGCACTACATGGCGCTACATATTCACTACATATCCACTACGTATTCACGTCAAATGCAACACACTCGGCAGCATTTTGAATATATATCGTTAAATGACTCCTAAACGAGACGTTCCAGGGCCTTAAAAACCACAATGTAATCTCACATCCTAATCTACAGAATGAGCTCTTCTCGAACATTCTTTATATTTTTGCTTGTTCGGCGCCTCCCTATATTACCTCACCTGCTCAGAGACGTGCAGAATCTGCAAGTAAATGTGAATGAGAGGGACAGAGAGTCAGAGACAGACAGGGACAGGGTGAGGGAGGGAGAGACAATGAGAAAAGGAGATAGGAGTGGAAAGAGGGAGATGAAGGGCAGAAGAACGTCTACCTAGTTAAGTACTAGGTTTTCCTAGTTAAAAATAAAACTATATTGCGATTTAAATAGAGTTCAGCGTTGTCCTCTCGGGAGCTTCAATATTAAAAATTTAAATCAAAACGAAGCTCTCGAGGTGATAATCGCGTCCATATGATCTGTCAGAAGCCACTATTTATCGGAGTATAAACTGTTTTTCCCCCCTTGGAGGTCGACTTAAACAAAGCTGTACCCTCGCCCCGGCCGGGATTCCATCCACTCCTATCTGTAACTATAGTCGTGGGAGGCCTCCCTATTATTTTTGTCGTTCTGCCAACTTTAGTACCGGTAGAGTATAAGCCACTCTGATAGTTCGATGCGCTGTTGCCACGCGTTACTAAACTCACGGCACCATCTTCGACTGATAAATGAAATTTCAAAACATTCAACACTACTGATAGGCGTTGACACCTCTTGATATCATGATCATAACCTTCGCCACAGCCGAACCTTATCGCCTCCAAAACCTCGTCGCCTCAAACACTTGATGAGTCAGCTCGGGGCGGCTTCTTTCTTTATTCCTACTATTGTGCAGACGCAACATTATCGAGAGGTAATCCTGTCCCGCCGTCCGCCTTTACTGACTCGAAATGTCCGCGTAAACGACACACAAATTTATACTGCGATTTTCGTAACTAAAAATAAGAGGTATCCTTAGTCTATGATTCAACACTGCGAGGTTGGCGATAGCAAACTGATGAATGAGAAGAATCAGACGAAAGGCAGTTACGGGTTTCTACAGTGGGGGTTGTCCAAACGATCGATAGAAAATAAATCGTGTCTTGAAGATGGGTTTCAGTAATACGATAATCTGATGGACCAACACATTGATGAATTAGTCCTTTCTTTGGACACTCCTGGCTGTGCAAGTTCCTCTTCAGACGGGTGAAGGCGAGCGACGGCCAGTGCGATCGCTGCGTCTCGCAGTCGCCTCCGCGCTTCCTTATCGCCGAGAGGGAAAATCTCAGCTGCCGCAGGGTGGGGGAAGCCTCCGACACTACATCAAAGGTACATCCGCCATGGCGATTTCTTTTGCGAGCGCTACAGCTTTAGAATGAAAGGAGATTCAATTGTATTTTTAGAAATGTTACTTGCCTGGAGTATGTTTTAATTAACAGTCGGTATGTTGCGAAAGGATATTGAAAGTGAATAGCACGGATTCTTTGATCCTCAGCCATGGTGCACAGTCCTTTAACCTTCTACGACGTAATGACACTAAACTGCGATTTCTTCAGAGCGGCCTGACAGGTCATCAACTGTTACGGTGCCATCCAATCGGGACCTTACTTGTCACTACACTGACGTCACTATGGTGGCGTTCAACCTCCCGATTGGATGGCACCGTAACAGTTGATTTACGCCAAACGCAGTTTTGAATAAATCCAAGTATACTTTGGATTTCTCTACGTAAGTATTCATATTCATATTCTCACGTGCTCTTCGAGATGATTTGAATCAATTCTGACAATATTATAGTGCGATTTTTCTAACTCTTCCCCTCAAGCCCCTATGGACAATGGAATATCAAACTGCCTTTCGCGTCTTTCTCGGTCGTACCGCTAGATGTCGCATGATCGCAAGCACTTCTTAATACGGCCGCGATCATGCGATACCTGGTGGCACGACTGAGAACGTCGCCGAGTCGCGAAATACCGAGACATATTTCATCGTTAAAACGGCCCTTGAGGGGCAAAGTTGGAAAATATCGCAGTATATGTTTACTATTGATTTTGGAACATCAACTCAATCACACGCGAAAACTATCCCTAACTTCCTCCGGCGCTTTCTGCACGTGCACTTCCGATGCGTTGTCAGATGGCGCTGGACTCTCGTGGATGGAGAACGAATACTTTTCGAAGTGCGATGTGTTCTTCGGCGATACTCATCTGCTTCAGAATCTGTCAAAATAATCGTCGACTGACACGATTGAAAAATATATTTCTCTAGAACATACAGTATCTTTATTGGCGTGTGCAATATGTGATTATAACTTATTTCACGTTTTCGTAAAATGCGAGATTTGCTAATGTATCTGTGCATTGTCGTCTTCTGACAGTAGACAAAATGTTCTAAATGGATATGCAAAGGTAGATATTAACTTGATTCTTAACTATTATGATATTATATGTGATTATAACTTATTTCACGTTTTCGTAAAATGCGAGATTTGCTAATGTATCTGTGCATTGTCGTCTTCTGACAGTAGACAAAATGTTCTAAATGGATATGCAAAGGTAGATATTAACTTGATTCTTAACTATTTACCGACTAAATTTTAAAAGAGATCAGAAAAAAGGTAAAGATAAGGAAAATAAATAGAAGAAGAGGATGGTAATGGAGGACATGGTCTGGATGCCAGAACTTAGCGCAAGGAACTAAATGACAGGGATCTGAGGGTGCCGAGCGTCTGTCCAGTCTGGGAGACCAGGCATCTGTCCAGTCTTGGCGTCAGGGAGACCGGGCGTCAGGGAGACCGGGCGTCAGGGAGACCGGGCGTCAGGGAGACCGGGCGTCAGGGAGACCGGGCGTCAGGGAGACTCCTTCAGGTAATAGGAAAAAAAAGCAATAGAAGGCAATAATAGTAAATGTGAAAAGGAATAATAGTTTTCTGCGCCTTTTGGCTCGTTTCTGCCCACTGTCCACCGGTGGCGGCGTCGGCGGTAGCTCTCCCCGCACGGCTGCGGCCGTCAGCCGGCGACCGCACCAGCACCACCGCTCCCACCGCAGGCGGCACGCCAGTAGAGGCCGCCGCGCCGCTGCAGACGGACCGGTTTCTCCTTGGCGCCAGCCGCCCTCCGGCCGCGCGCGCCCGCCACGCCGAGCCGAGCCGCCTCGCCTCGCGCCGCGCCGCGCTGCGGCCGTGGACACGCGGTCGCCCCGCCCCCGCCGCGCTGCGTGGCGCTGTTTGGCGGTGTCAGCCCGCGGCAGGCCCAGACGCGCCGGCGGTCGCCCGACCTCCAACGCTGTAAACACCGCGCGCCCGACGCCGGAGTTTGACAGCGTTAAGTGTTGACGTGCGACTGCGGAGGGTCCGGTCTCATTTGTGTGTCGTGTGACGTCAAGTATCCCAAGTTATCAGTGGTGGTCTTGGATGTGAGATCTACGTCTGTCTTGTGATTAGGTGTTGACGTGGGTGATAGTGATGGTAAAGAAGTTTGCACATTACCGCACTAATTTTGGAAGTGAAGTGAACATCGTTACCAATCAAACGATTATTAATTTTTATAGGAAAAATTTATACCACAGAATGTGTGAAATGGTGTGGTTTTATTCAATGTTTCAGATTTTCGCATTGCAGGATAAATCATGATAACGTTGTAGTATGAAGCGGATAACAGAAGCATCACTTATTTCCACATTTCGAAGGTTATGGAGGACACACAAGGTCCGTTTGATAAACAAATAACACTAGATAATCAGTCTTGTAGATATCAGCTGTTTCTCGAGTCCCTGGAACGATAGCGTCTTCATCGTGCAGATGAGTTTTCAAAACCAGATAAAAACAATTGAAGATTTGAGCTTGTCTCTTGAGAAATAACGCGTCGAACAAGATCCTTCCAAGAGCGAAGTCTGCGCCGAAGTCCGCGCCGCGTGACGGCGCGTCCGCGTGCCCGCGCAGCCTCCTCCGTCATCGTCCGCAGGAAGAGCAAGGCCGCGCGCCCCCGCCCCCGCCGCCGCAGGTGCGCCCGGCGGTCGCGACCCGCCTCAGGCGCTCGCCTCACGCTCGTCGAAGTCTCCGCCGCCGCGCCGCGCGGCGCCGGCCACGGGCGATAGCACGCGGGCGCGAGCGCGGCTTATCTGCGAGTCGCAAGTCACGTGTCCCCCCTCCACCGCCGCCGTCGCCTCCGCCAGGTGACGCCGTCCGCGAGCCCTGGGAGGCCGCCGCCGCCGCCGCGGCAGTGGTACCTCCGCGCTGCTGGCTGCGCCTCGCCGCCTCGCGCGCCCGCGAGTCAGTGACCGCCCGCCCGCCCGCTCGCACGCTCGCCCGCGCCCGACGCGGCCCGTGACGTCACCGGCGGCGGCCGTTGCCGGCCGAGATGCTCCTCCCGCGCCCGGCGCTGGCGTCCCGACGCGGCCCCGCAGCGGCGCCGCGTGCGTGAGCAAGCCACGCGACCCACCTGGACACTCCGCGCGGGTTGGCTTCCAGCGTACGCGTGTGCGGTGCGCCAGTGTTGAGCGCGCGTTTACTCGTTCTGCTTTGCTCGGTCTGACTCGTTGGCGTGGGCTCGTGTAGGTCAGTTGACAGCCGTTGTAAACAAGAGTTGACGGAGCACCGAACCGGTCGCGCTGTCCGACAAAGCGGTGTGGCCTGCGGGGTACCTGTGTGTGTATGGACCCCTCCGGGCGTGAGGCAGTGGTGCAACTTGTTGCCGCACGTTTAGTTTTTTGTGTTGTTCTGTTGCCGTGACAGCAGCGCCGCAAGGAGTTGAAAAGACGTGCCCTGAGGGGGAAAAAAGCTGCAAAGTGTGTAACCACTAATATTACTCTCATTTCATTTTCCTTCGCATGCACTAGTGAAAGGGTCGTAAAATACATATACATTTATTGGAATGTAATAGTGTGACGCAGAAAATCACATTTTGTTTACGCATTAGTAAATTAAAAGACAATTGCTTGTAATAGTAAAACAGTGAGTTGTGAGAATAGTGTAGAAATACAGAAAAGCGAAAGGAGAGGAAAGTGCAATTGAAAGTGCGGAAGTACATCAAAAGCAAGACGCGAAAAATCAATTTATCATTATTGTTTTACTAACCGTTCAAATGCCCGTGTGACAAGACTAATACCACAGAATACATAACGACAAGTAACAGAATACAGTCTCATATCGAAACGCAACTTATCGGTGTACACCACGAGTGACAGTTCTAGAATTGGCGAGTGTATTGAAGTGTGTAAAGAAGGCGTAGGGCCGCCCGTGTGCTGTCACCCGTCAAGACCTTCCAGGCCTCGTGTTCCGGGCGGAAGCGCCCGCGCGTGCGCGTGCGCGTGCGTGCGTTGGCGTGTGCGTGGGCGGAGGGGGCGGCGATGTCTGTGGAGGCGTCGCCGGGCGGCGCCGCGAGCGCGGCCGTGGCCGCCGTGGGCGCGCATGCGCAGAAGCGGGGGGCGCCCGAGCTGGTGGAGCGCGGCCTGCTGGAGCGCGCGCAGCAGCTGTTCCTGCTGGCCGACCTGGAGCGCAAGGGCTTCATCGTGAAGCGCGACATGCAGGTCGGTCCCCGGCGCGCGCTTGCCGAACAAACAACGATTGCGTGTCCGCGCTCACAGGCCAATCAGAGTTGTTTTTTAAAATATACCCATTAGTAGACATCGGATGTTTAGGCACTAAAAAATCGCCTTTTAAGCGCCTAAAAAGGCATTGAAAATTTCAAGAATAAGGAGAAAAAAGGCACTGTCGTAAATTTCATTCACAATAAAATTAAAAATTATTTGTAAGCCTCCATACAAATTTACAACTCTTCTACATTTTATTCTTAATAGTTTCCATTGCAATATATTACCCGTAACTTTTCAAGGATCGCAATTTAAAATCTGTTACAATTGGGAGACAAAATCAGTTTGAATGCAGAGAAGCTTTTCTGAACATCACTGATGTGTCTGGCATATATTTTAAATGTCCAAAATTAGCAACTCTGAAACCTGGAAATTTACATTTATTGCAACTCAAAAGGTGCCCTCTGTGTATTGTCAATCGACAATTTTCTCCGAACATATCTAGTATTTATGAAATAGGCACATGGAGAAAATATGTTGGTATACTTTCAGGAATTCTCTCATATTTCAAAATACAAATATGTGAATTGAAGGTTTGGTAATGAATAGTCAGGTTGAACCATGGTCGATTTTCTGACATCTTAGCATTGTATATAAAAATAATACATAAAAGGGAAAAACGTGCAATAATTCTAAAAAAAGGTATTTATCCAAGAAAAAGGCATTTATGCTAAAATAAGCAAAAATAAGCATTATAAAACTTCGTCATATGTCATCATTTGTCATGATTCCTGCACATATATAATCAGCATTTAAATAAGTTCGCTAGAAAAAAATTGGCATTTCCCTAAACATCCCATGTCTACCCATTAGATTCAATCCTCAGCACATTTTCAGATCTGAATTAATGCCATAGGTGCTCTGTGAGTTTCCTGTTCATGTGTAATTAGATATAATTTTAAGATTAGCATTTAAGTTAAATATTAAGTCGGAAAAAATAAACATGATGTATATATCAGAGGTGGCCAGCAAGTCGATCGCGATCGACCGGTCGATCGCGGTGCCAATTTTGGTCGATCATCGATCTATTATTAAGTTGGCTGTCCGGGTGACGCCGCGTCCATGGCAATGCATGGATGCATTAATGCATTACGCCCTGAGGAAGGTCGCAGAATGGCGACCGAAACGTCGGCACCTTTGCCATGGACGCGGCGTCACCCGGACAGCCAACTTAATATTGACTCCGGCCGCGGAAGCCTACGCTCTCACGATCATCGATCGTTTGCAATGTCTGGGCTGGATGATTTAAAAAATAACAAATACTTTGAACATATATTACTGATCTAACGATAGCTGGAATGCATCTTATACTGAAACACAGTGTATAAACAGAATGCATTTCACACCCCTTCTTCCCCCTTAGATTACGCCTATGTCAACTAGTCAATCGCGACACGCTTTTTAGATTAAAAGTAGTTCTCATATACAGAAAAGTAGGCAATTCTTGGTGCATATAAAACTGAACTATATACAGGTGTACGGGGAGGAAACGTCGAAACTTCGAAAATAAGCTCTTAAGACAATTCTAAGCATATTTTGTCTAATAAACTACGTGGATATTCCGAATGGTTGAGCCGCAATAAGCATTCAAAAGTTGGTTTGAAAAACTGATTTCTAGGCAAAATTTGCATTATACGTGTAGTTGCGGGCGTTTTAATTTTTTTATTTATTTATTTGTTGGCTTTAACCTTACTTAACTACGCCAGTATACAATTATGGAAATCATTAATTAATGAAATAGTCAAATCAATACAGTTACTCAAAAATAAAAATTACAAAATACACAAAAACATTAATTATAAGAAACTTAAAACTAACAAACTTTTCAATATATTTACATTACACTTTAAAAAAATATAAAAAAAAACGATCACAGGCCATGTTTTCCAGGGAGTCTTAAAAAACCATGACTTTTAACAGCATTCTATTATGAAAGACTGCCAAAAAATATTCACATACGTACGTAAGATGTTCCGCATCTTCCACTAGTGCTTCTAAGTTAAATATTAATTTATTATTTTCTTTGATAAACATTTCAACATTCTCAGATGTTCACCTTATTCACATTCGCATTAATATGAGCTATCTGTTATTCAATTTAATTTCAGATAAAGCAAATTCATTCACATAGAGCAAATGACCGTAACTTAAAGCAAGAAAATGAAAAAATAATTGAATATTATTTTGATCATTTAGTCTCAATAGTTTCAGGATGTTTTGACCTTTTACCATATTATTTCTTAATGGTTCATAAAGTTGTCAGAGTTTTATAATATGTGCTAATGTTTCCTTTTGATTGAGATTGCATATCATGCATATTGGGATTGCATATCAGGCGTTATAATTGAAGAGTATTGATGAGCTACTTATGTTGTCATTATTAACGTCGCCATATTCGACATCAGACTGCATTATTATTTCAAGGAATATTATCGTGTTATATTTTATCTAAATCAACTGTACAGAAATCAAATCAAAGTATTGACAACAAATGAAGTAAAATTAATACAAAAATTATGAATATTTATTATTATTATTATTATTATTATTATTATTATTATTATTATAACGGTTATTATCATCATCTATATTGCTAAATCTAATGCGAAAAGAAATAATGTTTCATTACATGTCTTAGGAAAATGATTTTAAAATTATAATTGATATTCGCATTTGCAGAAAATATATTATTTGTTTATCACCCAGTATGCTAATATTTTTGAGACCAAATTTTCAAAAAGTTAAAACTCAATGACAATTTGTATTCTCCGAACAGTAAGAAGTTAAATTAGAATTACAATTGGGTGGTTAAAAGTTATTTGCATGAATTCTGGATTTAGTATATTCAGCTGAGGTATAAGGAAATAATAGATGACATTAAAGCTACGATTTTCAGGATTTCACATCTGCTGAAGCTTGTTTCTTTCCCCATGTTCTAACTGCGCAATTGATGAGTCTTAAAACAACGTGGGAATTTTTACTCGATACTAACAAGTCTCATTCTATTTCTTCTTTCCAATAACATTTTCACTTTTTGTTTGAAATATTTTAAGATATTTTGTGTTGTCAGTAATCAATATATATGGATTAAAACATTTGCGTGAAAGTGATTATTCTTAGTTTATTATTTACATTTTCATTAAGAATATACTTTGTACAGTACGTGTCAAGCAAAATAACGTTGAGCAAAAAATATTTATTTAATTTCATATATTTGTATTTCATACGTGTAGACCATCTTGCGAAATTCGTGGAGAGTGGAGACTGCACCTGTACAAACATCACAGTTGTTAAGACTTTTCCGATGTCTCATAATGTTTGCATATTCAAATATCGTGAAAATTGTATTGCCAAACATGTTTTGCGTCAAGAGCGGTGTTGTGCTTCAGGATATTTGGCTGTAATTCGAAATTTGTATTTGTAAATGACGCGTTGGATCAACTGGTATTAGAGTTATGAGAAAAGAGTTTGCACTGAGTCAGGATTTCATTTATTCAATATTGATTTGTCTTGGACTAATAAAATAATATAATTATAGAATACATTTGGAGGCAACATTAGCATGTTTCGTAAGACTAAGGGCATGTTTCAGTAAATTGTATTAAAAGAACGTTACGAATCAAAAATAACACTTATTTAAGAAATTAAATCGCACACCACTTTTATTCACATTCTGTGTCGCTTTGACGCAAATTCTTGGCCATGCCTGCCGACAAATTAGTGATTCGGTATTGTTTAAGTGTTAATTATCTGTGAAGCGTCCAAAAAAAATTGGCAAATATTCGGTGTGTTGTTCTAAGGGACAATAATATCATGGTCCCTCTTTCAGTAAATATGTGTCAATTAACCGCAGTAGTTGACTCTACGTAAAATCCTGAAATTTTCTTTTTGCTGTAATAGCATTACAGGAAGTTATTTAATTTTAATTTGACAGAAGAACTGCTTCGCTATTTTTAATATAATAAATCTCACCATATTACCACCACAGGTCAATTTCGAAAGTATATGCACGATTATGAATCTAAATGTAAAATTATATATGAATTATATTGCAAATAATGGCATTAACCCGAAAAATGCGAATAATGTTAATGATTTCCTTGTTTTAATGCCACTCACACACAGGAACTGTATTGAATGTGTTAGACAAGAAGTTCTAATAAAGTCCACTTGAAAATAATTTTCAATAATGTATTTCTTTTCTTTAAGGCCATTTATTTTCTCTGCATCTATTATTGCATTAGCTACTTTCAATTTACTTTGTTCTTTGGAAACATGACAATTTGAGCACAAAATATGTTACAATAATTTGAAACATGTGCATCTCAAGAATTGCTTAATACGTACTTTGTCAAAGTGTTCATTACATCAGTACCTTTCTGAATTGATGTATTACTCCAAAAATACTTTAAATACCAGTTTTATACACTATCAATAATAGTGCAATTCTGAAAACCATCACTTAACTGGCTAATGCCGTTAGGAGGGCGCATCAATTGCATTAGCGAACGTTAAATAAACACGAAATTCGGACTTTCGATGTTATTTTTGTTGTTATTTCTTCCTCTACTCTGCTTCAATCTTCACTTTCTAATGACAATTATCATTTCAAATCCTGTGTGTCAGAGATCACATGATCAAGTCAACCTCGACAAACAATCACTTCTCTAAATTTATACCTGTAATTAATAATAGAAATTGATTAGAATCAATGTAGAGATATATTGACATTTAAGTCTCAGCCGTTGGAACTGCGAAAGAGCAAAGCACCGGTTCGAAGTGCCAATAACACGAAGGCGAAACAACGTTAAGCCAACAGGACCGAGACCGCAAGTGGTCGGCAGGATGACTCGGTCGACTGCTTCTTCTCCACTATGCTTTGCGAGCATATCCCTCGTCCTGCTGCTCTAGTTTTTCCTCTCTCCGTGCATCGCGAGATGCCCTAGAGATATCCATTGTATTCGCTTGCTAAAGGAATTGTATTCTCCGCCGGTAGTGCTCGGCATTTTAAACAATCACCCGACCTCTTTCCATTGAGACGAAACGCTTTCTGGAAGAAAGGGTTCGAGTGCAAAAGAGAGGAGCGGTAAGATTGGATTAGCAACGAGTACACTTATCTCCACACTTCTAAATCACCTGCCGCACTCGTGACAATGGTTTAGGAACTTTCTTTAAGATTTAAATTCAGTTCAATGGAATCAGCCTGAACAATTCTAAATTAAACTTCCCAAGTGCTTGCAGAGCGAATTCCATATTTTCCTTTTTTTTTTGCCAAGTGGGGTATCATTTACGTTTGTACATATTTAAACCAACCAGTAACAAGTTGTATTCAAATGAAATGTAGTTTCTTGATGACAATTCGGCGATGTACATGAATATTTTCAAGTCGATCTGTAGTAATGGATATAGTATTCCTCCGTCCATCAATCAGTCTTTCAATCTTGGCCAGGCCCCTTTCTGTCTTCTGTTTGATATATCATTCGAACTATATCGATCTGACGCTAGGTAACGTGTTTTCGTAACTGTCTAATTTAATTAAAATACTCCAAATAATAATAATAAATGAATATTCTTTTAAAATTCTTAAACCCGGGAGTGCCCGCAATGTATCTCTCAGATAAACCTGCAATTTTTTATGAATGCGAATGATCTGAAGGTCCGTTTACTTTTTTTCAAAATTTATTTATCCTTGTTCGACTTACTTAGTCTTTCAAGGTTTTTATAATTACATAATTGTTTTCCATACAAAATTTGTACTTATGGAAATTACATACTTACTGTGAAATTGTACAATGCAAACTAACATTTTGGAGGTTAAACCATTTAGAGACTTCTAACATATATGAAATAATTTATCTATTCTATATACATTTAAGAATTTGATACATAATTGGAATTTGAAGAATTATCAATACAGTTTGAAATTATTGTCAGCAAATTATGGAGGATGTAACAAGTCTTTAGCATGACGGGTTTTAATTCTTGGTTGAGGGTAGGCTGATTTTCCGATTGAAAATGTTATAGTTGCAGGACATTAAGGTAAGTTGGTATAGAATTTTGATGCTAATTTTGTTACCCAAGTTTTTAATGGTACAACAGAGAGTTCTTGATGTATCTGTTCATTACTAATAAACCAGGGTGCTTTTAATGTCCATCGAAGAAATTTATTTTGAATCACTTGTATGTTATTGAAATTGGTAGAGGCTGTACCTCCCCAATATTTGAAGGTCCATTTACTGAAATAGGGATTTTATTCAGTTTGTACATGTCCCCCAATGCAATTGTTAATTAATCTCACACTGCAGAGTTCTTGTCTGAATACGTATGTTTAGAAAGGTAAAAATTGACAAAGTTCATGCAAAAATCATTAAATATCTTATGAAAATTGTACTTAATATTATTTAATACATTATTTTGACATGTTCTAAACTAAAACATATATTTCACTTTTTCACAAAAATATTTAGAAATTTTTTGTCTTTTCTTTTTGGCCATTTTAAAATGTTCGTATTTTCTCATTTCCCTACAAACGTCTCCTGAATATCTTCTTTCTCTGTGGTGAGAAATTGTCACAGTCGATTGTAGATAAGGCAAATGATTGCATTTTCTGAATAGACATTTGTCACAGACATGGCTGAAAATAATGCCATGATACGTACCGCTTACGCCAGGAGCTCACAATGCACTGGCGCCATTGCACCCAACGCATGGCAGATATCGCAGCGATCAAGTTTCAACCTGCTTACGGGAAATGATTCAGCGAAAGTATAAAAATAGAAGGCCAGGTGATCTCAAAAAAGTACAATGAAGGAGTACATGAAATATCAGACGACAAATACATCGCAATAATTCAGAAACACAAAATTGCCGTGGCTTGGATCTCACAGATCTATTGCGAGCACTCCCGGGTGAAAGGCCGGAGACACCGTGCCAAGATTGCTCGAAGTACTCGTGTGTTGCACTGTATGCCGTGGCGGCGACGGCGGCGCCCAGCCGGGTGTGGTAGCGATCAGAAGGTCGCGGCCCCCACCACATCACCTCATACGTCGCCCCACGCGGAAATCCCACACGCAGGAAAGAGCTGCAGGTTGCGCCTGCCTGAATGCTGAAGAGCTCGCTGGCTTTTTAAAGCGCCGAGGAAAGCGACGGAACGACTTGCGGAAAAATCCCTACATTCGTACACTTTCGAATTTATTTTTTAAATTCTGGGCCTCAAGAAAATGTGCGCAGATAATTTCTTTCCCCACACGTCATTTACAGTTTTTACTGTTTTTTGACCAAATAAATAAATAAAATAAATATTTCAGTAAAGATAAAATATGATTGGGTACGGACGTTTGCTTTTGGATTTTGGACAAAATACTAGACTGGGAAATTTGAAAGTTCTTTGGGTTGCTACAGGCCGTGTATGTATATCATTAATTGATATATTTTACACTCATATTTAGACTTGGTTTGTTTCAATCACCAGAACTGTTAATTTCAAACCAGTTCCCGTCAGTTGTTGAGACGCTTTTCATGAATCTGTAGTCACTTTTGCAGATTACACTGAAAATGACTCCAATATTGAACATCAATATTGTATATCCAGCTGTTGTAATTGAGAGTTAAATAACATTTTATGACTTTCACATATTTTCATTTTTCAATTCTATTTATCTAATTATTAGACCTCGGATTTTAGGACAAATGCCTTTTTAGTTCCTTCAGGAGGTTGTGGAAAATAATTGCATATGTACGAATCTCGAAAGAATAGATCTACTGACATAATCTAATAGTGTCTAAAATGTCCTATAAGGTATGTTGATGCCTATTTTTTGCCTAAAACAAGTTATTTTGAAGAATTATCATGTTTTCATAACTAATTTTTAGAATTTGTTATACCGAAATGAAAAAGAATCTCTCCCGAATTTCTCGCAACGCGAATATTACGTGATCAAATATACAATCGACTACGTTCCGAAATCTCTCACCCAAACACCGAAAATAAGGAACTCTGTAAGTCAATATAAAGAGGATGTTTGACACTCGTCTCCGATCAGCACGCACGTCTTAGACATTGCACAATTCCCGGTGCAGCTGCGCTGTTGACAGCTTGAGGCTTAGAGCAATAGCGTGTCGCCTACGCCATCCAAGTACCTAATTTAATCCTTTCGAGATCAGTTTTATGCCAGAAACAATTTTTCATGTCTAATGTTTTTCAAAAGCCTGGATCAGTCATTTTGTAACATATTTTCAGTGCCTTAAACGTCATTTTGTGTGCCTAAAAGTGCCTAATTTCATAATTTTGTTACCTTTTTTATATCTCAAGTTATCTAAAAATCATATTTTTTTTGTGCCTAAAATTCCGAGGTCCACTAATTATATAAATATTTCCCGAATCAAATGTGGAAAATGAAAGATTCTAAATATTTGTTTATAACAAAAATTGGCTGGTCAATACATGTAGCAACTAAATAAGTTCCAATGTTATAAAATAAAAATTGTAATATAAAGTAAACATCAAATTCCTGTTAAATATATAGCATCATGTTTGACAGTAATCGGGCACTTTTTATCAATGTAGTACAGAAAGTAGTACTGCTTACATTAAATGTTATGGATAAGTATTAATAATAACAATGGATATTTAGCTTCACGTTATTTAATTCTATAAAATAGATATAAAAACTTCAAAAATAACTATAACTAGTGAGCAAATGGGATGTGTTGAAGTGCCAGAAGGCATGCGAAACGTAGAAAGACATCAGAGAGAAAGATCCATCACCTACTCATTTAATTTATTTTCTACTTGATTAGCTCTTTCATTTTACACCCTTCTTGAACAATGTTCCAATTTCTCCCTCCCGAACACGTGCGTTACTTTCACATAAATGCATGCCAAACCAAACTGCTCTCAGTTGCAGTGTACGGAAAGTGGAACGAACGTTGCGTGGGTCGCGCACCCCACAAACTGAACGATACGGGCACACGACACTTTCTCATCAACGCACCTCAAATTAAACGTTTAAATAAGCAATGTTGGCAAATTAGGCCATGTGGTCGACGACAGAAACTGACAGCAGCTGCTGCTGCTGCAAGATGAAAGTGTTAGCCGTGCACAAATAAGGTGACAGATATTGTTGAAAAGAAACCTGTTTAATTTCATGAAGCGTTGCTAGTGTTTTTTTATTGGTTCCGTAGTGTAGTTCAGGTGAGAGATAGGTAGCGTAGTGTAGTAAGGTAGCAAAATGTAATTCAATACTGCCAAGCCAGTAAAAGATGTACCGCCCCTAGTTTAAATTTCTGATGAGGCTGATTGTCCCTAAAGATTGAGGTTAGGTAACTTTACGAGTGACTAAAAAACTATTACCGAATGCAGGTGAATAAATAGAGTACTGTTGCATTTAATCAAACACACTATTCAACAAAGCTCAGAAAAATGAACTACAACTAAGTAAATTCATTTTATATTTCAAATTAGTCTCCAGTCTTCTTCCACATGTTCCTAAATCTTCTAGAGGCGCTCACTGAATCGAGGGAAGAGTAAAATGAGTTCGCTGACAGATGCTTACTGCGTGCGTGTTCACCATTCCCTCTTATGCATATTTAAAGATGTTAATCAAATACAACGAACTTTTCCACTAGGACTTCGTTTCAGCGTCTCTCTGGTAATAAGATCCAAGAGTAGAATATTAAGAATTCCTATTGCAGGGCTCTTGACTCTCAAAACCTAGAAAGCGAATGAAACCTCATTCTTTTAAATTTATTTCTGCCTGCTCGGCATTTCTGCCTTTCGGGGGTGTTCATAATACATGAATCCTCCTGAAAGTGCAATGGTGCCAGAAAATTGTTCGAACAATTGCGATTATTCATCAGAAGATAAAATGTAGTGATTATAGTTTCGTAAATGTTCAGAAATGTTTCAAATGATATTGTTTTTGTTTTTATGTTTTACAAAGGAATACACACAGAGGGGCAGTGGGTTCGTGACCCGTTGAAAATTTTGAAAGGGGTTCCGTTGCCCTACAGTATAAAGCGTATTATTTCCGTAAATAGGTTTCATTCCTGATATTTTAACCTGCCAATTTGGTAAATTGTTGTATATTTGGAGAAAGAAGCCCTCGTAGCTTTCTTGGCAACACTGTAAATGATTCAATGCAAATTGTTTTTATTAATTATATTATTAAACTTGTTATAAAAATATGAAATATTGAAGAAAAAATGAGGTAAAAAGTAATAAGGCAATAAGTAGGCCCAGACATGAAGATGGCCTCCTCGTGTATTACGTTGTACATATCTACGATGTTTTATTATTTCTACGTTTGGAAATGGAAAAATATTAGGTATTGCATTAAGTCAGAAGTTAGAGTGAAATCAAATAATTAAGTTTGACGGGTCTGTTCTTTGTGAACCTTTACATTCAAGACGTATCTGCAGCCTGTTATAGGACGAGTTATTTTTGATATCAAGTACTCTTAAGTGCACTAAATGCAGCATTTCACTTATGTCTCACAGATAACTTTCTTCGTTTTGCCAACCTGCTGTGAGCTCTTTTTACGTGTTCTCCAAAGCATGCACAAAACAATTTTGTGGTTTTGTGTGGCTGGCTTGAAGTTCACAATAATCTCTCCTTTTCTACGTGGCAACGTCCCGCAGTATGTGCTCAGAAGCTAGTAATGGTTGCTGCAAATAGCTTTGTAACACGGCCGACTCGATATTATCATTTAATGATTAGCCTTAAGCAGCATCCATTAGAAAAGCGTTCTCGTAGTTACTTTAGTGGTATTGTGCTATTTATTATATAGTTTCTCGCTGTGAAAATGCACTTTTTCCCCTATGCCCGAATACAGGTATTGTGTGCAGAATCTTTTATGTGTAATCTATGGTAATCCTGTAGCTTTTATTCATAATAATTGTCCCCTTATTTATTTTAGTAACTGTCTCCATTGAAATGGAATCACTTTCTCTATATATTCATTTAAATAGTTAAAATACTTCTTTGTTATTAGTGACTAATATTTTGATTGTGCTATTGGACATGTCGCCGTGTAGTATAATTTCACAAAAACTTGATGCAGTCGGTTGAAATCGAGATAAATTGATGTTGCTGCAAATGTGTAAGATCAATAAATTGAACACCATTAAATCTGGACTTGTATCGTGACGAAGAAAAATTGAGTTTCAAATGGGATAATTAGTTTTGTACGCACTTTGTAGGATTTAACCTTTTTCATTGACCACGTAACATCGGGAAAAATATGTTAATAATGTATTTTTCAATTCTGATCTTCGCATTTTGTTAATACGAGAAACGTTTGGTTTACGTCCATAATATATTTACATCACAATCAATGCTCGTGGTAGTACAACATATTATTCTGGTAACATGTGTTTCTAAAATATAATAGTTCATTTAAAATTAATTTGAATAAAATAATTGTATTTCTATTATAACAATGTTGACCTCCATTGATGAGTAATAAATACTAAATGTAGTTGGTGAAGTGACGAATTTCTCTAACCATACATTTTATTCAGCCACAATCTCTCAGAAGAACGAAGAAGAGTAAAACGTTTAAATTCTAATTGGAACGTGTGGGGGATCCTCTCAGAGTATTCTCATTCACAGATAAAATAACCTCGTTCGTGACAGCTCTATGCGTGGGGAAATTTTTTTCAGAACTTTGTGGATGCGAATAAAATTTCACATTGCAATTGAAGTAAGGAAAACACACTTAATAAACTCACAACATGGAGCATTCGAACGTTTCTTGTCCTAGTTACCATCAAGGACGGGAATCACCGCCCTTCAAAATGATGAACGTGTTTTGTTGAGTACATTACGAAACAAACGAGGGAGTGGTTTTCCACTGACACCGCGGTCTATTCCTTCCTGCTTATTGCCCTCAAAAGGCAACAGAGCTGATCAATCCGTTTGCAAAGAATGCATATGCTCACAGGGGCGTGACGCTGACGCATTGTCATTTGCAATGCAGATTAGTTCTGAATCGTCCTAAATGCACTGCATTCTGTTCTGATCTAATGTATCATTAGCATTTGATCGACAGCAATAGATAGGTTTAAGTACGAAATCCGTAGACACGCGGTAGCAAAATCCTATTCGTGTAATGTAAACGTCACGATATTGGAAATCTGTCATGAAATAGTTGGTTCATCGATGCTCTCAACCTAAACGTTTAAATCATTAACAGATTCGTCTTTTCTTCGGATCTGAAGCAATTGAAAATGATTAATCTTCACGGTTTCTTTGATTATCGGCTTGCAGTAACTGATTATCAAGCAAGAGCAAACCTTTGTTTTCGTTCCATTGAGCAAGTGCTACTGGTCATTTGCTTTTATATTTCCTTGAATTCACATTTAGCTAGTTGCGAGAGAACTAAGAGGTTTAATTATTTCGTAAGCAGCGAAATTAAATCAAATCAGCAGCTCGTTTACCGATGCGAATCATTTCTATTACACGGGAGCGAACATCTTTTATTATCAAGTGTTGCCGATTGTATTGTGTATATTAAAGTGAGGTGTAAGGGATTCCGGAGTTCAAGAAAATGTTGTGGAGGGAGTACCATCTGGGCACACGTCACTTGCATTGATTGATTGTCAGTGATTCCGGGCGCGTCAACTGCTAAGGTAATTATTTCCGTAAGTGTAGTGCATTTTTTCCTCGGGCGATGGCAGTAATCTTTCCTCGCTGGATGGCGAGATCCGGCGCCGACCTACCGCCAGCTAGCGGGGTTTCCCAACCAGGTATCTCCTATCAGCAGGGCAGCTCCCCAGTCGGGACAGGTTCTAAGCTTCTGACCGATCTCCCGGCACGTGTGGTAGTGTAGTACTTGTTGGTGTAAAAGTGTGTGTAAGGGGTGAGGATAGGACAAGAAAGAGAAAGGAAAGATCGCGAGCGGTCCGTGTCCCGTTTGTTAGGGTACTACTCCGGCATTCGCCGGGTCTTGGTCGGAGAAACCACGGAACACTACCGATCAGCGCAGCCGGTCGCTAGAATTCTCTTCCAGACAGCGACTACACTCGACCCAGGTGAGAAGCTAGTGTCGAAAATCCTGACACCGTCGAGATTCGAACCAAGGACCTCCTAGTCAGAGGTGCCTAAGCGACGTCACGTATAGTTTTTACTGTCAATTCCACCAATCAAGTTCCGTGGCACGTGCATGTACGCTTGGGTCCACCCGCAACTCCCTGGGACGTTGAGCAACCCCGGGCGCGGAGCGTGCGCTCCGCCCCGCCCCGCCACGCCATGCCCCGCCCCGCCATGTCCGCCCCGTCCCCGCCCCTCCCCCGCCACGTCCCCGCCCCGCCCCCGTCCTGCCCGGCCCCTGCCCCCGCCCCTGCCCCGCCCGGCCCGGCAACCGCCCCGCCCTGCCCGGCCCCGCCCGGCCCCGCCCCGCCACGCCACGCCACGTCACGCCCTGCCCCGCCCCGCCCCGCCCCGCCCCGCCCCGCCCTGCCCGGCCCTGCCCCGCCCTGCCCTTCTCGCGCGTGGAATCTGCGCTCGCGCCTTGGAAGCCGAGCGGCGCCGCGCCGAGGAGAACCGCATTCCGCCGCCGCGCGCGCGGGTTCCGCCTGACGCGCGAAATGCGCACGCCCACCCCACGGCGCTCACGGTGTACAATGCATAGGTGTTGGAATTGGACGTAAGGGATAATCAACCACAATTTCAAGTTTTTATTATTTATTCATTTAACATATGCCCAAAGTCACTTTCGGGATTAAAATTTCCCTTCTTCAGTGGGTCTCTAGCAACAAACGGAAAAATGAGATACACATGAAGAAGAAGCAAAAAAAGAATACAGATGAAATGAGATAACAATGCAAAAATCAAATCAAATAAAAAAATAAAAATTACAAATTACAAATTACTGCCTCAAGTAACGTGGATCACACCAAATCGAACAGGATACAAGTTTTAAAAAAAGAAAGCCATGAAGTCCAATTCCAATCGTGGATTATCAAAAAATATCAGCTACCACCACGGATGTTATATTTAGGTGTGTTCACTCACAGTCTAAAACTGAAGCTTATATGAGGCTGGTTCTCACAGTTCTCGCCATATAGGCATTGCGATCTCTGGGTCTCATTCGGCAAGGTTGTGATTGGTCGTGATCCATTCGACAGCTCTGTGGCCAGCTGATTTCTAATTTCAAGTCAGTGATTTGTCGCTTCACGGTGGAATTGGTGAAGTCTAAAGCGAACGGTTATAAAAATGGTTAGGAAATGTTTTGTAAAATTTTGTCATAGCCACAGTTTAAGATGTCATCTTCGGATCTATGTCTTACACCGTGACGGGGGTTGATCGCGGCCGGCGGAAGGCCTGTGGCGAATGTGGAGGAGGAGTTCCTCGCACGACACTTTCGAGGTTCTGTTCCTGACTGATCGATTAACATAAAATGTTTGTGAAGTGCTATCGTCTTGTTGCAGTTTTAACAAAACTAAAGAACCTCTATATTAAATTCTTTTAATCATTTAATTAACAATATTATTACAAACTTGTTACAAACCAACTTCAACTTGTTCGGTTCGGGGTAATTCGTCGATCTTGCTTTCTGAAATATATGTAACTAATAAACATTTCTTATATTCACATGGCAATGAATTCCAATTATTGATATTAGGTAAATATTTATTAAGGAGCTCCATTGTACTGAAGCATCAGTACAGTTTGTGTACTATTTAGTACTTATTAAATTATTTGAAAATATAATAACTTATTTCATTAGTAGAAGATTCAAGAGGGGCGGGTAGGGAGAGGATCATGGGAACTCAATCCGTTCAGAAGCCATTCAGAAATGGAGAAGTCACTAATTTTCTGTATGAATGAGTATAATTAGAATAAATCAATAAATGTATTAAAATTCAGTTTAAATTTTTTTAAATACTTATAAGAAAACATTAAGACTACCGGATACTACAAGCACTGCCCCTCCTGCCCATAGAAAACGTTTGGTGGTGCCACAGAATCCATTTATTTAAATCGTTTGTGCGCCTTTTTCGAATACCTGTGACCGATGAAGGTATTCTGTATGAAAGGTATTTAACTAGTTGCTTTGAATTTAATTTGATTATCCTTGAAATATTTTCTTGATAAAAAGGTCGAAATAAAATTTGAGTAAAAATGTATTTTATAGGTTTTCTTCTCTCTATCCCTTTCTAGTTTGTTTGGGTTGCATAGAAATTGAAAATGTATTGTTTTATTTTATTCTTAAGGTTAAAGACTCTTCCTAAAGCTTAATAACGCGCTGCTGCAGTAGACCTTTATCACCTACAGGTGATAAAAATAACTAAATCTTCTCTTCTGGGAGTTGCTGCCGATGGCGCCTCAACGTTTTATCCTCTCGAAAACTATGTTTTATTTTGTATTTTACTAAAAATAAAAATACAATCTAATAAAATATTACATATGACGATAAATATTTTTATTTATTCAAGAAATATACCTCAATAGCGACGATAAGAGCGAGGGAGGTAATATCTTCCTTTCGTAGATTACGTATCTCTTTATTGTCTGGAACAATAAATTACCATTTCTATATGTTCAAGTCAGTATTCATTGAAATACACGTGTCTCGTATTAAATAAAGTCCGTGTGTCAAGAAACCACAAGTGCATTGTTTAAATAATAATTTATATTTAATAAAAGCGTGAAAACTTTAATACATTAAATTATCTTTTTGTTTCCATGCACACATTCTGTGCAAAAATGATCAGATTTCACCCAAAAGTGAAAATGCATAAGTTACGAAACAAATCAGCACTGCATAGCAATACTCGGAGTGAAGACCGTGCAATATTTGTACGACTTCCTTTCACGAGATGGCAAATACCCCTTTCCTGGAATAGTTGGCCAACCGCTATCTTCGCTGCCAGAGGCCCAAGACTAGCTGCATTGTACGTCACGTACCTGACATAACTTCAAGGAATATTCAGAGAAAAACGCTGCGTAGTTTCGTTTTCTCTTCCGGTTACTTCGTGATTCAAATGAATGCATTTAAAATACCCCAAAATGAAATCTGTTATTCGATGTTTCTAACAATTTCTCCGCAATGTTCTCAGTTTCTTTAATATAGATCTTTTGTATTATATACATTTTAAAATAAATATTTAAACCATTTAACCTGCATTTTCGTGTAAAAGTAAAATTAATATTATAACAAAATATTAATTTGAATGTAACCTTTAATGGCGTCTGGAGAGAGGGTTGTGAAGAAGTAGATATCTGCTTTATGACTTTGGCTAGTTAGGGAGAAGTAGTGGTGTTACATGCATAATTAGACAAAGGTTCTTGATGTAAAGGAAAAGAAGGGAGATGATTAGATTGTATTCATAATCAGTTACTTCCTATCAGAAACTAGTTTCAACTGCACACGTTTTTCCTTATTATTTTCCTTTTGAGGGGTGAAGAATACAAATGATTTAGTGTTTTTATATTGCTATCTCAGACTTCACTTATATTGCTATCACAGACTTACGATGTGAACAGAAATTACTAATGAACCTGGAAAGAGGAAAAGAAATAAACTGTATCCTTTGACATTTAGAGAGTGTACCTTTCCTTGCCGGAAAGACAATAGGTGAAAACTTCAGTGACTAAGCATTCAGCAGCAAGTAAATTCTTCTTTTCTTAATAGCCTTCAATGGTAAAATAATACATTTCGGATTAACTCTTGGTCTTTCTAGATAGACACAACCGAAAATCTCTCCCAAATTCGCAAGAACATTAATTAAACTCTTGCATTGTCAATTAATTCCTTCTACTCGAAAAGAAGCACATCTAATGGGGAGGTTGATAAGGGGCAAAACCGTTCTCGATAAATAGGGCCTTATTGAATTGTTGCGTTTTCTGCAAAATAAAATATAAGTATTTTCGTGTCTGGTTTAGAAAAGTACAGGATATTAATCACTTACAATGCTCCAACCTTTTCGCCAATTGCACCTTAGTTGGAGGTCCTCTTGTACATTCAGGACCGGTCGGACACAGAACAGATCACAATCGACGGGTAAAGGTTTAGTATGAGAGGTGTTCAACTACGGTCGACTATTAAGTATAGGATACAGTGATATAGATAAAAGATCGCTCATTGTCCTTGATAGGTTTCTTAAAGTGCTGTTCAGACATTTGCAGGGTGATTGAATGATACCACCGTAACTACTGATTAATAGCATCCGGCGTTTTTCTAGAAGTGCAGAATTTCTCATTCTTTAGGTCACCTTTTACCTATCTAAATTTACATAGATTTAGTCACTCCAACGTCTTGAAATACCAATAAAACAGACATTTTCTTTTCAAATAAAACGCGAACAGGGGCCTCAGATCTCTTAATGTCTGCAAAATTCCCAAAGAGGATTGTCAAGTGATTGATACGTTGGGAATTCGACATCCGTTGAAAAAGTTTGGAGACTGCATTGTTGAACTACAATGAGTCACGTATTTGGGTTTGCTGAAAAATCAATGGAATCTGTGGAATATTTTCTACAAATACGTATATCATTGCACGTTCAAACCTCCACAGTTTGTTGGTTGTATACGTTTATTACCAATAGTTTTCAAAATTCACTTCACTTATAGGTTTCCTGTTTTTCCCCATACTTTCTCACGTAACACATGAAGTATCTTTGAAGTACCAGAAGTGATTGGCGTATCTCCGTCTGGTGATCTCTGTAGTAGTGAAATGGTGGTTGAAAATTCGTCCCTTTTGGGCTTCCTGCCTCAGTGCCTTCCGGCTCACAGAAGTGCATTCGCACTGACGACCATGATCAGCCGGTCTGGGTTGCAGATGTTCATTAAAATGCAATGTCGTCCTCAATTTGTTCATTGCTTAATTTATATAGAATACTTCCAAAAAAGTAGCTAGATTCCGCGAATTGCATTCGACATTTGGACATGACCCATAAATAGTTATTTTTAAATCAGTGATTCTGGTTTGTTAGACTAACATGACTTTTGAATGTACATGACTAACACAACTTTGCAGGATTGCCTTTTATCATTGTGAGTATCCGGCCCGGAGTGGAAGTTTACGACACACAACAAATCGGTGATCAAAACGAAGGCTAAATTTGCACAGATTTTAATATTTAAAGTAGAAATTCAAATAAATATATTGTTAAAATAAGGCAACATGTATTCTAATTGGACTTGACCTTAAAACTTTCCTAGAGTAACGGCTAGTTTTTGTAATAACTTGAAAAAATTTAATATTTTTGTCCCAACAGGTTGAACACTTTTAACGGCCTGCACAAAAGAAGGGTATACTTTTTTCGCCATGAACTTTGAGACTTTTTCCTGCCTTCCGAAATGTTGAATCCACTGACGGATTTTGATAATCGAAAAATCAAAAGAACAATTTTAAGTAAGAATTCTATAGATTGCATAAAATTATAAAAAAGCCAACAAGATTGTCTTTACAGAGGTAGAGTATTCAGGGATCACACGCCAATTTATTTAATTATTTAGAACCATCGATATTGATTGAGTACGTTATTATTAAAATTACATTGTCTAAACAACTTTCATTTTGTCTAAGAGAGTGTTTCTTAAGAAGTGTTAAAAACCTTACATCTGCTACGTTGATACAGATACTCATCTGCACGAATGGAATTAATAAGCCCACAACTTTAGATAAACATCTTTTAGAGTGGCCGTTTTTTGCTTCTTAATTGAACAATATCTTTTATACTAATTTGGTAGGAAATCTTATCGAAGACTTCTGATGTGAGCGCCGAAGGGCTCGATCCCCGTTAGCCCCTACGCCAGCGCAGAGGGCCTCGCCGCTGCAGCACTTGGCGTCTGGCCTGGTTCGGTGGTCCTCCTGACCCCTCGTGTCATTCATCGTGCACTTTCTCTCTTTCCGCCGCCTCTTCCGGTCAGCTCACCACCTCCCAAACCCCCTCTCCCGCCCGCTCCTGTCCGCCGCCGCCCGCTCCCGCCCACCCCTGCCATACCCCGCCCGCTCCCGCCTGCTCCGCTCCCGCCCGCTCCCGCCCCGCGTTCCCCCCCTGCCCACCCCCTCTCATCCTCTCCCACTCGCTCCCACCCTCTCCATCCTCTCCCACCCACCCACGCGCCCGAGCTGAGCCCCCGTTCTTGCGCCCGCTGGCGTTTCCGCGCCTGCCCCCATTCATCAGGTCGCTTGACGGCGCGCGCTTTGTGGGCCGCTGCGTGTGAATGGGCGGGACGGGACGGAACGGAACGGAACGGGGCGTGGCGGGGCGTGGCGTGGCGTGGCGGGGCGTGGCGGGGCGTGGCGTGGCGGGGCGTGGCGGGGCGTGGCGGGGCGTGGCGGGGCGTGGCGTGGCGGGGCGGGGCGTGGCGGGCAAGGAGGGCCTGCCGGCAGCAGCGCGCTCCCACCTTCGGACTTGGCTCAGTCTCCGTTTCATTCGATGCTCTCGCGCCTGTCATGCGTTCGTTGCATTCATTCAATGTCTCGCACTCGTGTAAGTTTCCTATTCGTTCAGGACGGTTTTTCTCTCTTTTAGTCTTGTTCCTACGCCGATCATCCCTCCTTTCGACTCTGCTTCTTCCTGTTGTCGTTATTATAATTATATTACCACAACAAAAACAATAGCAATAATTTCAACAATAATAATAATGGTTTTTCTTCTTTGACTCATAAATGCATCTCTTAATCTAGTGTTTATTTCTTATTCCTTCTTTAATTATTGTCACCACTACAATATCTCATTGCATTATTGAACTGAATTTTTAGTCTATTTTTTCCTAGTTTTGTAAAGTAAAAGATCCTCAAGCCTAAATGACGCCTCTGAGCTAAATTCAAATCGCCTGTTACGTCGCCCGACGAACGGAAGTCGACGACGTGCTGCCGGACAGAGTTCTTCGCCCCCGCCAGCATCACCACTGAAGATGCCTACCACAGTTGTAGGCGAAACGTCTGGAGTAGTCTCCGTTGGACCACGGCCTGCAAGCCCGGCAACTTCCCACAATGAAGAAACCGGCCGTGAAAGCCTACATTGTATGTTGACTTCTTTGAAGCATGCATCCCTCCGTCATTTTCAGAATAACACGTAAATCGCACTGTCGCTCGCCTAACCTGCAAATACGTAATAATTATGCTTAATTTACTACAATTAAACATATGTGTATTCATACTTTCTTACGGCAATGTTAATCACATTCATCAGGAAATGATATCTTCCAAACATTTAGTCTCTTGTACACTTAATGTACTCACGTCTACATCGCAATTAAATTCAATATTCAAGTTACTTTTCTAAATAAAGCGAAAAAATACTATTACTTTTATACTAAAACAAATATTTAGAGTTAGACAACTGACTGTGAAAAATAAACAAACAGTCCTCTAAATACACAATTCTTTACATTGATGAAATCAGTAATAGATTTCAGACGTCGTCTTCTGGTGGCGCGCAGCAAAACTATTGACATTGATGCACTCTCGAATCTATGATGTAACGCTAGGCAAAAAATGTCCAGAAAAATAATTATTTTGTAAATATATTAAGGTTTATGATTATAAAACATAGCCTTAAGTACTCCAGACAGTTAAAGGAAGCTATCACAAAAGTTTCATCGGTATTTATTAAGTAGATTCCGAGATTATCGCGCTGTAAGTCAAGGTAGTTCTGTCTTTATATATTAGTATAGATATAGATATCACATTACTGTGTCCGACTTCAGTCTCACAAGAGCGGAGAGCGGCCGGCCCACATTTTTTTCCCGCCGGGGCCAATCGCACCCGTGATTTGTGAGGTCCGTTGCGAGCAGATCCCCCCCCCCCCGTGCGCGCCTTCTAAATTGCAGGCGCGTCGTGACCGAGCACGAGGTGCGGCGCTTTCACCTCCCTTCCCCCCTCCCCCACTTGTGCTCAGTGGGGATTAAGGCGCAGCTTACAACGCAGAACTTTGTCTTTTATTTTAAAGACAGAAAATTGGTTTAGGATAACTGGTTTACTTCAATATGTTATGTGTAAATGTGATATGTGATATATGATAAATGTATATGTGATTCATAAAAGCAATAGGAAAATACTTATTTCCACCTTCAGGCTTAAATGTCAAAACAAACAAATAAAAAATTTTAAACAACGGTCAGATTTAAACTGAATAATTACGTAAGGTGCAATTGCTATTATATATCATTATATATTCATGTAAAACAGTTATCCTAAAACAATTTTGTCTTTAATATAATAGAAATACAGTCTGAAAAAGATGAAAAATCTATAGACAGAAATGTAACTAATTTTTATAGTATAGAAGCACAGAAAATCCGAATTGTCTGACTAAAAGGAATTAACCTTACATTTTAGATGTTTGAACAGTGGTGTCAAGGTCTTCTACTGGTGGTAGTGGCACGGATCGTGGCCCCGTAGCATGCCACGAACTTCTCTGCGCAACTAGCGTCGGGAAAGGGAACTATTAGCAGTAACCCCGCCGTTTTACAATAGGGATGGCGTTGTCTGATGGCGGGGTGATGAACTGCGGGGAGGGGTCATTTCGTCGTGGCACTCGTGCCACGAACTCCCGCTCGTGGCATCGACCTTGGCAACACTGTGAGTCTCGTAAGCAGGTGGCGAAGTTTATTTAGAATGTTAATTCTTAAGAAAGAAATAGTTGTTGGAAAGTTTTAATATTTTCCTGGGGCAGGTGGCACAATAACAAATGCATTTGCTACGTCCAAGTTTGGAGGATTGGTAGGACTTTTAAATTTTCGAGAAGTATTGCATTATAAGTTTTCAGAAGTATTGAAACACAGTTCAAGTCAGCTGTTGCTTCAATTGCAACTACTTGCGAAAAGTTGGATAGATTTTAATTCATAGGGGTATTTGGATTATTTCATTTCAGTATTCAAAATTAGGTTATTGTAAAAGCTTTTGATACCGAATCCTTTAATCTACTGAGTAATGATTATTCCTCTGAAATTGAACCAAGCTGATCTTGCATATTTTGCTTTTTTAAACATAGAGACACATAAACATCCATGCCCCGGGTGGGATTCGAACCCGCGACCCGTCAGGCACGAGGCAGCTACAGCTCGTCAGCTTTAGCTATCTCAGCTTTCGGGGTCGGTGAATGTTTTGTTTTATTATTTATTTATTAATTTATTTAATTTTGAAGCAAATTATTTGAAAATTGCTAATTCAGAAACCCGTTTCTCATCAGACCTAGAGCTCAAGTGATCTTCGAATCGTACCTTCTGGAGGAAAAGGATTTCAAAGGTTTCACTTTGTTACACTTGTGAGTCGCGAAAATAATTTAATTCAGAAAACAGAAACATATGAAACAGGGATGGCGCATTAACTGTTTTAGTAGTGTTATTTATTAACGATTAGACTCGGAGAATAAACAATGGCATTGATTAAACCGATTAAAAATGTTCTATGATTAAAAAATATTTTTAATTTATGGGGAAATTGTTTACTTTTGAGGAATGCTTGTGAATTGTGTGAAGAATTGGAGGTTCTGCTTCCGAATGTTCGAAACCATGGTGCAGACAGATTTATTCTAGTTACCAAATGTAATGTTCCCCCGACAGAAACGAGTGCTGCGAACCAAAAAGATAGAGATGCTTCTGTTGGCGCTGGAGTCTTGATAGTGCTCACAAGGCAATGATCGTCGATCCAACTTACTTTACGGTACAAACTAATTTACGAGACGCTAATGGCAAGTGTACCACCAGTAATATTGTTCAAAACGTTGTGGAGGTATTTAATCGGGTAATCGTGAGCCAAACCGGCAGCTTCGCGTCATGCGTATTATTCTTCTTCTCTGAGGTGAGTGGATATCAACAAACAAAGACATTGTTTCAACTGTATAGGAGCTAAAATGTGCTAAAGAGCGGAAACCGGTCCTCGTCCTTGAACTAGATCCTTTTCTTGTCATGACCAGCATTAACTGCAAGCATGTAAAACGTCTATTTTTACACATTTAGTAGAAATATGAAACGAGTTTGTTCAGAAAGGTCTATTCGGATTTTCGTATACAGTCCAATCCAATTCAGTCCGATTAAATTTGTTATTCGAAATTGTTTCATGCAAAGATAAATTGAACGTAATCAGAAGAATGTAAAAATCCATAAATAATGATTCACTTCGTTCTTTTCATTTGTGTTTTATAGACGTGACAGCAGAGTATGTGGAAATAATAACTTCACAGACATTGTCAATTAGAAGCATAAAACACTTATCTAATTTATACAAAATTAAATTTTGCACTCAATAAAAAATTATTTCAAAATGAAAATTTTCTAATTTGAATATACATAAATTAGATGACGATGTAGGTAAATCTTTTGGAGGGTATTGCAACATTGTTTAAAATCCAATGTTCCTTGTTGCATTAACATTGCATGTTGCAAGTTAATTTATTTAATTTAATGTTTCCTTGTAGCCAAGCTTTCGCCAATGTCGTTTTAGTCAATAAGTTCATGAATGAGTGATAAGGAAGAAGACAAAGCGGAAAATAGGAATGGGCGATGGAATGAGAGACAAGGCGCAAACGGGAGACTTGTGAGTAAAACCTGGCGCGAACCCGCTTTGACTTCCACAAATTGCACAAGAAGAGCTGACCTTTCTACTTCGGAATCTAGACGGTACAAGAAAGCATGTTGATTGCTACACTATCGGTACCGGGAGGTGGAGACAGCGTGTGGGATGCTAAGCTACCTGTACCGAGAAGTAAAGGGGTAGTGAGCTGGCTATAGTAGCGGAGCGAGAGCTAATGAAAAGCATGCTGGCCATACTGACTCTACTGACTGAGTGATTGACTGACTGAGCTATAGCTTCGTTTGCTGTACTGGAAGGTAAAGAGGTGGCGTGCTGGCAGCTAAACTACCGCCACGGAAAGGTGAAGTGGTAGCGTGCTGCCTAGGCAACGGGTATTTCCTCCTCGCCCCATTTCACGATGGCCAGTCAAACAAATTTCACCCAGGAGCGAGTGCAGCGCTATTGGCGTGAGTCCTTGTCGTGAGCAGAGGACCTCTGTCTCTCTGAGCGGCACCGCCCACCCTGAACTTCGCCGACGCAACCGCCACTTCTGTGGGCAGCAGCGGCGGCGGCGGCGGCGGCGGCTTGTCTATAAAGCTGGCTGACACACTACAGCAAAACACAAAGAAACTTAACTCACAATCTTAGGCTAATTAAAAGCTTTATACCGAAATTTTAGACTCTTGAGGTTTTCTCAAAAATCAAAGTTGAGTCAGCTTTAGAATAAAGCCAGCTAGTGCGAAATAAAATCTGAATGCTACTACAAAACTACTTATAGGCTGATTACAGGCGCACGAAACTGCAAGCATTATTTATTTTTATTAATATTTAAAAAATAAGAAACAAAGAACAACTCTCAGATCGTAGAGTAAATAAAGCCGACTCATTAATTTAAAACTAGAGTGGAGAACACGTGATATATCTAACGATCTTTCCATACAATACTTCACTATTTGCCGCTTCCCTTGGGCCTTTTTCTCGGAGCTTAAATCGAAACAGCGTATTCTCATGGTCAGTGGCGTAGCTTCAGTTGGTGTCACCCGGGGCAAAACTAATGGTATCACCCCCCCCCTATAAATTAAATACAAAAAACTATTAACGAATACTTTACACATTGTTTAATAAAAGTATATTTGCAAATGACGTTTATTGATAATATATTAAAAAACTGCATTTAATTTAGAATAATTGAAATTTAATTGTAAATAATCTAAAACGAAGTATTACTAATTAACAAGTGCATGTTTTTATAAAAATATTATTTTTTAAATACATCATTAAAATTATATATTTCCAATTATAAAATTTTCTAATTGGTGTCACCCCAAAAATGGTGTCACCGGAGGCGGACCGCCCCCCCCTGCCCCCACCGAGCTACGCCACTGCTCATGGTGTCGGCCCTTTGCCAGAGTTGCCCTTTCGGGACTCGAATGCCTTCCAGGCGAATGCCGGTGGGGAGTCGCCGCCTCGCCTGAGCGCGGAGGGGACTTCGCAGCGCGGCCTCGGGCAGCCGCGCGAAAGCGGCCGCGTCACGTGGCGCGCAGCGAACACGCGGCTGCGAAACAGCCTCAGCGCGCAACGCGAGACCGCCGCCCCGCCCCGCCGCGGCGCCTTGAACCCTCGCAGGCATCTCGCGAAATCCGCGAGTCACCGCACGACCTTTGAGGATGTGCCACGCTAATGGGAGGGCGTTCGTGGAGTTGTAATGGGAGGGTGCGCGGTAATTGAGAGCCCATTAATGTCCGTTCGTTGCATTACGCGAGTGCATGTAGTGCCGTGTGAAGTAATTGCGTTTGTGTTCGTGACACTTCGTGTCCTACTAGTCTCTATCGATGTAAATGGAAACGAGAATTAAATGATCTCCTAACACTTTTTTTTATGTCACGAAAGGTTGGTTGACTTCGTGCTTGTGGTTTGAGAATATCATGTAATGAAATTTTGGATTAAAATTTTCTTGAATATTGATTATATTGTTTGATATTGTTTAAATAGGTCGAACGGCATCCATCACAAATAAGTAAAAAGGAGTACAACATGTTTGATAAATTCTGGAATTTAAGTTGTATCTCGTGGGATAGATCTGAAAACACTAAAATAAAATGTGGCATATTTGGCATCTGTACCTTCCTTCATTGGATGGTGGCAAAATATGAAAAAAATACGTAGTTAGGAAGCAAAAACCAAAACAAACAAAAAAATTTTCTAATTATGTTTTAAGAGAAAAGGAAATTTTATAATTTCATTAAATGATCGAGAAAGCAAGTTCAGAGGTCTGAAAAACTTTCCAGAAAACAGGCAAACTTATCTACAGCTCTAAGGTTTAAATGTAAATGGTCTGGTATTATTATTCGACAGAAACACAACCCCTACCTACTAGTCTTAATCCTCTGAGGACCGATGATTGAATTACGATCCAAAAGCATACGACGAGAGAGAGAGAGAGAGAGAGAGAGAGAGAGAGATCAATTAAATTGTTATGCCTCTGAAATAAATCATTGAACAGCGGTTAGCGAGAGCTGCCTCCAACTTCTTCACCCAATATACAACGCTGCAAAATTCCAAAGTAAAATATTCTTCCTATCCTTTATCAAAGCTTGTACAGAGAGTTAACGAGCAAGTATCCTTGTTTAGACAAGAGACCGTTGTCCTTGTAGGATATTTGTTAAAGTTTATAATAAATAGCACTTTTGTAATGATAGATTATCAATAGAAACTCTCCGTTTTAACTGCAGAATGAGGCAAGACGAACCTTGAATTGTGCTTCGCGTTTTTTGGTCGCTGGAATTTTGAAGGTAAAGTGGAAAAATTACAGGGGAAGTCAGGAATAACCGAGACCTATTTTCTTCGCCTTTTACGCGATTGAATTTGCTACCTGAAGCTTTTGAACTTTTTCTCTAATCATGTGGTGGTCATTATTTTGTTTCAGTACTTGCTTGACTCTTCGATTTTACAAATTTCAACAAACAGTGTGACTTCGTCATAATATGATGAACTTTTCTCACTCAAATATTAATGCTGAATTTTTCGAAACTGAGTTTCAAATTAAATATTTTCAAATACATTTAAGATGATGTAACTTGAAAAAGACTTCGAAGTGATCACTAAAAGATTGTTATTATTATTATTATTATTGTTATTATAAATGTTCTGTTTTATGTCCTGAACGAGTAAATAATCGAATGTACCTATTTGTTAGTAAGTGTTTGCTTAGACAATACTATTTTACCAACCAGTAATATACTGAGTGTATATTTCTTGGCGCGTGGAGTCTTATCTTAACGAAGGAATATCTCACGGTATTTCGCGTCGTACTCGCTCATGCAGCTAGGAATCGACTGATCGCGATTGTATCAAGCAGTACTGGCGATCATGCGTCCCCTAGCGGCATGACTGAGAATGACGCGAAATATCTTGAGATATTCCATCGTGAAGACAAGCCCCTACACGCCAAGAAGTAAAAGCCCAAATATAATTAAGTATGGAGCAAACGAAGTTCTTTAGACGGGCGTTGCTGCAAGGGAAGGCAGCAGGGATGTTGACTTCTGGAGAGTAACCATCAAAGGGGGAACTCCAAAAAAAAAAAAAATCAAAACCAGTGGCCCGGGTGACGCCATTCTAGGGGTGACACCAATTAAAATATTTTATAGTTGGAATTATAGAATTAAAAAAATTTACTTAAAAATGTCAAGATTAGCTGATTTGGCTCTATTGTCAATAGAAAATGACATTGCAATAAGCATAGATTTTAATGAAGTTATAAATAAGTTTGCTGCCCTAAAATCTCGTAGAGGTTTTATAAATAACATATATTTGATAAATATTTTAAAATGAAACATAACTTATTTAAAAATTATATAGCAATTATTCTTAATTACATAGAATTTTTTAATATGTTATAACTAACTATCATGTGCAAATATGTTCGTATTTTTAATAAAATAATGTACAATGATGCACCAATATTTTTATACTTAATTTATGGGGGGGGGCTGACACCAGAAGCTTTGCCCCAGGTGACACCAACTGAAGTTACGCCACTGATCAAAATCGAAGCGGGAATATTTGTTATTAAAAAATCGTTATCTAAAATAAGCATTACATTAGATTTAATGTTCAATTATAGTTGTAAATGAATATATTGATAACATTGCAAAGAATACGATTTGACATCAAAAAATCGTTCAAAAAATAGTTACTAGGTAATGTAGGAACGGTTGGATACAAATTCCAGTGTCTCTTATCTTTGCCCTGAAATACTCTTGGCCATTTACTCTTTAACTGTTCGAATGTTCAAGAGTAAAGTTTCAAGGTGAAGGAAGGTAGATAAGATAATAATAATATAACAGTAGCAGAGGCCGAGTTTCTTTTTCCTCTTCCACAGTAGACCCTCAAATGCAAATGAGCACCTAAATTGCTGATAAGTCATGTAAGTGGTAGAGAAAGGTATAATCTCAAAGTCATTTCCAAGTAATGACACTGGAAATATCCTTGAAGTATCGTTTGAAAATACAATAGAGGGCTTGAAATAAAAAAAGGATGTACGTGCCATTTCGTACTTTCGAGACAAATGAGTTTTATACACATACACGTTAAACCAATTGGCACATACAATTCCTGCCATTTATAATTATATAAATTTATGGTGATTATAATCACCCTGAAACACTATCCAGAAATGCGTCTGGACTTTGGTTCTTATGTGTTATGGAGCTAGATTTATTCATCATTATTCTGGTGAAAACGTAAATTTAAGAAAATAGCACTTGCATCCTTTTTTATTTGAAGTCGTCAACTCCAAATTATGTAACATTCGTGAAAAAACAAAATGACGTTGCAATCATTTGTACTGTGTGGTGTACAAAGATTTTGACCTCGCCAACTACAACAAAATTTGGAGGCGTGAACTTCCACAGCCAGAGAAGACGAAATGCCCTGATGAAGGTCCCGGTATGACAAACGAAACAGTACCGAAAGTTAGATACACAGGACGCAACGTTTCTCGGACAACCTAAAATGCAAGAATAAATTTTTGCCGAGGGTGAAATCATTCAATGTGTACAGAAGATAGAAACTGCAAAATAACGACTCTAAAATCGAGTTGATTATTTCGTAAGTCCAATCAGACGAGAAGATAGTATTGGTTTCTTAATTTCAAGGTATATTTATCAAAACTTATCAAATATGGTATCGTACACAGAATTTATATAATCACAGCCCAAATAAATAATCTCCTTTTCTGTTACTAAAGGTTGATAACCACTTGAAAAAGCCTTTCGGTGTTTTCTAGTAGTTAGGTCAACTCCAAATGCAATCGAAATGCAGGCCCATTTGCGCATGTTGGACTACCGGAACATCTTCCTACCCACTTCTCACCTATTATAAAGTTTCTATAATGATCAGCTTTTACAGTAAATATTTGGAGTTTCTAAATAAATGTCTACATTGTTTACCTAACTGTTAATAATTTTTAATTTGTCTTGGCATTTATCATTCATGAAATCATTATTTAAATTATTATTTAAATTATCGGGCAAAGAAATCTCATTTGCCTAATAATCTGAAATGTATATATTCTGTTAACAGTCGTTGTTTTCATTTCACGTCCAAACATTTCCTAAAGTACAGCTCCAAAGTACAGTCATTGCATTTGCCATTGTTCAGCTGTATAAAACTTACCTCTGCTCGAAGGGTCACGAGTTCGAATCCCACCTAGGGCATGAATGTGTGTGTGTTTGTGTTGTCCTTACGTGTTCTCTCTACAGATTAAAAATCCCAGTGGTCGCTATAAGACCAAGATGTTGAAAAGCGATATTAAAAAAATACTTAACTCTGTACACAAGTTATCGCAAATTTTTTTTATCTTACAACTTCAAGTCCCATTTTTATTCCAAAGTGTGATGTCTATGATTCAATTTTTTATCATTCGTCTCGAAAACTCAGACGTCAAAATTAGCTCAATAGGTTAATCATTCACATGCAACAGAAATGAAATAGTTTGTTTTCACTGGCTGATTTGTGGTATTTGGCTATTATTTGGATCAATGGAGCTCGTGGAGATAGCTTTCCGTAGTAAGCGTACCGTGTGGATTGATTGATTGATAGTGATTCCTGGCGCGTCAACTAACCAGGACATTATTGCCGTAAGTGTAGTGCATGTTTTTCATCGACAGGTAGCTGTGATTACCCCTGCTGGATTGAGAGATCCGGACGCCTGCCGTCAACTAGCAGGGTTTTCCCCTCAACCAGGTATCTCCCACTAGCGGGGCACCGCCCCAGCCAGGATAAGCTCTAAGCCCCCGACCGGTCTCCGCATGTGTGGTAGTGTAGTGCATGTAAGTGTGTGTGTAAGGGGTGAAGATAGGGCACTGAAAAGGTAGGAAAGACCCCGCGCTGTCCGGCATTCGCCTGGTGTTGATCGGAGAAACCACGGAAAACTACCGATCTGATCGGCCGGCCGCTAGAATTCTCCTGCAGACAGCGACTGAAATCAATTTAGCTATGTAGCTAATGTTGAAAATTTGCCGCCGTCGGGATTCGAACTTAGGGCTCCCCGGTCAGTCACTGCAGTGACATCAATGCCCCGAGCCGCCGCTCCCGGGGTGGAGGCGCTCGCGCCCTCGTTTGCGTGTCCCTTTCCGTCCGCCGGCACGCGAGGCCTTGGGCGTGACGCTGCCGCCGCCGCCGGGGCTCGAAGGCCGCTCTGTCGTGCTCGGCGTGCCGGTGGACGGACGCACGGTCTGACGGGCGCCGCGCGCCGTGCACGGCAGCGGAGCACCGTCTTCCCTCCGCCAGAAATGGAAAAGAAACTTTCAGTGAAGCATTGGTGGTTTCGATGGGTGAATCGGTTGCAAGTGTGTAACTTGGGTGGCTTTTTCGGGAGGAGCAGTTTAGGATTTCAGATGCCCGAGAGGCTCTGAGTTTCCTGGGAATGGTACATGGTTGGAGAACTGTTAAGAGTAACCGGCCTAGGATGAAGAAATAAAGGCTCTAATGAAGGATTGGAAAGATCAATTTTATTATTTTATAAGGTCAGTTAACTTTCCATATTTTTTCTTCGGAAAAGAAGGAATAATGATTCTGTGAATTGCGAATAAAAGAATTTGAAAACGATGACAGCGTTAGCAAATAATGTAACCACGTCAGCAATGTTTTATGCATGCTACATCTAGTACAACAAATGTTATCTCATTCTTTATCTATTTTATTAACTAAGTTCGAAGCACGATTTGGAACACCGAATCCTTAGGGAGTATTGAAATTTAGACGATATTGATTCTTCTTGGGTCAGCATGTCCACCATCGGAAGATCTGGAGATTTATCTGGAGATTTTTGATGATAGAGGGGTTATAAGATATTAAAAAAAAGTCATTCAATCAGATCTGCGAGCTTTGAAACGTCTTTTCGCGAGTTTATTTATTTTGTTGTTTATGATAAATTTAAGAAATTGAAATACGAAGCGAAACAGCGATGTATTTTGTCCCAAGAGTTATTTTTTCGTGTAAAAGTTTATTTTACTTATTAAATTTTCTAAAGACGATTTTAGATAAGGATTCATATTTCAATGAAGCACACAAGTTTACAGCAACCGACGAAAAGTAAAAAAAGAGTCATTTGCTTAATTTTTAATTTTTTAGGAAAACTTATTTTGAATATTAATTAGATTGTTATCATATTATTTGCAATTTACACTATTTATTAATAATTTTTTATTTTTTAATAATTATTATTTATCAATAAATTATTAAGTATTAAATCCATAATTCATTCATTAAATCATTCATTCAAAAAATAGTAATTAATGGTAACAGGGTAATAAAATGTAATAACCGATGCAACTATTCAAATCTCTTATGTTTCGTGCAAGTTGTGAATGTAATGCCTTTGAAAAGTGTTCTGTCTTCACATCCGAGGATCCCGCAAGAAGTTTGGTGACTAGCAGATATTTCAGCCCTTTGAAGCGCATCCCATCGGGGTGAATGGTGCCACTTGAAAAAAAAATTAGTACTTCCTATCAAAGAAAAATATTAATTGTAATGAAATTAAGTGAACTGAACTGATTAAAGTGATTGAGTGAAGTGAACTAATTAAAAATTATTCACCCCGTTTTCGTCCTGTAACGCATCTACATCACTGTGTATGATAAGTTGATAACACTTCAAAAGTATTTACTCAACGCCACGACTCTCAGCGCAACCGACTTTTAGCTTTATTGAGTTCTCCCCAGTTTTATTGTTGTGGTTACGAAGCAGCGCCGACTTCCTCAACAGCGCTTTCGGTGGCAGGTATGACGCGTACGCTCCCGAACCTAACCCAGTCGTTAAACCATCTGCACGACCCGCGAGTGTAAAAGGAGAACAATGGCAGATCTGCCCGCCACCTGCCGCATGCTGTTGAGCACCACACTTTTACGAGCTCACTTGTTTCCCCAACCCCTCTCCTGTAGCGTCGCACTTGTGCTTCGTGAAGTTGTCGCTCTCCAGGGTGCGACGTTAGTTCACGTTTCGGTTTATAATGCATTCAACGTTCTGGAAAATAAAATCTTCCTTACCCTATGTTCATCCGTTTATCATCGGAGTTAGTGTTCACCATTATGAAGATGTGAGGATTTCCTTTTAGTTTTGTGAAATCAAATAAACATATTTAAACTACAGTAAGTAGTGCATTATATTGTTTTCATCAAGGAATTGTTTGATATTTTGATTAATTTTTGTTGACAAATTTTTGTTTTTGAAGTACCAATCTATGGCACTTAATATTGCATTTATACAATTGTTAACTTTTCTTTATGTGTTCAAATTGAGGATGCGAATTAAGTTCGAAGAAATGTAATAATATATTTTATGTTTATCTTTGTTTTAACGCAAGGACAAGTTTGATATATAAAATATTGAACTAAAACTAAAGAGATTTTTTCAGAAATATCGTTTTCTAGACTGCACAATGAAACAATTTGTCTGAAAAAACTAGTAGCAAAAGCAACTTTTCGTGATAATGATTTTAAGATATTCGTGATTTGTAAAGAATTTGTTTCGCTTCCTTACAATGTTGGAAAACTCATTTTTACTTTCCCGTATACGTACGTATACACGGAGTGATATACGAAGTATAGGGAAAGTTATGTAATGCTGCGCGAAAAAATGGCCAAGTTTCGGCGGATAAAAATTAATTGCCGGGCCGTGATAACGAAAAAGTGGATAAAACCAGTTGCTAAATTAAGAAAAGAAAATCCCCTAACACGTGGTATAGCCAGAAATCGTTTTCTAGGTCCTTGATACCGAAAACCCAATTGAAAAGAATACGTCCATTTGTCCGTCCTTCTGTCTGTCTGTCTGTCCGTCTGTGAACACTGCTAGCGCCTAAAACATACGTACGATTTCTTCCAAAATGGATACTCCCCGGTCGAGATCTGATTCTAGTCGAAGCTTTGAGATTTTGAAAAAGATTCTTCAAAATTTAGGGGTACTTTATATGAAGCCCCCCGGGGATTTTCAAAATTTTCTCAAAAACGACTTCATATTTTTTCTTTAAATTTCTTGTATGAATAGAGTAAAATACACTTATTAACATGGCATAGGCCCGATTTTCACGGATAACTCTGAATTTTCGAAAATTCTGAAAGTTTGAATTTTTTTCGGCGTCTTTCTTCAGCTACAAAATTGAAGATAGAGATTTTTTTGTCAAATAAAATTTGTTCTGAATATTAAGTTCTTTCATAAAGGTCATGTAAATGTTTTTCAAAATTTTAGTAGTTTTCGTGCAATATTGCGTGCAATATGTGCAATTTTAAAAAATTACAAACCCAAGATTTTCTCAAAAACGGCTCCAAATTTTTTCTTTAAACTTTTGGTAGGGATAGTGGTAATTGTACTCTATCAGATGACATAAAAGCCATATTGCTCTATAGGTTGTTTTTTTCAAAAATTACAAAAATGTAAATTTTTTCACATGTTTCTCACGTTGATAATATTTACATTAGCGGCGATTTTTTCACATTATAATTTTTACGAGTACATATGCTTTAAATAATGTCAAGTAAAGTTTCTCGGAAACACAACCGTTTTCTGTGAAAAGTAGCTCAAAATTTCGCATTTTCAGAAACGCTCAAACGCCATTTTCTCATATATGGCTGCAAATTTTTTCTTCAAACTTTTGTACGCACTTTTAGTAGCGCTAAAACGCCATTTTATCTTAAACGGCACATAACTTTTAAAAGAAAATTGCCATTTATGCATTGGCATTTCCAAATACCTAGCGAAAACCCAAGGAAATAGAAAAATAATTACTGGAAAGTCTGTGCCATTCAGTAGCACCACTAGTTGGTGTCTTGATAAATTACGTCTTGGTTCACTGTGACTCTGTTGCAAAACCGCTAGTTACATCGTTTCTTTATGGCATGAAAATCCGCACAAAATATGTTCTTACCAGTCGTTTAAGAAAATATAAGTGTATTTTCCAACTAAGAATTAAAATGAGTTGTGTGGTTGGCGACAAACGGTAGAGCAAGGGAAACACTTGGACGAAACCTTGATCCAGCTTCGAATGAACACACAAAGGCTACGATTTATTGCCTCATAATATTTTTGCTACATTTAATCGCATCAAAAGGCAAACCTTGTTCTGCCATTATTCACTTCACATTCCTCATTCACAGAAAAAAAAAGAATTGACGAGTCCCATAATCTGTACCAACCAGCTTAGTGACGAGAGCACTTTTATCCAGACAATATTACCTCCTTTCCTGACGGCGAAGGAAAGAAAAGAAATAAACTTACGGCTCCATTGATTAGGAACTGTTTATGAGGGTCTCGCGATGGATAATTAAATTTTATACGCCGCCAAGCCGAAGGCTCCCGCCTGGCCTAGTTGTGTGAACCAAATTAGGCAAGCGCAGGTCAAGAATTTTTTGCGGCGATGGGTGAACGGGCGGCGTGGCGCGGCTCGCGAGCAACGTTGGTCGTCACGCTCTGGATGATGCACGGAGCGCCGATATTCCCCGAGCAGCGGCTGTGCTACCGCTGGTGTGGCTGAAGGGCGGCGACGATGGGCTCGACTGATAAATTTGACAGGAGCGGTACCATCAGGGGGAAATAATGGGGGATCATGTTATTGGGCCCATGATTATTTTTTTCAATTGAACCGATTTGAAAAAAACACTAAAAAAATTTAAATAATTTCGCATGACACTGAAAGTAAGTATTTATTTATTTGGTTCCTTTATGAGATCTTACGTTCAATGTTTAGGGTATGTAACGAATTACTGTGTTTAACGAAATGATTATTTCATTACGTACTTCGGTAATAATTCATATAAATTACTTCAATCCGAGATAAACACTAGCATCAAAATTTTGCACTACATCCTATTTATAGGGCTGAGTACCAACACGTTTGAGTGAAGGTTTGTGCATTTAAGAGCTCGTTTCAAAGGCAGTGCTGAATGCGACGTGTGGATGCGAACTAAGATTCTATGCAAGAAGACAATGAATCAGATCACAATAATCCGTAATTATGTGCCCTTTGAATACAGGGCGCAATTCTCGGAATAGTAAACTGGCATCCCACTTCGCATATGAGCTCCAATACGCTAGATTCTACTAGTAATGCCTACGCTTTAAGGTACACACACACACACCCACACACACACACACACACACACTCACACTCACAAACATACACACACTCACACACACTCACACTCACAAACATACACACACACACACTCACACACACACACACTCACACACACACTCACACACACACTCACACACTCATACACACACTCTCACACACACACATACATACATACATACATACAAACACACAAACGCACGTTAAATTCACGAACTCGCGCGCGCACATTCTCACACGATATCACTTGTTAACAGTAATATTAGATAATTTTACGAGATTATTTTTTGTTTTCGTTCCTGTGTTTGAAGGAAGGCAGCTGTCATTAATATATCCCAAGCTCTAGTTGTGCCTTCGCAACTATCCATTGCGGTCTGCTTTTGTTGCTTCATTAAGTAGCCGTTGCTCAAGTTCGTAAATCAATGCGTTGATAGCCGATATTGTCAGTCATGAATGCACCGTTGTTTTTCTGCCTTGAAAAGAATCTGAAGGTAACTTGCAATTAGCACTTTGGTAATGAATAAGAAAACTCATAATTAAATAATGGCCACGATACATTTCGATATTACTCAGTCAAGCTTGTCGGTGAGTGATGAGATGAGGATATTGGACGTAAAGTTGGATAAATGGGGAATTTGCGAACCATTAGATTTAATGTTTGAAACTTGTAACAATTTTTGAATAGAGACAAGTAGGTATGATATTAGACAAAAGGTATAAGAGGATAACTTCAGAATTTGTTTTGTGGAACATAATGGATTAATGGTATTTTCTTTTTCACCACGACATTGTTTAAACCAGGAAGATATCTTCTACATCGGTAGTGAAATGACTTAAAGTGTCATAGGCGAAATTTTATACCTCTTCTGAAATGGATACCAACTATACTTAACTGCCAAGCTAGCGAGTTGATAAGAGCTGAGTTTGAAATGTATGCTGTTTAATGTGTTAGGCAGCTCACTAAGTGGTAAATTGTGGCACCTTGCACGGTAGTCAGTTTCCTGTACTAGTATAAGCAGAAATGTTCACAGGCACGTCTGATGCTCAATGAGGAACCAAGCAAGAGTTCTCGTATGATAAAATTGTTGAACAAAGTAGAAATGAATGTTGTAAGTGTAAAAGGTGTCCTTAAATTTCACATTTTACTTTCTAGCCGCTACTTTGTGAGGAGAGAAACTTTTGTAATCGTGCTCCGGAAAACTGCGAATTTTCGGTAGAAAAACTCTTATTGCTGTGCTCTGCTGAAGTGGATGCGTAAGCAGTAGCTATAAAGAAAAATTACAAGATTACTAATTGATTGATTGATTAGTGTTTCCGTGCGTGTCAACTACTTAGGTCATTAGTCCCGTAAGTGTAGTGCGTGTTTTTCCTCGGGATGTGGCGACGATATTTTCCCCGCTGGATGGCGAGATCTGGCGCCGACCTACCGTCGACTACCAGGGTTTTCCCCTCAACCAGATATCTCCCATCAGCGGGGCACCGCCCCAGCCGGGACAAGCTGTAAGCTCCCGACCGGTCTCCCGGCATGTGTGATAGTGTAGTGCATGTTTGTGTAACTGTGTGTGTAAGAGGACAGGAAAGGACAAGGAAGGGGAAGGAAAGATCGCGCGCGGTCCGTGGCCCGTTTGTTCGGGTACTCCTCCGGCATTCGTCTGGTGTTGATCGGAGAAACCACGGAAAACTACCGATCAGAGCAGCCGGCCGCCAAAATTCTCCTCCAGACAGCGACTGCAAAATTACTAAGATAGAGATTTTTGCCTTTAACACTGTTCTAAAAAATCAGTTCTTTAAGAAAGTTCATGTATATGTACATACAAAACAAGAGTAGTTTTTGCGTAATTTGTAGTCGAAAATAATGAATTTATAAAAAAAATATTTGCTCAAAAACCGATCCAAAATTTTACTTAAAATTTTCTCCTCGTATGTATCAAAGAACGGTAAAAAAAGATTTGCCAGTTCTATTTGCGGCGATCTTCGTATTTTCGAAACAAAAAGTTAGCTTTTCAAAGCTACAAAATGTATGATAGAGATGTTGGCCTTGATCAGCATCTGTTCTAAAAACGCAGCTCTTTAAAAAAAGTCCTGTGCGTTGTTTTAAAAAACTAGTCGTTTTCACGTATTTTCTGGTTGATGTTAATACAAATTATAAGAAGAATACTTTCTCAAAAACTCTCCAAATATTTTCTTTAAATTTTTCCCACGTATAAAACAAGGGACGTTTAAAAGAATGGTGGAGGTCTAATTTTCGTTGAACTCTGAATTTTCGAAATTTGGGTGTTGGATTTATTGGGTTGAGACAATTAGATTTTTAAGCCTCGGCCCGACTTGGGACGTCAGAGCGCCAGCTGGGTGTAGAGGAAAGGTTTACTGCGAGTTAACACAGAGGACCTGAGTTCGCAACTCGTTATCAATGTGGTGAGAGAATGTTGGTTGAAAATACTTTTGCAGGTTCATGAAGTGGTATAATATTGCGAAGCAGTTACAAATAATTCGAGAAAGTATGTGCTGTTTTAGTACCACTGGTTAGTTAAGCCAAAATAAAGAGTACTATCGTTTTGAGTTAATGACTCGCTTTATATAAAAAATCAAACGAGCGTTATAAACATTCCCTACCTAATCGGAGGAACCTGAAAGTTGCACTACGCATGAAAATACTTCTAGATTCACTTATTTTTGGCTTGTGAGATAGAAAAAAAATTACACTTACAGCGCATTCAGAAAAACTGGTTCAGTTTGAACCCTCAAACAAACGCTTGTCTTGAAAAACTGTCAAGTAGTTTTAATACACGTAAATTGCCACACTTCTCAATTCATTACATTTGAGTTATAACATTTAAGCTCATTACCGTTGCTTAAAAGATTTGTCATTTGACTAATCACCCTCAATTATTCCCTGAGCCCTAACTCTCTCGCAAGAGAAACATGTGTAAAGAGGAGCCCGGCAACTCTGTTTGGAAAGGAAGCGACGCGACGTGAGAGAGACTGGTGACGGATACACATGGAGCGCGCACGCGAGCTCATGCACGCCCGGCAGGCAGTGCGACCTCGCACGCCTGCCCGGCACGGCCTCTGCTCAAAGGCGTTTTCCCCTCTCGTCTCTAGCCGGCCGCCGAAATCGCTTCCCAATTTTTCGCCATCTCTTCACGTTCTCCACCTCCCCTTCGTCACATCTATGCTTATTTTACTCCCCATTTCTTGACTCTGCGTCGCTCCTTCCCCGTCGCTGGCACCCCGCCGCTTTGCTCCCCGTCGCACACTCCCCGCCGCTGGCTCCCCGCCGCTGGCTCCCCGCCGCTGGCTCCCCGCCGCTGGCGACTGGCAACGCAGGCTGCAGCGGAACCCACTGCACGCCTTGCGGCGGCCACGCGTTGCGAAAGATAAAGCTTTAACATTTATTGCACATAACTACATTTGACATATGACGTAATGTTTAATGGTACAGTGACGAATGATCTTTTTTTTATTGTTTTAAAATTTATTTTAATCGAGATTGAGTCAAGGTACGGTTTTTGCTAATAAAAAAAACGTTCTTACGATATTGTTTTGTTGGATAATATTTGCAGTAATTAACATTTTTTATTGTTTTTATTCTATTACACTTATTAGTAATTTTTTCAAGAAAATGGAAACTTCTTTTAATCCAATGAAAAGCAGTTCAAAAATTCGCGAAAATAATTTTTGTAAACATTTACTTTTGCATCAATTCTGAACAAAGTTGTATCGTTTCACAAAATTAATATAATGGTCAGTATAGATTTTGATAATAATTTTCTTTTGAAGGACAATAACATTCAGTGAGTTTTGTGCATTTGATACTCTGCAAAAATATGCACTTCTGATTGCGTATTGAAAAACAAATGTGTCATGAATCAATTATTAACTATTTCCATTACAAAAGTTTTTAAACAATATTCATTATTAGTATTATTACATTTAAATCATTAGCATAACTCTCGCAAAGCATTTACTCCTTCTAAATGATTAAATTGCACATACGAAAGTTCTTTAAATTAAAAAACAACCTCTTCTACAGATACTATCCTATCCTATTCCAGACTAGTACATACTCTGTACATCCTTTGCACGGTATATTTAGTATTAAGTTTAATATGATGTGGTAAACATCATGTTTGTTTACCAGGAGTAGAGCGCAGCTGTTACAACCTCGCCTAGTCACTCTCGTGTCGACATCCCACACCGGGCGAAATATGCATCGTCTTTGAAAACCTAACTTTTCTTTTGACATTATAACCACGACGTAGTTTACATCTATTGACGCGGCGACAAGTGAACGCGACTGAATCGAAGCTAGCAGCTGTCGCAAGCTCTGGATCCCAGTTCTATCACGCAAGCAGAGAAGTCGCGTTCCCGACCCCTCCCCTCTAAACTCCCCTCCCCTGTCCTCATCCCCTCCCCCGCCACGACAGTGACCAGACCACATTTCCAGGCCACATTTCCATCCCTCGTCCTTCTCCTCCTGCTTACGCTTCTGTCCCAGTTTCCACCCTCGGGCCCACATCCGCCCACTGCCCCGCCCCGCTCTGCCCCGCCCCGCTCTGCCCCGCCCCGCTCTGCCCCGCCCCGCTCTGCCCCGCCCCGCTCTGCCCCGCCCCGCTCTGCCCCGCCCCGCTCTGCCCCGCCCCGCTCTGCCCCGCCCCGCTCTGCCCCGCCCCGCTCTGCCCCGCCCCGCTCTGCCCCGTCCCGCTCTGCCCCACTCCGCTGTGCCCTGTTGCTCTGCCCCGCTCCGCTGTGCCCTGTTGCTCTGCCCCGCTCCGCTCTGCCCCACCCCGCTCTGCCCCGCTCCGCTCTGCCCCGCTCCGCTCTGCCCCGCCACGCTCTGCCCCGCCCCGCTCTGCCCCGCCCCGCTCTGCCCCGCCCCGCTCTGCCCCGCCCCGCTCTGCCCCGCCCCGCTCTGCCCCGCCCCGCTCTGCCCCGCTCCGCTCTGCCCCGCCCCGCTCTGCCCCGCCCCTTCCACCTCCACGCCTCCACTCTTCCTCTTGGTTGGCGCCATTCCCTCCTCCCGGCTCTCGTCACACGAGGGTTAGCGTAGCCGCCGCCACTCGTTGGGCACTGCGGAGTCGCCTGGCCTAAGCAGCCATCGCAACTGCACCGACTTTTCACCTCTCTCCCGCATCCACAGCTACTTTCGCTATTGCCTATTGAATTTTCGCGTCTTGGTCATCTTTACTGTCTTCTCCTTCACTATATTCGCAGTGCTGTCAAGAGCGTTCTGCTTTTACCGTCGTTAACTCCATTGGTCCTTTTTTCACTTTTTCTTTTTTACCTCTCTTCTTCTTCTTCCACTGTTTCCTTCTTCAGGTTTCTTTCTTTTCTATTACCAAGTGAACGTCTCTTCCTCTTCTCTGTTATCTTAACTGCTTCTATATTTTATCGTTGCGCTCTTCGCATTCTCCACATATTTTTTCTTCTCCCATGCCAACTTTTCCATTTGCCAACTTCGCTGTTTCTCTCTTCTCTACCGTCACCACAATCTTCGCGATTTCCTGATAAAAATAATCGTAAATGCTTCTTGAAACATTCGAAATTTGTGTAATATCGCGGTCGAAATAGGTCGTAAGATATTTGACAAACGAAAAAGTTCAGCTTAGGAAGAGGGAAGCTGTTCATATTTCCGAGTTCTCCGTCGATAGCAGCGCTGGGCGATGGAGGCGGGGGCGGAGGCGGGGGCGGGGGCGGGGGCGGGGGTGGAGGCGGGTGCAGAGGCAATGGTGGAGGTGGGGGAGGGGTCGGAGGCGGGGGTGGGGTTGGGGCGGAGGCGGGGGCAGAGGCGGGGCAGAGGCGGGGCAGAGGCGGGGGCGGGGGCGGGCGCGGGGGCGGAGGCGGAGGCGACGGCAGCGGCATGTTCGTCGACGGCGGACCATGGCTTTACGATCGACTGTAAAAATGTGGCGGATTGCAGGCTGGAGCTGTCAATCTATGCATACATGCATGTGCGCTGCTCCCGCCGGGAATACGATGTCCGACGTCGAATCTCAGGAGCGGGCAATATATGGCGAGGGAAAACGTAAAAACATTACGGTTGTCGAGAACAGATCGCACCAATATTCTCCTTATTTTTATAGCCTCCGTTACATGTGTATAGTGTGCACGACGTACATACATACAACGGTCGATCACGGACATACATTGTAACGTCTATGATTCGCTTTATTGGATCAGTGGGGTTGCATACGTTAATGCACCGCTTTATTGGATAAGTCCGCGCACCCATTAAGGAATTGTCTATTATTTCGACGAGCATTAGGCAAAGAAATATTAGTCGCAGGGCAAAAAAGGTTTTAGTGGTTTTCTTCTGCAGTGAGAATGTATTGCCAATTGAGAGTTTTGTTTACAGAAATTCTCTATTGCTTTTCTGATTTTGAAATTTCTGTAGTGTGCATTAAATTTTGCGGGAATTTTGTTTTAAACATTAATGTTTACAAAAATACCGTACCGAAAAATTATTTTTTGAAAAGTCATTCCGTGCATCTAGAAAGGAAGGTTCAAATTAGGAATATATTGTATAAAGTAGTACGCGCCTCATTAAAATTGTTGCTGTGATCAGTGCCAATTTCGCTCAGGACATTTGTATAAAAACAACCACAAATCGTCGGTGTTTATACGTGCTGTTATTAAAATGGTCACTTTCTCAACATTCCTTTTTTTTATGTGTATGTGCATCGATGTACTTTTCACTATCTTCAAACTTATCAGACAGGATCTGTTCTTTCCAGGAGGCTGAAAAGAGTAGTTTTAACGCTTTAAAAGGCAATCTATTCATTTTACCCCTTAAAAGGCAAGGAATTTTTTTGAATAATTATGTTTATGAGAAAACGAAATGTCCAATGAACGACCGTTAACTATTAAGAATTAAATTGTATCCAGAAATACTGCCACTGCCACTGTTAGGATTACTTTACTTCCATCCCATCATGCCGTGTTACATTGTTTATTTATCTCACATATAATACGTATTTTTGATTTGAGTGATAAAATTGGCATTTTCTTTTGCGACTAGAAAGTTCGTCACAGAAAGCCGTTAGTCCGGGTGACGCAATCGTATCAGCAAAATAAAATCACTTTTAATACGTGAGTCATACACTATTTTTAGATAGCTTTATTAACTTTCGTTTTATTTTAATTTCAGTACACAAAATCCTTAAATGCGTACAATGTTACGTGAAAGTCAGTAGTAGCCTAACTGATGCGGTCAGACGAAACTATTTCGTCTTCTTGGTTGCAGTCACACTGTTTCGTATTAACATGTGACCATAGTCTGACTCTTCAGCACTAGTACTAGAAAAGAACTTTTAGCGCGCACCGAATGCCCCCGAAAGTAAATGTTTTTACTAATGTGTTTCTAAAAAATATTTTTAATTGGTAGAATTAAAATCAGGTAAGGTTTCCGTAGTAGTTCATTATGAGGGATTGGCTGCAGCACGTCTTACTCAGTCGAAACCACACCAAACGAAAGTGGAGCTGATGAAAACGTCCACCGTATCTGCTGTCTTAGTCGATGTTTTCGTAGATTCCTTCGTTTCTCCCTTTTTCGCCTACATGCCACGTTCTGAAAGTAAGAAAAGTTTGTGAAGGAGTATCAGTTTCATACAACGAAATACTAGATTTAGTTAGGAAGCGTTAAAGCTGTCGATTATTATTATTATTATTATTATTATTATTATTATTATTATTATTATTACATAAACTCGCACATCCTTATTTAACATGATATGTAGGAGGGCGGATTTCTATGATTTTGCATATTTTTCCGTTGCTTCAGTGCATAGCTAAGTTAAATTTCTTGACATTTGGCTTGAATATGATGCAATTTAGATTAATATGTTAATGCATATTTCTGCATATTTGACCGGCTTTTCCTCTTGGTGCATATTCGTTTACGTATAAGCGCATATTTTGCATATTTCGTTAAAACACAGACTTATCTATAAAAAGTTTTTATCTTTTCATAGATTCTATTTATTTGTGAGCGTGCATTGATTTGAAAGAACTTGTCGCAGTTTGTGTTTTTTTGTTTTCTATAGATGATAAAATTACTTGTGCAAATGTGGGATATTTATTGATAACATATTGTTTTAAGCATTCAGAAGAAATGCAATGAATACAATACGAGCAATGAACTTCACTGAGAGTGAATTTACTTCAATTTTTTCTCTCGCGAAGTAGGGTAGATTATGTTTGCACAAAAATATGTCTTCTCATTCCAAGAATGCTTCTCATGAATTTTATCAAGAAAGATTTGATAGAGGAAACGAAATATTGTTAAGTTTAATTGCACATTAAATTGCATTTTTCAGAATTTTTCGGTCATAAATGCATAATTTTAAAAGCATATTTCAAGATTTTTAAGGCAAAAAAATCGTCACTCATCTTCACAATATACGTGTTCTTTCAAAGTTAATGTCACTGTTATGCCAAGGCAATGATTTGTAATAAAATATTTTTGTAAGCTCATTAGTCCAAATTGCACGAATTAAAATGTACTGTTTTTTAGAATAACTACTATTAAATTAAATCAGCGACATCAATACTTCGTGATATGACGGCCCACTCAGTCCATAATTTAAATTCTGCGGGCCACTAATACAATTTTTAAGTAATAAAAAAATTTAATAAATTGTATAATATTGGTTAAAGAAATGTATTAACATAAAATGGATCTATTTAATATGTAATATTATATTGATTAAATTATATTATTTCATCACAACAAAATGTTATTGCTTCATTCTTAAATACTTATTTAATTAGAACAAAATACGAAAATGTTTAGTTGTCTCAATACTAATTAAGTTGTTTTAATTAACACAAAATATTAGAATTTAAATTAAGTGTTGATTTTTTTACTGTGAAATTTGTTCCTGCTTGTTTGATCTTGTAAGAGGGATAACCGTTTTGGTTTAAACCAGAGGCCTGCACAGTGCTTTAATTTCTGTAAGAACTGACAATGTCTGTTCAAACCAAACCAAAATGTTGGTAAAATTTCAATAGAAATTTTCATTGCTTTTTTACTCAGCTAGCAGTGTACACTCTATGGAGATAGAATATTGCTTTTCAGAGCTTTTGTAGAAGGGTTTAATTATTGATAGTAAATATCTTGCACCGTGAAATCTTTGTTTGTTCATCTAAAATGCAATCTAAATAGAACTTGAAGAAAAATAAAGATGATTGATGCACGGTTTCTTATAAAGAGAAAAATGGCATCAGAAGTTTTGTTTCCGATAGCTACAAACAAACTTAATGGTTTATTTAGTAAATAAATGAAGTTTGCCATTTACTACATTCAAATTCTTCTTCGCGTTCAAATAATAAGCTCAAGAGTGGGAAATGTTTCCTACTAAACTACATGCACACAACATTCCAACGTATATAAAAAAATTAAAAAAACAACAGAATGACGCATGTCATGCTGACAGTTGCGCTCTGTTACGCGACGGCTGCCCAGTGACATCATGAATGTCCTACTTCCAAAAGCCAAAGCGCTCATTAACGACACCAATCTACAGTCGCTGAAAAGCGAGTTATGACTATCACTTTCTAATTTGATAGAGCGAAACAGATCGACAGGTCTCGACAGTGCATTAATTACCAAAGGCAAGAGTCAACATGCATGTTTTCCTCTTTACCTTCTTACTGTGGCTTCCACGTTAAGGAAGTAAGAAGTGTATGATTTAAATAGTAGCTTTTATGCGAAATAGTTCTTAATAAAATATTTCACGTTAAGTAATTTAAAACTGGTAAGATAACATTATAGGGTGATATAGTTCAGCATTTTAAATTTTAAATTTAATTGGGAGAACCCAGTGACATATTGATATTAAGTAGCCAATGTACAAATCTTATCTTTCTAGATATTCAATTGCAAAAATGTAATTTGTAATTTGATCAATTTTTCTAAACTATTAAAAATGATTGCAAACCGATAAACTAAGATTCTAGTCAATGTTCCCAACGAAAGTTCAATTTTAACAGAATCGAAGATTTCGATTAATACTTCGAGCCTTAAATTGAAACAGTTGTATTAGAAAATATCCAAATTAAGAGATATTACATGTTTGATATTATGAAGATAATACCAGTTTTATTTTATGTTGAATGCATGTGTTTTAGGCAGGAAGGCTAGGTAGTGAATATCCGAACTATGTTTTCTATTTATCGTGTTTTTCTGATTTTGCGTTATAATATTTTTATGAACATTTGCAAAAATGTAATAAACAATAATGTAATTTTACTTGCACGTCTTTGTGGAAAAAATGTATTATTATTATTAGTAGTAGTAGTATTAGTATTATTATTATTATTTGAATTGAAATTATTTATTTTGTTCTACAAATGGTTGATTTTCTGAACTCGGTAATAACATTGTTATCTAGGCCTATAGTTTTTTTTGTCCTGGATCATAGTTTCGCTTACAAACTATAAAGTGTTCATAAAATTCTTTGAAGATAATTGTACAAAGAGTATTCTTACGTATGCTCTAGCAAGTCACCAGTTTTAAATAAGGGCCACATTTGTTTTGACTGATGTAACAGAACGTAAGGCGATTTCCGCTACCTTAGTTGTTCTCTGATGTGCCTATTTGTAGCAATTAGAAGTCGAAGAAGAAATAAATGGCGAAATATAACGAATTTAGTTGATGTCTGGATCTGCGTTTGACGGGATTCCAGAATTAACAATCTGCTCAACGACGTAGCAGACTTGCGCATTAGTTCCCCGCAGCGTTATCGAACATGTGGTTAGTTATTATTCATACGAGAACACGCACTGTAGCAATCATCTACTCGTAATGGGATGTTTACTGATTAGAACGCTGTTGGTTGCTACTATATTCCGACCGCCAGCCATTTAGGAAATACACTGATTTATGAAATATCCTAATTATACGGCATGTTTCACAAATACTTGCACGTTCCAACACTCAAAATATTTACTGTTGATTCATTGAGCACTATCCTCTTGGAAAATCACGATTAAAAGGTCCAGAGCAAATTCCATCAAACTCTGTTTTACGTGGGCAAATATTTTTCAGTGTAGTTGACTCGAAATAAATTTTCCAATACGGTGGGAAATTGTTCAAGAGAAGCCGGATTTCCACTCGTGAACATTCATCAGAGAAAAACTTATTTAACTTAATCTAACTTGTGTCTTCATAATACCTCTCTCCTCCCCCTCAACACAGTTGTTTTGCGTGATAAAACACTAACGATAAGGATCACTTGTTTTTTGAACCGATTTATTGCTTTCATTCTCTCACAAGTACACCGAGATAGTCTACAGGTGAGGCTTCTAAGTTGGTGTTTTCAAGACGGGGAAAATCTTTGTTCCTGCATTTGAGAAATTATTAGAGAATTCTTTCCAGAACTTTGAAGTGCGTCTGTAATACTCGCACATAAACATGTGTCTAAATAGAATTAAAAGACCTAGTTTGTTAAAAAATGAGATTGCATTCAGTCTCCTTTCGTGAAAAATAGCGAAAACTGGAAGTTCATTCTCATCGATATTGTCTCGCATAATTTATGAAAGGAATTCTTCTCAATATATCACATCGATTGCTGTGAAAATGGTTCCAAATTAGGAATGGGAAATGCCTTGAGTAAATAATGCGCAAGACATTAAAAAGCGCAAAACAATACCCTACCCTTAACTTTAAACTACAAAACACTACAAATTGAATGCAATTTTCATATAAATATTATTCGTATTTTTTATTGGATTGATATTATTTATAAAATATAGTATAATCACTTTAAATTGTGCATTGTTATCAATCGTTTCTGACCATTTTAACTTTAGAATAGTATGGGCCCTTTATATTTCAGATGTTAAAATCACAATTCCTAAGTGTCGTAGCCTATGACACATATTTAAATGAAAATTGCATTCAATGCATATATTTGAGTATGTTCTCCGATCCCTTTTGAGGTCAGAGTTCTAGATAGTAAAAGAAGTATCCTTCTCGGTGTTGCAGATAAGACAAGTGTGAAGAACGAAAACGATAATTCCGTTTTCTCTTATGCCATTACAAGCTTCAAACGGGAGTTCACCAAACCATTTCTTAGGGACAACTTCGCGAATAAGACAAATTCATAGTCGTCATACCGAGTGGCCATGTGCAATGAAGATTTCAAAGAAATTACTGTTTGTATTCACTTAGTCGCGAATGTAAATTTTAGAGTTAGACTAGAAATGTTAATCAGTTGAATCATTCAATTTTTGTTCCTTTTAAATGATGACTTTTCGTTGTTTAAATGCCTTTTTGCACCCGTAATTTAGCCAGAATAAATGCCTCTTTGCCTATTTTACTCGTAGATAAAATAAATGCCTGAACTTCCTGGCTCTTAATATTAGTCATTACATCGCTTGACTATTACTAATTCAACAGAGTTTTTTTCTGTTCGAGAAGCTCTTGACCAAAAAGTCTTGTATTCCAATTTCTCAGTTCAATAATAATAATAAAGTCTATCAGTCGTCTTCTTTGCTCTCTTCGCTTTGAACGGACTTCTGCATGGAGGAGTTTCTCGTGGCCAAAATAGGAAATTTTGTCAAATTATATATTATTTTAAATTAAGGGCTTGGACCAGAAACAAGATAGGTCACAGCAACAATAGGCCTCCAGCTCTTCGTGAAGGTTTTTCGATTTTGGTGAAAGTGTGGATTACATTCATACTCTATTTGTCTTCTCTATATTCATGAAGGTCTTAAGGCAATAACAAGATAAAACACACTTCGATTAAACTCGAAATATCATCGTTCGACACCCGATTGGGCAAAAAAAGAGCTGGAGCTTTTCATTACAATCGTCTGCTTTTATAACTGTGTGCCGAAAGAAAAGCTCAGGCAGGCGAAGTTTGCTATATACGATGACGGGAATGTGTCATACACGCCACGTGTGTAAAAAAAATAAAACAAATAATAATAAAAAACAGGGCCGAGGCCTGAAAACACCGCTACCTGGCGAAGGCCGGATTACATACATTAAAAAACCGTTAATGAGATTATTAAATCCATTAATAGCTACTATATTGCAAGAACTGCGATGTTATCTTGCTTACATGTGCGTCAGCAGAGAAGTCGAGCAGGAGGGAACTGATAATCGTGAGAAAATGGCTGACAGGATTCGCCATTAGTTAGAAAGGAAAAGCGTGCGAATGGAATGTTGTCTCGCACTTTCCTCTAGTGTTATCTTTGTGGCCGTGAATTTTTCTCTTCTGTGGGTGAAGTGATATGTGAACTTTAAACTGAAACCCAACTTTCTATGTTCCTGATGATGTCGCCCTCTTTTTAAAAGTGGGCTGGAAAAGGCGGTGAGAATATACTGCAAATGTAGAGGGATTTCATCCAGAACACGTTAACATACTTGAAAATCTTTCTTAGTCATCTTTGGGAAATACGGAAGGAACTTTGTAGATACGTCTGGTCAAGGAAGTTACTATACAATCTTATTTATCTGGGTTCTTCTTGTTTCCAAGAGGGAAATTCTTTCACGTCTAATTCAATAACATCCATTTTCTCGACCGTACAAAGTTGGCCGATTGTGCAATAGCGTGAAATTAAAAAAAAATGTATGTTATTTGGCTTTAAGGTCCTGAATATGAAAGAGTTTCTACATTTGCGTTTGGTAAGTGGTTCATGACAATTGCACGTAAACCAGTTATTCACTAGTTCTGCAGCATATTTAACCTAAATTTCCGGTAAATTTAATGAAGAACAATAGTTAACTGAAAGCTAAGCACTCTAGAAAGGAATAAGAGTTATTGATTTCCAAATTATATAGTATTTTTTTTATTTACTTTGAACGTTAGCACGTTTAGTTTCCAAAGTCTACACTAATCACATCAGGATTGCGTCTGTTTGTGAGCATGCCGCCTTTTTCGGCCCGCATCCCTCCCGAATGCTGCCGAAATGGTCTCGATAAAATTTTGATGAAAAACTTAATAATTTTCAATTCTTACCAATAGCATATTTAAAGAGTAAACTAGTTGTCATGTAAAATAGTCCACCTAGCAATGTGAATACAAGTTAAATGGGAAGCTATTAAACTTAAAACGTTTCCTACAAAAATCTCACAATTCTTATGTTACAACAGTTATGAAAGTAATATTATCAATTGTCATCACAATGTTCAAAGAGCGTTGATTGTATAATATGGGCCTTACCTCGTTTGATGCACGTCAATGATAAATTCTAAGAAGACTTTCCTTTTAACAAGTGTAAAAATGTGAAATTATGTAATTTAACTATCAACTTGGAATAAATGTCGATCATCCCCATGATTTCCGCCGGAAATGTATCGTATCTCAAAAATGTATTTTAAAATAAATATGAAATTTGTTTGGTTATTTGATTATTCAATGTTTCCGGGTGAGTCAACAATTTTGGTCGCTGGCCCCGTAAGTGTAGTTCTTGATGTTTCCCGGGAGGTGGGGGTCTTACTTCCCCCGCTGTCGAGTCCCTAGAAGCGCATTCCATTGTTCCACCGATCCCGCCATTTCATATCCGGTCGGGAGAATAGGAACCGTGTGGTATTCTGTGTGATGAGAACCATAAATTTATCCCAAATCAACATTAATATTCATGAAAATTTCCTTAACCCCGTCAGTCCTGATTTGTTTTGTTTGGTACTCGGATTTTTTTTCATTTTCCTAAACAGTGTCGTTTAGTTCCCCTTCAGAGTTATAGAGAGCAGAAAAAATTGGCGAATAGTCTCCAAGAGTCAAAGATGTTACATAAAACCTAATTTTGTCCAAACTGTATAATGCACCGAATGCATATAAAATTGATATGCATAATTAAGCTCACTGGATCTGGGTTAATGTCACCAATAATATTGTTACAAAATCCCTTCAGCCCCTGATTGCTGCCTGTCGGGCCTAACGGGTGAGAGGATATTAAATGGCGGCGGATGCACTACTCTCTGTGTCTTGGGACTGTACTCCGCTGGAACGTGCGAGCTGCCTGTCGGCATTCCCCCTCCAGTTATCTCCTCCGGCGGAGAACCTCCAGCGCGTCTGGTCTCCCTGCATCTGTGCTAGTGTACTCCGTTTAAATGGGCGTAAGGGAAGAGCAAGGAGAAGAATGAGACAGAAAAGATCGTGTGCGATGCGTGGCCCGCTTGTTCAGGAACTGCGCCGGCATTCGCCCGGTGCTGGTCGGAGAAACCTCGGAAAACTACCGATTAGAGCAGCCGACCGCTAGAATTCTCCTCCAGACAGCAATTTAATTCGCCCTACGTTCTGTCGAAACAGTGTTCGTTCTGTCGAAACAGCAAGGGGCTCGGAACCCTTGATTAACTACGTTGCAGAGGCAACAGATATGTTGCCTTTGAGCCTTTCCAGTCAGTTTGGTGGTTGGAGATGCACATCAGAGTCACTGCATACTGCCGCTGGAAGTAGCTGTCACTGTACAGTAGGTGATCACTTGTTCGGTAGATTTCGAACACTCACTCTCTATTTTCGGTCTGTTCGTCTGTCTAGCGTCCAAATCATCAGAAGAATTTCTCCAAAACTGATATTCTCGTCTAGATCTGAGCGAACTTCAGGGATTGAGAGTTTGAAATTGATATTGTGATTTTTGGGCGCATTATAAGCCTCAACAATATTTTCAAAATTTTCTCAAGAAAGGCTGCAAGTGTGATTGAACTTTGTACTCGGATAGCATAAAGATGGCTCAAAACAGAGGTAGGTGCCATTTTCATTGAACTTCCTGAATTTTCGAAAATTGCAAAAGTTGGAAATAATGCATGTAAATGTGTGATGTTGTAGCTACACCAATTTATGTATATAATAGTAGACTTATGCTTGTATTTTTTATTCACAGGCAATACACTCTTATCGAAATCAATATGAGGTGTTGGCTCTCCATCGTAACTATTTATTCTTGCACTTTACACTTTATGTCATGGATTTGTGTTGTGGAACTTCTTCATGCAATATAGATGATATCACATGATTTATTGCCTTGTATTCTGTAACAAAACACGTTACGTGTGTGAAACACTTTCCGATAGGTCAAAAAGTCGAAAACCAGTGGCAGAGGAAAGTTCTAGAGAATAGAGAAGAATTCGAAATTAGAAGACAAACTAGTTTATTTTGCCTTGGACACTCGGAATGAAAACAGTTAACAGCGCTTTACATCCCATTATAATTGAGAACATACAATATTGTGGTTGTTTCATTAGAATTTGAAGAGACTCTTGGAAATTGCTTCAGCATTCTTTGTTGTGTGCCTTGTTTCGGAAAGTTCAGTTTTCACATGTCTTGTATCAGTCAGTAATTGTATCGCGGGGACAAGGGCGCCGCCGCCGTCGTTAGCGGCTCGTGCCGGACGCGCCACCTGTTCCGGAACCGGAAGTCATGCCCCGGCGCCCGCAGTTTCCGACGCGCTGCGCTTGCGTGACCGGAGCCCGGAGCCTGACCCCGCGGCCCCGGTTTCGCGGGTCTGGCCGTTGTCACAACCACTATAGACGTGAACGCCGACGCTCTGGCCCTCGCTCGACCCACCCGCCCGGACTCGCCCGCCCGGACTCGCCCGCCCGCCCCCGCCCTCGCCCGCCCGCACGCCCAGACTCGCCCGCCCAGACTCGTCTGCCCGCCCGCTCAGACTCGCCCGCCCACCCACCCGCCCAGAGTCACCTGCCCGGACGCCCGCCCGGACGCCCGTCCAGACTCTCGCGCCCTCCCAGACTCGCCCGCTTGCGCGCCCAGACTCGCCCGACATTATTGAATATGATCATATTAGTTTTTTCGAAAAGTCACTTCATAACATTTCGATTAAGTTCACAAACTCTGTTCTGGATGAAACAATGGCTGACTCGACTCTCATCAACATCCTTTTTTGTGAGTCTGCGTCATCTGCAGTTTGAAAGTTGGTACCTTTTAAGAGATGCAAATGTTCTTGGGAAATGCTTACTCAAAATCGTGGAAACTGCATCTTTAAAAAAGTTCCTCTCTCATCAACGTTTGTCCTCTTCATTCTCAAGTTCTCTGTAAGTGATTTTCCATTCGTTTCGTGTTGCCTCCTTTCCAAGAATTCAGCAAGCACCGCGCAAGGAGATGGACTCTTCTCTCTTCTGCTTTACTTGAAAAACCGCCTCCAGTGGGTGATCAGTATTTATCGTGTTTCTAATTACTTCATTATTCGAATAATATAGTAATTCTTTGTAGATGAATATTAACATTATCAAATTGCGATTGTTTATTTTTAAATTATTTCACTACATCTCCGTTATACACCTCCTCTCACGTGATTGACCAATTTTACGTATATCCTATTACATTTTGTTTCCGTAGTATTAAGGAGAATTAAAGTATAACTCATACCAGCATTTATTGAACATCAGTCATCTTGTACAGAACTTATCTGCGGTCTAATCAATATGAACTAAAATCAGAATAAAAACGACGAAATATACACATGAAAAAGTCGCTGCAATCGGAATAACATGGCGTTGTGAAAATATGAATTGAGACAACTGAATCTAAATATTGGAAGTGTTTCAGATATGAGAGTTGTTGTCAGATCTGAACCCTGAGGGATAATTATTGAATTACGATTTGGATTGGTCTCTGGTTGGAAATGCGGTCTTGACGAGTAATCTTAGAAGGGGGAATCTTGGAGCAAGAACGTCAGAGATTTTGACTTGGAAGTGAGCGTTTAATGAGAAGTGATTGATATTCAAGAAAATTAAGTTGATCATCAATATTCAAACTAAAATTGAACAAGAAAACGATTTCGCTAATAATTAAAATAATTTCTCGAATAAATTCTTCAAGACGGTTCTTGAACGTGATTTTCAACTTTAAATTGATGCGCAACAGTTGCTACTGAATGTTTTTGCTTGCAGCGACTTTTCCATCACTAATTCCAGTTACATGACTGACAGAAGATTACTGTGGTACGTTTTCACTACGAAGGTGGCCCTGGTTTGATTCCTTGGAAGCAGATTAGGCCGCTTCAGGGAGGAGGCGTTTCGGGAAGTTCGGTGGGATGGCCTACTGTGTAGCAGAACCGATGAACCAGTTGAAGCCATTTGTATCGTCATAGATTTATTGAGAGAGCCGGTTTTCGACAGCTTTGCCGTCATCAACAGTCTAGAAATACACAATACAAAATCTTAAAATAATGAAGAAGTTGATACAAATAATACACATAAATATCTTACAACTTATGTTAATAACTGAATTTAATTTCAATGTTTTTATTAAAGATGTTCGATGTGATGAAGCTGGGGAGATATGGATGAGGCAGTAGAAGGAATGGAGGCAGAAGAAAATGAGGAGGGTCGTAGACACCCAGGCAAAATAATCAATAATGACCAAAGGTCTGCAAGAACGTCTGTTGAGAAATCAAGGACGTAAATTGCGTTGAAAAATGTTAACATGATGGTCAATTAAGAAGTGTGATCTCGACCTTGATGGATACGACTGACACACGCTAAAGGCAGGTTAAGTGTCCTACTCGAACGAAGGGTTTGTTCGCGTGTACGCAATCTTGCGGTTGCGAGTGGCAGATTAACCGGAAAGTGCTCCTGTTTGCAAGAGGTTTTCTTTCGACTGATTTGCGCGACTGCGGGACTAGATTGGGTAGAAAGATTTAAGTTTGCGAGTGATGGTAAAGATCGTGGCACAGGTTTGGTATCTGAGGGTCTTCAAATATTCTCAAAAGGATTTACAGTGAATCAGTTGGTCAATATGGTCACTTAAACAGAATGGGTGAAGAATGATGGCCTCTAAAGCTCTGGAATTGGAAAACAACATCACACAGAAGACGAGGAAGACCCAGAAGTACATAGAAGGAAGGAGAGGAAAAGGTGATGGCCAGAAGAGAATTAACTGCAGAAGCATGTAGCGACAAACTAAAATGAAAACTGGGATGCGAGAGACGGCTAATGGTGTAAAATACTAGCAGTACTACTACTACTACCCGTTAAAACAGCGGCCGTTGTAACGAGCATGTAGTTGGAACTGAGACCACTGATTTTGGGAGGTCTGAAGGATGTGAGTATTGAGGAAATGAGATTCTAATGAAATTAATGTGAAATTGAACAAAAAGAAAAAGGCATAGGGACATACGAGATGCAAGATTGAAGAAAACCTGTAGACTTGTTGCTGTCCCAGAGAAAATTCTAATCGACCCCACAACTTTTAACTTGAGTGGGAGGAAAGAGCAGTGTTGTCTGGCATGTTCTTTCAATTACCAGTTTCCTTCCTGTGGAGTGGGCAAAAAGTTCTGCGCAACCAAATTAGATTTTCAAGAAGCGACATTTGGCTTGTTTACTCTGTTACCAGTAAGCTTTTAAGATCGAACTAAGTCTTACTTGTAAATCGAATGCACATTGGATTTTGTTGAGTGTCGTCAATGATAAAAATAGATCAAAACTCAAATTTTCTCTCTAGGAAGAGGGATTCAACTGGGATAGTGGTATAGTGGTAGAATATACCGTAAATCATTCAATTATCTGGTCTTCTCATCGCCTTTATGAAGCAATTCTTCTCATTTCCAGAAATGAAAGAATTTCCCCTGAGTTTGGAGAAAGAAGGAACCTTTAAAACGTCAATGCTGATATTAGCCAGTAAAGTGACAATAATAGTTAAGGTATTAATAGTTCGAAGTTGAACTCTAGACTGTCTCTTGTACAGTTCTTAAGTTAATAAAAGTTCCATAAGATTTTCAGACAGTCGTAATGTTTATTAAAAAATACGCATATAATGATTCACTTGTGAATGTATTAATAGTTCGATCTTTGTTAGATCTACTTCACTGATTTTTAGAAGCAATGGGTATTATTATTTCAGAAGGTTCTATCCGAACGTTTGCTTGCTCACCTTTTAGTACACAAGTCTCTCTCCGGACATATTTTTGTGCGTATTCAATTGCACAAACATGTACGTTTCTCAAATGACACACGTTAGTAATTAGCACGCAGCTGAGAAAAGAAAATAATTTACTGTGTCGGAAAGCATTAGAGCAAATGTTTGAATATTGTTCTGGCAAATCATGATTGTGATTAATAACAAACACAGTTGAACACAACTGATTACATGTGTGCACGATGGCTTTAATTGGATATGGGAGATGGAAAATATTTTGTGTAGAGGTAAAATATGTTTCAGTTAATAATGTTCTCTTATTGCCAGACAGTTAAAATGTCACATTTTGTGCTGTAATTCGAACAAACTAGCTCCAAGGACTGGTATATAGAGGCGTTACGCTAAGAAGGGACCACTTTGACAGGTCGGGAAACAAATGAATATTATGCAGGGCGATGTCATTGCAAAAGACAGTAATAAAGCCATTTAAAATTGTGCCAACTGTAATCGTAAGAACTGACAAAATGAGTGCATGGACGTAACTTGCAGTTCTATTGCCAGCAGTTGCCAAACAGTAGCTGTCAAAGCGGTCCCTGCTTATAGTATCGCCGGCATTTGTTTACAATGTCGGACATCAATCGACATTCGTATTATCATTCGCGACCATGGTCGGCAAGTCGCCCGATCACACTTAATTCACACCAGGGGGAGATATTGAACCGCTCCAAAGTGCGCACCTACTTTTATGGATTATCTTCACCAGAATCACTTTCCACTAATTCAGAAACAGATTAGCATCTAGATCCGCCTGAACGCAAGTATCTAGGAACTTCTTAGAGCTGCCAGCTTTCCAAGTTGGTACCGGCGTCGAATTTTCTCGCCTTTCCCAAAGCCCCCGGACGAATCCTTCCTCAATTTCCCATGAGCATCAGGCAAACTGCCACGACGACGCGAAGAAACAAACTACGGTCTTCAGTCCACCGCTATCACTGCAGCAGGCACAAACCTCGTTACTGACGTGGTTTCCACGAGGCAGCACGCGCGGAATAACCCACAGGTGAGAGAGCGAGAGAGGTTTCTGCTTTCGAGCCCTGGAAGGTTCTCCTTTCGATCGCGCGACACGTTTAGAGGCAATCAACGACACGCGGCGTAGAAAACTGGCGAAAAGAAAGTCGTTTCACGCGCAATTGTCCCAGCGACACAAGGTCACAGTTGGCCATCAAAGAAAACTACATACTGAAAGGAAAGGTAGTAGTTTGCTGTAAAGACTGTCAATGTCTTCCTCATCCTAAGGCCCGGCACGCACGTCCCGGTGTACCGGCGAGGTTTATATGTGTACAGGTCACCTGTACAGGTAAAGCGGTGTGTGTCAGCCAAACGGCCCACAGCGGCCGGCACACACGCCCCGGTTCACGTGTACAGGTGAGCAGGAAGATGAATGATGATGATAGCGAGGGGTGAAAGGACGGCACACTTTGTACATATACTCTCATGCCCGAGGCGGGACTCGAACCCGCGATCCTGTGGTCCGAGATCGCCATGACAAAGCTGTCTTAGCGATCTGGGCCACGGGGCCGACTATTATTATGATTATGATTATTATTATTATTATTATTATTATTGTGTGTCATTCTTTTAGCACAATAAAATTTGTATAAAAGTATGAGAAAATAAACACTTACTCAAACAAACCAGTAGTTGTACTTTTCAGAAATATTTCATAATATTTTCTAAAGTGGTGACTGTGCAAGCAGTACAAACAGTAGCTGCGAGACGCTCCTCCTTGTTTCCTTTTACTCCTATTCAATCTATTCACGAGCTCGCCAAATGGTACCATTCGAACTGGCTTGTTAGTTGAAGAGGTAATAATACCAAGTGAACATCGTGTAGTACGATGTAATCACTGTTCTTCAGCTCCTAATTAGTTCATAAACTGTATAAAAGTAGCGGTTTAGCGAGAAGTGGAGAAGAGTATAGAGTGACCTCCAAACAAATCTAGTATTAAGAGATGATTTATATACACGATTTCTAATTCTCTAGTTCACATTATTTAAAAACGCACATGAGAAGAAACATGTGGACCAATTGTCAGTTAGTAACGAGGTCATTAGAAAAATGCCGAATGTTTTAGAGACACTACATGAATGAATGCTTCGCTTTCTCAAGTAATACACGTCCTTGTATTTGTAACTGAATACCATTTATGCGTTAATCGATTGCTGTAGTATTTTTTATTTCACTACCTCTTTTTATGAAACCTTGTTTGGATGTTATGGATCAATTTTTCATTCATTGGATTTCAAGATATACTATTTCCTAGTTAACAATTTGTCTTCCGAGTTAGTTTTGTTTGATTTGATTTGATTTCCTTGATGACAAAGTTGAGAAAGTCTGTCAACTACTGTTAGGTTTACGTCGGTATACATTTGAAATAGACGTATATCATATTCCAAACGTGATGAAAAGTTTTCAACGTTAGTTGAAAGTCGAAGGAAGAAATACTGGCCAAAAGCATAAATATCGCAACATCCCTCGCAAAACCTGATACATTTTGCTTCTTGAAAGTTCATTACTCTTCCTGAAACCAATTCCGGAAATTGGTTAGAGGATAAATTGCCGTGTCGTCAGTTACAACAGCAATAAGGTTATTGTGATGGTATTAAACCTTCCTTGTGGAAGTGCGTGCCCTCCATGCAACACCAGCGGTTTCTACTCGATTTGTGGACTTCGGAATCCGTAGTTTACAGCCTACTAAAAAAGGGAATGGAGCATCGTCGCAGTAGTAAAGTTCAGTTACCAGACACGTACCCCTGCATGAATCCTGCTAAAGCTTTGCCGAGAGCAGAGGTGCATTTCCCGGCCCGGCGTTATTCGCTTTATGACGTGTACGATAGCATCCGCTATAAATCTTGAGAATAAACACAGCCCCATAAATCGATCTGATAGTGCTACGCTCAATGTACAGATAAACGCTGAGTATTATATACCCTACTTAGGAACGAGTATGTTAAATGTTATAACAAATACATATCACGAATGTTCATGGTCATTATGCGTGAAATTTTCCGTAAATTAAGTGATTTATTAATGACCGAAGAAATGCCAATTTCAGAAATCTCATACTGAAAGCTCTTAATGCTATTGGTTTGGTTGAAGGTTAGGAGAATAGGAAACGCATCATTCTTAGAGCTCCCTTCGCTTCTCAGCCTCGAAGAAAATGTTGGGTATTATTCAACAACGTTGCGATGGCTCCCAAGCTAACGTGTTCTATTGTATTCTACTGCCGAACACAACTGTAATGGTGTCGAGTCGTTCCTACGGTTGTAATAAAAAAGTATAATTAGGCTTGTTTTGATTTGAGATTTCTCCAAACTATTGCTGTTATATGCCTTTTAAAATGCGGGATTGCAATTATTAATAAAAAAAATATATTTAATTTGTCAACTTCAGGACTGAGATGTAGAATTTTGATAAAACGACATATGAATGTCAATCCTTTTTTCAATTTCATTGATTAGTGAAAACTAAAAAAATAATTGTACGAAAACTGATATTTTAAAATCATTACGCGTTTTAATATTAATTCCCTTATTTGGAATGTATAAATTATTTTATCAATAATAATAATAACAATCAATTGACTAGCGAAAGACAGTAAAACGAAACATATATTAATTTTCATTAAAGAAAGTTTTTGCCCAGCAGACCATTAACTTAAATATATTTTTCAATGTATAATTTAAAATAGTTTTCAATAAAAAAGTTTACATAAAATACTTATGTATAAGTTTGGTTCATTGGATACATGAAACTAAAAACCGATTTGATTTTCGTGATATAAACTTCTAAATAATTCATTTTCCCCCAGGGCTTTTATACAGCCGGTTACCCTTTACGTCCCGATGGGACGAATTTTCAACCATACACACCAACCCACTTGCGGGCTCCTCTGATCTGGGGCGGCAGAACGCGAGGCCCTCCGCGACAACACGTACATGAGAGGCAAGGGATAAAAACCATGCCCAAGGCGGGACTCGAACCCGCGACCGTTCGGACCGAAGGGCTGAGTCGATACCCTTAGCCACCTCGGCCATCCAGGTCGGCGAATAATTTATATAAAGGCATTCCCTGTGCATTGCACACAGGCCGATGTGGCCCTACGGGGAGGTGAAGGTAGGGCTCCACCTATTCGTCGCCGTCGGCACAAGGAGGAGGTTGTGTGGCGAGCACAACCCTCCGACCGCCTTTACCCCCAGGAAAGATCCTGGTACTCACTTGGAAAGGAGGCTGAGTCAACCCCAGAGCTGCCCTGAAGGGGAATATTTTATTTACTGTTCCGAAAACTTGTTACATATTTAATATTTATTTAATATTTAGTGTCGCTAAAAAAATGGCTGCTACTTCATATCCATTCACTTTGAGTACATTTTTCTGAAAATGTAGTTGAATTGTTGTACATTTACCCCATACCTGTATAGTATTTGTTGCAATGGACCACAGCAGAAAACCTGCTTTCTTCTTACGTGAGAAACGTAATGCATCACTCAGAATTATAATCACTGGACATTTCTGGTGAAGAGACACATGTATCAGGCGATTGTTAGACGTATTATTTTTATGTTCTAATTCATCTTTGCGTTTAAAAAGACTCAATCTTCTAGCTTAAAAAAATCACTCTCATTGCTTTGCAAACTATTAACCTGAAACACACGCTTGTTCGTGTTCTGAAACGTCGACTGCTATTGAAAGGTCGATTGTAACTCGCACTTTGAAACGACCCAGACAGCTATAGTTAGTCGCGAAAACGACGCGACGCAGTGAATAAATGGCGGTATATTCATTCTATTAAAGAAATTAAAATTTCATAGTAAAATACTGCAAATGTTGATAATAAAGACAATCTATAAGACATCAGGGACCCATTATTTTCCATTTAAAACAAAAATCAAGAAAAATGCTAGAGTGGAAAGCTGAAATTTCTTTCCGAACGAAAATCCTTAGTTCTGAAAATCGGTTCAAGAAAGAATCTCCACCACTTAGTGTATCATGTAATATCCCATGTATCATTTAGTATCATGTTTAAAAGTATTTGATGAATTGTAAAATATTGTGTAATAGTATTGTATAGCGGTCGAGGTCGCTAATGATCTCAAAGTTCATACGACCAAAAAAAATGAAGCATATTTGTCGATCCGGTGGCCGAGATCGCTACGGCAGTAGTGTCGTAGCGATATCGGACCGAAGGGTCGCGGGTTCGAGTCCTGCCTCGGTCGTGGTTGTGTTTGTGTTCTTCCTTTCACCCTCCATTATCACCATATCATTTCATCTTGACAGTTACATTAAACCCAGTAAGGGTGGCTAATGACCTAGATGTTAATACGACCTCGCATAAAACAAAAAAAGCTTATTTAAAAAATGAAAGAAAATCCTTAGTGGTTTAAATATAAAGATTTTAAATATAAATGCTTCATGGCCGACTAACGTTTCCACCTCGCGGCGTGCACTGTGCAATCACTGGCCCGCTCACGTGCGGCGCCGGGGAGGCGGTCGGGTAATTGCCGTCCTTTGCGGCGGAGCCGCGCGCGCAGACCTCGACCGGCGGCGGAGACGCATGCGGCCGTTCGGCCGGCGAGGAGAGGAAGAGCGCGGAGAGGCCTCCAGGGCCTCGCGGCTCTCCATCAACTCCGGGGACGAAGCTTCAGGGTGCTACGTTGGGAGGCGCTAGTACAGCTGCAGGTTAGGCTCGCCAACATCCGCACGTAAAAATTGGCTAATTTGCGAGAAATACGAAAAGTATCTTCTAAATCAGTGGTGTCAAGGTCTTCGACTGGTGGCAGTGACACGCGCCGTGGCACCGTATCATGCCACGAGCTTCTCTGCGCAACTAGCGTTGGGAAAGGAAACTATTAGCAGTAACCCCGCTCCGTTTTACAATAGGGATGGCGTTGTCTCTGGTGGCGGGGTAATGAAATGCCTGGAGGGGAGATTTCGTCGTGGAACTCGTGCCACGGACTCCCACTCGTGGCATCGACCTTAACAAAACTGTTCTAAATGTTCAATTATTCATAATAAATACATATAAGAAACCGCTGAAGAAAACGCGAACATCGACGCTATTTATTGTAACAATACGCACCTGCTTGTCGTCGCGCGAACACATGCAGCAGTCGCTCACGATTTAAGTATCGTTGGCAGCAGTTCGTATTTTAAGTTCCTGTAAGAAGGTGGTAGAGGAGAGCGCGCCGCTGTAATGGTCTCCGCCTTGTTGTACGGGAGTTGAAAGACCCTGGTGTCCTCCGCGGCGCAGCTCGGCGCCTTTCCCGCGGGGACTCTCTCGCCGGGGGCCTTCGCCGCTCGCCTCGCCTCGCTGATTGCTCATCACCCATCGCCCATCGCCCATCGCTTAACGCTCATTGCTCATCACCCATCGCCCATCGCCAATCCCATCGCTCTTTGCCCATTGCCCATCGCCCATCGCTTATCGCCCATCGCCCTTCGCCCATCGCGCATCGCTTATCGCCCTTCGCCCTTCGCCCATCGCCCATCGCTCATCGCCCATCGCTTATCGCCCTTCGCCTATCGCCCTTCGCCCATCGCCCTTCGCCCATCGCCCTTCGCTCATCGCCCTTCGCCCATCGCTTATCGCCCTTCGCCCATCGCTCATCGCTTATCGCTCATTGCTCATCGCCCATCGCTTATCGCTCTTTGCCCATCGCCCATCGCACATGGCCCATCGCCCATCGCCCATCGCCCATCGCTCCCGCACGGTGGGGCGGCGCACCGGGAAGCGGCCAAAAATGCCGAAAAGGAACCGGCAACGGTCCTGTCCTGTCCTTTGGCCGCTACGGGCCTTGGCCGACCAGCGGTGACCCAGCCCCTCGGCCATGGGGTCGTGCGGTTAGGGGCCGTCCATAAATTACATAACGCAAATTTCCAGTATTTAAAATACCCCCTCCCCCTTGTAACGCACTTCCCTATCTCTAACGCTGCCTCAGACCCCCTCCCTTCCCAGGTCATTTGTGGATGACCCCTTAGCACAAAGACATCCCTTCACCGAATACGTTCTTTTGGTGCTAGCATTGGAGACAGGAACTGATGGACAATATAGAAATAATTTCAGTAGGTTTGGGGCCAAAACTAAGACAACTGCGTGGACCTGCGTGATAGCAAGAATTCTCAGGAGAAATTCAGCTCTAATCGAGTTTAAAAAAAGATATTTTTGTATGTTCACTATTCTCATTTTCCAATTAGTGAAACTATTCTTGAGATAATGAATAAATAGTGAACATCTGCCAACTGTAACTCAGACCTACAAAGGGCAATATTCTCTACGACAATTTTCTCTAAACTCTTACTTAATTTATATTTATGTAATCTGGTAACACATATTTTTATGTTTTTAAATTGTTAGTAGAATCAAAGTAAATTAAATTCTACCTTATGCTACTTTAAAGTCAAATTCACAAGTTCGTGAATTAAAATGTTCGGGTTCCTTACGGAAACAAATTATTATTACTAAATGTTTGGCTTGTTTGAATACCACATAGTATATTAGTTCTGATTCACATAACTCAAAAAACTATTCAGTGCTGGTCTTGAAACGGATATTCAAATATTTGGAACCACCATGAAAGTATTTCGTTGTATTAAATACTTAAGTTTCTTTACCAATGATTAACAAATCATTCAAACAATTTTAACGGTCCTTATCAGAAGAGGCTCACATTTTGTCGTGTTTTGGGGTCCTGTCTATAGTGTGCCTCCGCTACCTCTTCCCCCTTCACACTCAGGGCATCAACTGATGTCAGTGCAGTGTTCTGTGTGAGAGGTCCTAGGGTTTGGGTCCCGATGGTGACAGGACTTTTGACACTAGTTAGACAGGTCGAGTTCGGCCGCTGTCTGGAGGAGACTTCTAGTGGTCGGCTGCTCTGATCGGAAGTTTTCCGAGGTTTATTCCATCAACACCAGGTAAAAGCCGGAGCAGTACTCTGACAAACTAGCTACGGACAACGCACGATATTTTTTTTCTCGTCCTATCACAACCCCTTACACACACACACACACACACACTAACATGCACTACACTATCACACATGTTCGGAGCCCAGTCGAGAGTTTAGAGCATGTCATTAAAAATGCATTTAAATTCACTTAAATGCATTTTACTTGCACTTAAAAAATCCTTCGTACACCTTCCTTTGGAGGGGAAGTAAAGCCGGCTGCCCTATGTTAGTAGATTTACTGCATGTAAAAGATCCTCAAGCCTAAATGACGCCTCTGAGCTAAATTCAAATCGCCTGTTTCGTCGCCCGAGATAATACCTTCTTTCTCCGCTAGTTGGTGAAAGGAGCCTAGCGAAATTTGCATGGTCAGACGGAAGAGCAGGCCTCATGACCTGAGTCTCGCCACGTAAAATAAGACCAATTCATTTCAGTTCAATTCAATTCAATTCAATTCAATGCCCCGATGGTAGCATGTACCTGGTTGGGGTATCTCACCAGCCACCGGGATGAGATCATCGCTATCTCTCGCTATGAAAGCATGCACTACACTTACAGGACTAATGACCTTAGCAATAGACACACTCTGAATCACTAATCAATTACTCGTCCATCTCCACAGCACCACTTCTACCGCCTCCATCATCGTCTATAAGAAGTTCCACCATCACTTCCTCCATCACGACCGTCCGCTGGAGCCATCATCGTCCGAAAGAAGTTCCACCTTCACTTCCTCCATCACGACCGTCTCCTGGAGCCATCATCCTCCATGAGAAGTTGCACCTTCACTTTCTCCATCACGACCGTCCCCTGGAGCCATCATCCTCCACGAGAAGTTCCACCATCACTTTCTCCATCAAGACCGTCCACTGGAGCCATCATCCTCCATGAGAAGTTCCACCTTCACTTTCTCCATCACGACCGTCCCCTGGAGCCATCATCCTCCACGAGAAGTTTCACCATCACTTTCTCCATCACGACCGTCCCCTGGAGCCATCATCCTCCATGAGAAGTTCCACCTTCACTTTCTCCATCACGACCGTCCACGGGAGCCATCATCGTCCGAAAGAAGTTCCACCCTCACTTCCTCCATCACGACCGTCCGCTGGAGCCATCATCCTCCATGAGAAGTTCCACCTTCACTTTCTCCATCACGACCGTCCACCTTCACTTTCTCCATCACGACCGTCCCCTGGAGCCATCATCCTCCACGAGAAGTTCCACCATCACTTTCTCCATCACGACCGTCCACTGGAGCCATCATCCTCCATGAGAAGTTCCACCTTCACTTTCTCCATCACGACCGTCCCCTGGAGCCATCATCCTCCACGAGAAGTTCCACCATCACTTTCTCCATCACGACCGTCCACTGGAGCCATCATCCTCCATGAGAAGTTCCACCTTCACTTTCTCCATCACGACCGTCCCCTGGAGCCATCATCCTCCACGAGAAGTTCCACCATCACTTTCTCCATCACGACCGTCCACTGGAGCCATCATCCTCCATGAGAAGTTCCACCTTCACTTTCTCCATCACGACCGTCCCCTGGAGCCATCATCCTCCACGAGAAGTTCCACCATCACTTTCTCCATCACGACCGTCCACTGGAGCCATCATCCTCCATGAGAAGTTCCACCTTCACTTTCTCCATCACGACCGTCCACGGGAGCCATCATCCTCCACGACAAGTTCCACCATCACTTTCTCCATCACGACCGTCCCCTGGAGCCATCATCCTCCATGAGAAGTTCCACCTTCACTTTCTCCATCACGACCGTCCACGGGAGCCATCATCGTCCGAAAGAAGTTCCACCTTCACTTCCTCCATCACGCCCGTCCGCTGGAGCCATCATCCTCCATGAGAAGTTCCACCATCACTTTCTCCATCACGACCGTCCACTGGAGCCATCATCCTCCATGAGAAGTTGCACCTTCCTCCACCGTGACCGCCGCCTTGGGGGCCTGGATGTGGGCCAAGCGGCGCGCCGCGGCCGCGCCTCGCACTTGTCGCGGAGAGGCGGTCGCGAGGGTCAGGCGGCGCTTTCGCTCGCGCAGGTGCTCGGCCTCGACGTGGGTCGATGGCGCGCCCCTCGGCGTAGGAGATAAAGCGTGGGCGCGCACTCCAAACGGGCACTTGGGATATCAGTGATGAAGAGACTACTGGGGATTGAGGAATTGATTAGTGATTCAGAGTGCGTCGACTGCTGAAGTCATTTGTCCTATAAGTGTAGTGCACTTTTCATCGCGAGAGACAGCGTTGATCTTATCCCAACAACAAGTAAGGTTAAGCAAAGGCTATTAGCCCCGTAAGTGTAGTATATTTTTATCGCTGGAGGTGGCGGTGAGCGGTTACGCCGACTAGCAGGGATTTTGCATAACCAGGTGGGACTTACTAGGAGTAACCCATCAAAATGACGGGACGAATTAAAACTCCCGTATTAATAATTCTTTAAAAATAATGAATAATCAAAATCAGTTTAATATTTTTCATCCTGAATTTTTTGGGCCTTTTCAAAATTTCCTCTAGCAGTAATATCGTAGTTTCTTGACTGACCTCTTGTAAATTTTAAAACTGCGAAACAATTTTAGGGAAATTCTGAAAGGGCCATCACGTGAAATTTTGGGCCATTTGCGATAGTTGCCACGCACTACGCAGGAATCTCAGTTAGTTAATGTTATTTGTTATAGTCGTTTGGACATAATACGTTATCGGAATCCAGTAGCCGGTGTATAGAAGATTAGTGCTCCCAGAAATGGCACGTGTGTGCGTGCAGCCCGTCTACACGCACATCTTCCATTCCTCTGCCACGGGAGCAGTGACGTCGGTCTTACCCCTTCAGGGTTGAACTCCCCTGTCAGCTGTATTTTCTTTATATCATTTCATTATTGCTTTTTTCTACAAAATAATTTTGTATTATGAAATATATACTCGTAATAAATCTGTGTTTTCTGTTTATTTTACTAATTCATAGTGGATTTATTTGAACTGGTCAATGCCTTTACTACAACTCAGCACTCATATAGATTGTCTCAACGCTGTAATAACTAGAGGAATGACCTAAAACTCACTAAAAATGTTCAATAAAATGCTCTTAAAATGTTTTTAAAAAGCCCTAAAAGCAAAAACAACGAGTTCAGATGAACAACTCAAGCTCCTGAATACACTACTGATGTAAACGCGTCCTCTTCCTGTCGTTCAAGTCAACTGTTTGCAAACTTTTGGTTTTGGCCGTTCCTTTCCAGAAAATCTGTATCTTGTAAGTTTCTCTTCAGTTTCTTGTATACAACAATTCATGTTTATGCGAAGAGCAGTATGTTTGGGGAAACTGCTCTTCACTGAGAATAAAGCTTCCATTGCTCGCAGAAATAATTGGAAGAAACGATAATGACGATAGTAATGATGATCTAATGACGATTATGATGCACAAGCCGTGAAAGAATCTACCCACATGATTTTACACAATTGTGCACTATTCACTGAACGGTCACACTAATATCATGAATTGAAACATAAAGAAAAACTGAAAGGAAGCGCTTTGAAAATATTCTTACGTTTACACTTATATCACTTATCAACTTACATTACATTTCTTGTTTATAATATTGGTAGGTTGAATAATGATTCAGTTAACAATCATATCAAATGAATACTGTTACAAATCATATCGTAACGATGCTTCGTCTGTTGCAGTAAAGTACAATTTGTCTTTCTAGAAGGTCCGCTATACAAGTCAGCTTAGGAATGAGTAGGTTAATCCGGTACGCTTTTATGCAAGGTGCAATACAACTAGTAAGATTACTACGCTGTTTGAGATTGAAAAACAGGTTCTACACTGTAGAATCTACAGTTGAACTGAAGTACATAACTCTTTATTTTAAGATAACGAAATGTTTGGAAGATATAATCTGAAGTAGTTTAACTTATTTCTATAAGAAATTAGTTTCTATGCATTAACGAATGCTCTAACCGCGGTGAAAAATTTTGTAACTGTAGAACTGCATATTCATCCTGTCATCCTGTCTCCACAGAAACATTTCCAAAAGTTTACAGAAACGACTCCAATATTTACCATTCACCCGTCATCATTGATTGATCTGAAATCGGGCATGGAATGCCCATCAGGTAAACACAGCAAATAGATGAATCTTTTGCTTTGCTCCTTTCTGAGACATGACGTTATCAATAACAGACTGCCAATGAATATTCACTTTTATACAGGTACAAACAATGTTCTTAATCTGAAGTTGTAGGCTTAGCAAATATTCGCCCCAGAAAAAAAATCGGGAGACATTGTACTAGTGATGTCCGTACTTTTATGGATTCTTATATTTTAATATTTTAAGTGAAAAGTTAGAAAGTTGAGTTATAATGTACTGTTTAATTTTTAGCCGAATACGAGTCAGTTTTTTGCATTAAAAGATGTTTATCAATATTAAATGAACACAGGAAATATGTAAGGAAATTGTTTTATTTTTATGTACTTAAACAGGGAAAGTCTGATATTATGGATTGCGGATAACGTATTCAGACTACAGGAATGTAATTACTTCTTCTACTTATTCTAATCCATTCCTTTCAATTTATTTACTGAAGGTTTAAGAATAAATAATAAAGCACATGCCTGAATTCCCAAAGGACGTGGATGCTCAAAGCATCAGTTGAGATTGATAATCAAACTTTATAAATACGTATTCTCATAATCAGCTACCGAAACCAAAATATATCAGCTGAATTGCTCTTCTGAGGGAATTTAAAAGTTTGAATTTACAGCATTGTGACATTAATACTTCTTTTCATCATACTAGATTCATTGTCTCATCGAACATGACATGGTTTTGTGTAAACCAACAATTTTATCGCATTTAATATACTGATTCATCTTGTTAAGTTTTCATTCATTTAATTTTTATTTAATTATCTTCAGAATTTTGTTACTCTCACTACTCTCTTTCAATCGCTTGCAAGAAGGGTATAGAAGCGTGCAACAGCGGTTTAGTTTCCGGAGGACAATTAACGGTGTGTGAAGTGAACACGTCTCAGATGTCCGTTTGAGAAGAATTTCC